>CM077110.1:8740404-8755950 GCA_039619505.1 Cimex hemipterus | reverse complement strand
CGACTCAGCAGATCGACTCAGCAGAATATATATATATATATATATATTCTATACATATTGGTATAAAAATAATATATTAAAAAGTAAAATAGTTATATTGTGTATAAATGGTACATAAAGAAATTAGACAGTCTCGATTTAAGAGAATCCTGATAGTTTGTGTCTTTTTCTTGAGCTCCTGACAAAATTGATTTGACGAATTTTGCTTCCCCAGGTACTCCGCATCTTAATACAAGTTGCTTTTTAGAGCTCCTGCCAACGGCACAGCCTCGAAAATTCTGACACTTTCTGACGTTTTTGAGCTCCTGTGCAGGGTATGTTTCCCACGTAAGGAAATCCTGATATATTTGTTCCGTCTTGAGCTCCTGCCGAATTTGTACAGTTAAATGCGGCCAAGTCTTCAAAATCCTGATACTCCGTCTCCTTTTGGAGCTCCCGTCAACCCAACAGCTTCGACGAACCTGATACTTTCTGAATTTTTTGTGCTTCATACAAACTTGCACATGTTATATTTTATAGTTATATAATTCCTGATATATTTGACCCTTATTGGACCTAAGGAAATCCTGATATATTTGGTCCTTCTTGAAATCCTGCCGAATTTGTACAGGATAAACGTCCAAGTCTTCAAGATCCTGATACTATCTCCTTTTGGACCTCCGGTATTCGCCACAGGTTCGAAAATCCTAATACTTTCGAGCTTTTTTTCAGCTCCTGTCAAACTTGTACTGGTTATTTTTCCCAGCCAAGTATAACCTGATACATTTTGTTTGTCATGAGCTTTAGACTACAATCCAGATTCGACAATCCTAATACTTTCTGACATTTTTGAGCTCCTGTTGTACAAATTGTGTTTCACAGGACCTAAGGAAATCCTGATATATTTGGTCCTTCTTGAAATCCTGCCGAATTCGTACAGGATAAATGTCCAAGTCTTCAAAATCCTGATCTTTCTAACTTTTTTAGCTCATATAAAACTTGTAGCGGTCATTTTTCCCCAGCTAAGTAAATCCTGATAATTTTTTTGTCTTGAGCTCCTGTCAACGGGACAGCCTCAAATATCCTTCTTCTTTCTTCCCTTTTTAGCTCCTGTCATACATGTTTAGGTTTGTTTGCAAGCTAAGGAAATCCTGATAGACTTTCGAAGCTTTTGCCAACGCCGGAGCTTCGGAAATCCTGATACTCTCTGCTCTTTTTAAAGCTCCTTTCAAATTTGTACAGGTTATGTTTCTCAGTTAAGGAAAATCCTGATACATTTTGTCTGTTATGAGCTCTAGACTACAATCCAGATTCGAAAATCCTCTTTCTGACATTTTTGAGCTCCTGTTGTACAAGTTGTGTTTCACAGGACCTAAGGAAATCCTGATGTATTTGGTCCTTCTTGAAATCCTGCCGAATTTGAACAGGATAAATATCCAAGTCTTCAAAATCCTGATACCATCTACTGTTTCCGCCATACCTTCGAAAATCCTGACACTTTCTAGCTTTCTTCAGCTTCTGTCAAACTTGTAGAGGTCATTTTTCTCCAGCTAAGAAAATCATAAATATTTTTTTTCATGAGCTCCTGTCAACGGGACAGCCTCAAATATCCTTCTTCTTTCTGCCCTTTTTAGCTCCTGTCATACATGTTCAGGTTACTCTCTCCTTTTGAAGCTTCTACCAATGTCAGAGCTTCGGAAATCCTGATACTTTCTTCCATTTTTTAACCTCCTTTAAAATTTGTACAGGTTATGTTTCTCAGTTAAGGACAATCCTGATATATTTTATGTTTTGAGCTCCTGCCAATGGCAGCATAGAATATCCGTTAATTTTTCCTCTTTGAACTCCTGTCCAAGTTGGACAGGTTACGTTTGCCAGCTTTTGTAATGTCTGTATAGAGCTCCTGTCGAAAATGTACAGGTTAGGCAGAAGACTATCGAAAATCCTGATACTTTCTTTCTGTCTCGGTTAAGCTCTTGTCAAACTTTGGACAGCTTCAACCCTAATTTCCAACCTGTGAAAATCCTGATTAATTTGCTCTTGTTGGTTACGTTTCCCAGACTTGAAAATACTCTGTCCCTTTTTGGAGCTCCTGTCGAAAATGAAATGTTTTAGCGTCGTTGCCCTTTTTTAAAAATCCTGTTACATTTCTTACATCCTGTCCATATACATCCTGACACATTTTGTGATTCTTGAGCTCCAGCCAAACGTTTACAGGTTAAACAGTACAGTTGTCTGAATCCTGATACACTTTCACTTTGCCGAGCTCCTGCCGAAAATGTGCAGGTCAACTGACCCTACCTTGCAATCCTGTTACTATTTTTAAGCTCTTAACGAAAAAAAAACTGCAATAATTGTAATGTATTTAGAAACAATGTGTATTGTATTAAAAAAAACCTTAACGTTAAAATAAAATAAAAGTCTCTCTTTATCGAGTAAAAAAAAAAATAATTATAAAAATTTTAAAAAAGAAACAGAAAGAGTTGTAACAATGTCTTCTTTAGGAAAATGAATAAAATTAGGTTAAAAAATGTGTTGTTTATTGATGTAAAATTAATTTAAAAAACATATACATATAAAATCCTAGGCATCATGCCAGGACTAATAGTATTGTACATACGACGTCGAAGGGTGGACATTTAAAAATTTTTTTTAAAAAGGCGAAAAGCCCCAAGACAATTTTTTCCTATGTCAGTTTGATTTTTAAAATTTTTGAATCTGTTTTTTAATTTATATTTTTTAGCGCCTAGATTGTAAAAAATAAAATAAATATTATCGATGGCTTTATTATCGCGCGCGCGCGCGGGTGTGTGTGTGTGTGTGTGTGTGTGTGTGTGTGTGTGTGTGTGTGTGTGTGTGTGTGTGTGTGTGTGTGTGTGTGTGTGTGTGTGTGTGTGTGAAAGAGAGAGAGAGAGAGATATGAAAAAATAATATTTAACAAAACTGTTCCAAAAGCCAAAAGTTTATAGTATAATAATAATATTAATAATAATACAAAATATTTAACAGAATTTCTTTTGAATTAATCTAGTGAAAATTAAAAAGAAAATTGAAAAAGATTAATTTTTCCTATTTCATTTATTTCTCGAACCTTCCTTCCCATACTTCAAGTCAGTGATTATTTTTCGTCAGAGGTGAGTATTAAAAAATAGACCAATACATCAATTTTACAATTTATTTTAATTTGGTTCAATTTTTCCAGGTGGCTTCTGGGAACAGGACGAAATCACATTTCCATGACGCCGGTGAGAAATTTCTAGAGATTAAGGTTTCCCAATCTTGATACATTTTGTGAAATGTTTAAAAGTGACTTGGTTTGAAAAACTTGCCACTTTCTGTCTTACTTGAGCTCAAATTTTTGCAGGCAAGCAGCCCTATTTCGTGCATCATGAACTCTTTGCTGAGCTCGTGTCCAAAATGTACAGGTTAGCCGGCCCCACATTGCAAATCCTGTTATTTTATTCTCTTGAGCTCCTGTCACAACCTGTAGAGGTTAGGATTCTTACTCTTCTGAATCCTGATAAATTTAGTATTTATCGAGCTCCTCTCAAATATTTACAGGCTAAACAACCCAACCAAGTGCATCCAGATACTTGAACTCTTTGCTGAGCTCATGTCCAAAATGTGCTTGTCCATCTGCGTTACATTGCATATCCTGTTAGTTTTTCTTTCTTGAGTAAAGTTTAGGTTTCCTATTCTTCAAAATTCTGATGGATTTCCTTATAGATCCTCAGATTTATTGATCCCCTTGTCAAACGTTTGTAGTTTTTAAAAGGGTTTCCCATCCTTTCAAATGGCTATAATTCATATTGTTGTACATTTAATTTTTGTTGAGCTCCTGTGATGGTTACGCTTGGCCATTTTCAATCCAGGAACTTTCGTTGACCGCTTTTGGAAACGTACTGGTTTAGTTTCTCAACTTTTTACAATCCAGATGTATTTTGTTAATTTTTTAGATCCTGTGAAATGTTGCTTTGTTGAAAATGAACTGATTTTAGTTATCTGAATTTATTTTGCACTTAGTGGTGATGGGAAAGGCCAGGACGGCATAACTCGTACAAGGGCTCAACTAAGAGACAAAGTATCAGGATCCTAATGACCCTGTGTATAAACACGTTTGTATTCTTGAAAGGCTTTTGTCATTTTCAAAAGTTCTTTGAATTGCTGGCTTGCTAGGCCACCAGGCGTCCGACCTCCCTACTCTACCATTTAAAAAAATTAAATTTTAATTTTCCCAGTTTAGTACACAATTGCGCAACGGGTCCGTTGATAAAGGGTCATCGCGATCCGCCCCCGGCACAGTTCCAGTCTTGAAATAGAGTGGAAAAAACGAGATACGACGGCCATAGGTCAAATTTGATGTCAGCGGTTCTGTTAGAAAAGAAGGGAAAAATTCCTTTTGCACATAAACCAAACAATTTAGCGATTGATTTTAATTTTTAGTATTTATTTAGTAGTTAGCATGAGCAACTTGTCAAACGTTTTGTTCAACGCATAGGTATTAGGAAGGTTCGGGTATCCTGATAGTTTTCCTTTCTCGAGCTCCTGCCAGACTTGCACAGGTTAGGCTTTCAGCCTTTTCTAAACTTCTTACTTTTCAGTTGGTCAGCTCCTGTTCGAATATTCAGGTGAAATGGACACCTTTTGAATCCTGGTACTTTGCCTCTCCTGAGTATGCTCCTGTCAGAACCTGTAAAGGTTAGTGTAGTGGCCTCTTGAAGCTACCACTAGATGCCACTACGATCTGTAGAATGTTATCGCCCTCCATTCTGCAGCCGATCAGAGTAGAGCACTTCCCTATATAAGCAGAGGCACTGCCTCGCTAGAATAAGACTCGTCCATGCAACGAGCTCTCAAAAATCACTAATAGACAACATAAGCAGACTCGTCCGCAGGACGAGTTCTCTCATCACTAATGGATGACATCAGAAGACTACTCGTCATTCCGACGAGCCACCACAAAAGGAACACCGTTGAACGAGACCAAGTACTCTCAGCATTAGCCTGATCCCGCCTTATAAACGGCCCACTTGGCCGCGAACGCCAAACGCTGCTCTCGGCTATTGCTGCACCCCAGTACTTCGGCTTCTGCGGAGTCAAACGACTCACTACGACCGGACTTGAGCCAACGGACTACTCATGGTCACAGACCACTACCAAAGGCGCCACGCACACGGTCACGGCCTCGATCCGTGGTCACGGCTTCTCTCCAAACACAACACCGGCCCTTCTCAGGGCCACAAAACTCCCGGTCACTAAAGTTAGGTTTCCTACTCTTCTGATTTCGTATTTATTGAGCTCCTGTCGAGCGTGTGCAGCTTAAACGGGCTAGCTTTGTGCATCCTGATATTTTTTCCGTTCTCAAGCTCCTGTCATACGAGCACAGTTTTCTGTTTGCTGAGCTCCTGTTCAAAATATCCATGTTAAACGTTTCCCAGCCCACCAAATCCTGATGCATTACATATTTTTGGAGCTCGTGTCACACCTGTATTACGTTTAATCCTTTTAAATCCTGATACTTTTATTTTTTACTGAACTACTATCGCAAAGTACTAGGTTGGCCTTCCAACCTTCGAAATTTTGATATAATTAGCGTTTTATCGAGCTTTTATGGAATGTCAGGTCAAAATTCACAGCCTTGAAAATCGTTTTACATCATTGAGCTCCTGTCAAAAATGGCACGTTTAGTTTTCCTGTTTTTACATAATTCTGATACATCTTGCCTGTCTTGAGTTCCTGCCAACTTCAGTCTTGAAAATCCTGATACTTTCCGTCTCAGTTGAAATCCTCTCAAACGTGGACAGGTTAAACGTCAAAAATTTTCGTAATCCTGATACATTACCTCCAGTCGAAAATGTTCAGTTTCTTTCTTCTTCCTACAGCCCTTTCTCAATAAAAAAACAGTGTGCTTTGTGAGCTAGTGTGTGAAATGTATACCGTCTATAAATATCCGGCCTTCCAAATCCTTATGGTACATCCGTCTTGGGCCGCTGTAGAAAATGTACAGGTTATGTTCGCCCGGTCATTCTCACGCCATATATAGTGTATCCCGAGCTTCTGTCTCGCTTGGAAAGATTAAACAACCCATCCTTATGCACCTTGATACTGTGACTGAGGTCCCATCAAAACTTGTCTCAGCCTGCCAAATACTGCTGTCTGTCTTACCTGAACTCCTGTCGAAAATCTACATGTTCACTGCTCCTGTCTTCCTTAAGCTTCTGTTAGATCTTGTACAGATTACGTTCGACCACACTCAATCCAGCTTCTTTTCGTTTTTTTTTTTTTTTTTGAGCTCCTGTCAAACCAGGCCAGGTTGATTGTCCCTATTCAATCCTGGTATTATTTTTTTCTTTTTGAGCTCCTGTCAAACCAGGCCAGGTTGTTTGTCCCTATTCAATCCTGGTATTATTATTTTTTTCTTTTTGAGCTCCTGTCAAACCAGGCCAGGTTACGTTTGACCATATTTCCTGATAATTTTTTCTTTTGTTGACCTGATATTTTGTCTCTTTCTTGAGCTCCATCGTAAATGTTCTGATTATTTCTTGCTTCGGGATGAATATTCGTTTCTTTCCTCCTCGCACACGCAAAAACGGGGTTGGTACCGGCTTGACCGCAAATTGAAGAGGTTCAAGGCGGACCGGTGCGCGTCCGAGGATAAGCCCTCGTTCTCTCGACTGTTCGCATTTGTATTCCGAAAGTCCTTAGGGATAATCCCTCTCTTCCTTGCGGGGGGGGGTTACGGACTTTCTACACCCTAAGGCCTATGCCCTTCGACAACGGAAATAAAACTTTACTTGGGGTGAAAAATTTTTACAACAAACTTCGAAAATAATTTTTAAAAACACGATGATCTTCTTTTTCTATGATCCATACGAGAATCCTGCTTGTTTGGTTGACTAGCGACATAAAAAAAACCCAAGACGGTAATCTTTGGAATTATTTACTTATTCTTTTATGAAATCAGTTTTTTTCCTTATTTAATAATATTTATCAGCGGTGATATCATCCAGTATCGCCTGCCTGTTCGGATAAATAGATTTCCTTATCGGCAAGAATTTTTCTAGGTTGGTCCAATTTGCACCGAAATAAAAATCAATTGGCATTTTGTCGTACAAAAAAAAATGGAAATAAGGGGGCTTTATCCTACAAGGACCACCCAAGAAAGGCTAGAAGGATATTTATTTTCATTTTTCTTTTGTATTTTGTAATTAAATAAAATACACGAAAGATCAATTAATGAAAACAAGTTTCACTCGGAGGAAGGGAAAAAATGAGTCTATTTATACAAATTATACAAATAATAAATAAAACAAAAACAAATATGGCTGCGTAATCCCATGTTTGTGCCTTTGGCTTCGGTGGGAGGACTGGTCATTCTAGGGGTGGGGGCTGTTTTTATAAATTGTATCACCTCCCCGGCGCCCCTTTCAGTCATGGCCACTCTCGCTAAGTTGTTGGTCCTTGGTCTTGCAGCCCTCTCGGCCGCTCAGGCGGCCAGGGTCGTCTGCTACTGGAACGGAAAGTCATTTTGGAGAGAAGGTGAGTACGAGAGAGTAATATTTAAAATGTTTTTTTGAATTTCATTGTGGCGTTTAAAATCGACTTGTGTAAATTGTTATTTCTAAAGTCGAACCGGATTGTATTGGTTAAATTGCAGGGAGCGGCCTCCGAAAAGTTCAGAAATTTCATCTACAATTTAACCCTTGGTGTTATTTCAACAGTCTTGCTAATCGTCACTATTGGGGCTAAAGCGAATTTGAGGCCCCTCCGGAAAAAAAAAAAAAAAAAAAAAAAAAAAAAAAACTTTCACATAAATTTAAACCCTTGGTGATAATTCAACAATCGTCGCTATTGGGTCTTAAGCGAATTTGAGCCCCCCCCCAAAAAAAAAAACTCACATAAATTTAAACCTTTGGTGTTAATTCAACAGTCTTGCCAATCGTCACTATTGGGGCTTAAGTGAATTTGAGGAGACCGTAAAATTTTCGCATACAGTTTGAACCCTTGGTGTTATTTCAACAGGCTTGCCAATTGACACGATTGGGGCTTAAGGGGTTTGAGGAGCCCTTCCAAAAATTGCATGTACAATTTGAACCCCTGGCGATATTTCGACATGTTATTTTATCAGCCCTACGAAATATCACCATTTACATTTACAAAATGATTCATGTTTACTTCAAACCTCGGAGATTATTTCATCAGCCATACCAATCGTTCCTTTTTAAACCAACTTCATAAAATTTACAAAACCGGTTTCGAATCCCAGATGTTATTTTATCAGCCATAGAAAATGTTAAGATTTTAACCTCCGATTTTATTCCCTCAGCTTCACCGGCCGTCACAATTCGAAATATTTTCCTAAAACAATCACTTTCACTTATAACCACTGGTATTATTTCATCAGCCCGCCAACTGTCTTAATAACTTAAACTACGAAAATTTCATATTCATTTAGAATTTCTGGTATTATTTCATCAGCTTTGTCGAGTATTCAAATTTAAACTTGTTGTCGTTCCATCAGATCTACCAATTGTCAAATTTGAACTATCCTCCCAAAAATTTCAAATACGCTTCGAAACTGAGGGTCCTATTTCATGAGCCCACCAACCGTCACAATAATCCAAAAAAATTTCATATTCTCTCGAACTTATTTCATCCACTTTACTAATCGTTCAAATTTGAACCCTTGGTGTTGTATCACCAGACCTATCGATCGTTCAGTTTCAAACGACCCGCCCTAAAAATTCCCCTTCACTTTGCACCAACTGTCTTAATCTAAAATAATAATCTAATCTTAATAATCTAAATCTTCCAAAATTTCACATTTATTTCGAACTTCTGGCTTTATTTCATCACTTAAAATTTGACCTTTATTGTTATTGCGACATATCGACCAACTAGTTTGAACTATCTTCCAACCATTTCATTTCCACCTCGAACCAAAGGTGTATTTTATCAGTAACATTCAATCGCGTTTCTTCATCACAGTATAAAATCAATTGACACAATTGCAATTTTAAACGGGGTAGCTTATATTAGCTGCCAGGGGATCTCGTAGATGGGCCCCGAAGGACAGAGCCATTTTGCACAAGTGGCCGTGGCAATTCTCGTCAATAAGGCTGGTTAAGATATTGGAGTTATGAGTAACAAAAGAGAAAATTTATTGCCTGCGTAGGCGACGGGTGGTTTTTTTATTTTTATTTATTTTTTAATCTATTTTGGCTTTTGATTTCAGGTACGGCCAAGGTGACGGTCGAAGAGCTCAAAGACGGCCTCTCCTACTGCACACACCTCGTCTACGGTTTCGCCGCCCTCGACGACGACGACTACCATCTCAAGCCTGTCGACAAGAAGCTCGACCTCGACAAGGGCAAAGGTCAATACAGGCTCTTGACCACGCTCAAGAAGAACTACCCTGGGATGCAAATCCTCCTGTCAGTGGGCGGCAACCAGGACACCGAGGATGTCAAGAAATACCTCGATGTGGTACGTTTTGAAGAAGACAAAAAGAGAAAAAAAGCTTTTAATTTCTTTTTTTAATCATTAACAGCTCGAAAAAGAACAATACAGGAACAATTTCGTCTCGACGGCAACCTCCTTGGTACGTGAGTTCAACTTCGACGGTCTGGACCTCGCCTGGCAGTTCCCACCCAAGCACGAGAAATACGAGACCACATCACTCAGTAATTTATTTATTTTTAATTACAAAAACCGTAAAAAATATTAATATGTTGTTTTTAATTATAGGCTCCATCTGGCACAAGATAAAGAAGACGGTCGGCTACGGGGTCGACTCCAAGGAGGCAGAGCACAAGGTCCAGTTCACATCCCTCGTCAAGGAGCTTAAAGCATCCCTAGCCGGGAAACTCCTCACCCTCGGAGTCCTCCCTCACGTCGAACAACAAGGTAAGCCGGCTCAAACTATTTCAGGGACGTTTAGACCAGAAATTAACATCCCGTGGCTAATAGGACGGTGGAAAATTCCCATTGTCTTTTGACGACTTGACATTTACAAAAAAAAAAAAAAAAAAAAAAAAAAAAAAACTTTCCGCTAGAAAATCTTTTTGAATATTTTAATATATTCTAAACAAAACATGATCAAAAATCTTCATGATTATGAATAAAAAGTTTGGTTGAATAGTACAAAGGCGCTAGTAGATAGTCTGTATAGTTGATCGTTTCGCCACTAGGTCGCAGCGGTTGTCTAAAACCGATCAATTTTCAACATTTTTCTCGTAATATCCTGTATATTTTACCGTTGTTTTTCCAACTGAATCGATTAAATTGATTTCACCTCGTAAGAAAAAAAACAATGAAAAACTTACTCTTACCAGGGGAAAATCGGAAAATATGATCGGAATTGTACACTTCCCGCTTGGCCGGGTAACGGCTGAGTTTAGGGTCCAGTCCGACCTGATGTCCTTGTTACGTCGTGTTGTAAGAAAGGAGAGAAGTTTAGCACTCCCCTTGACAAGGATGGAATGAACACATAAGGCAAGCCGTTGAAAAATGGCAAACCAGTTTTTTTTTCGTAATTTTAATTTCGACAAAAATTTATCGACCAAGAAAAAAACGTTCCTTCTCAACGGACAAAAACGATATTCTTAAGTTATTCAGTGTTAAATTGCTTACGGGCAAGTCATTTGAATTTCTTTAGTGGAAGGTGAACAATTCAAGTATACGTTTAATGATTCGTTTTCTGAATAGTTCCTTTAATGGTTCACTGATGTTCGGTTCATTCTCAACTCGACAGTTGTCCGAACAACAACAGTTAATATAGTATGAAGATTGATGATTGACTCGTTCACTAATCAATTCCTCGAATGGTCGAATGAATCGTTCACAATATAGTTCAATGAACGGATCATTGTATGGTTCGTTGAAGCATTCAAGTGTCGTTTAATAAACGTCCAGTTCGTTCACTGTACCTATCAATGAATCGTTCATCCAATTATTTCGCTGCCGATCACAATCGTTCACTTAACAGTTCATCTTATGATGATCTATGGTTATCTATATATATTTATAGCTCCCCGCTCAGCTCAACAGTTGGTCGAAATTCGCTAAACCTATGAATGAATCGTTCACTGAACCTATCAATGAATTAATTATTCGACAATTGGTTCACCGAAATGATCGAAGTTTCACCTTTCCGATCACATAATCGTTCACTGAACCGTTCATCCTATGGTTCATTTTAAGAATCATTGAACGGTTCACCGTTCCGCCCAACATTTTATCGACGTTCAATGAATCGTTCAGCTTATGGTTCACTGAACAAATCATCGAACGGCTGACCACTTTACTCAACAGTTAATCGAATGTTCATTAAACCGATTACGTAATCGTTCACCTTATGGTTCACTCTATGACTCATTGAGCGCTTCCCCGCTCAGCTCAACAGTTTGATCAAATATTCACTGATCCTATAGTGAATCGTATATATGGTTCATTGTATGGATCATCGAACGGTTCACCGTTCCGCCCAACATTTTATCGAATGGTTTATTATTCGTTACAATCGACTCAAAAGTTCACCGAACCCATCACATAATCGTTTATTGAACTTATCAATGAATCGTTCATCTTATGCTTTACTGCATGACCCATCAGATGGTTCACCGTTCCAGCACACATTTTATCGAAGGATCAATGAACAAATCATACAATCGTTCATTGTACGAACGACTGGTTCATCCAATGATTCACGGGCTACATTACTGTACTTTGCTTCTTTTTCGATGATCTCTCGGACATTGCCTTTCAATCGATTTAGACGAACTTAAGCCGGACTTTTATATTTTTAGTTTATTTCGACGTCAAAACTTTGATGCCGTACGTCGACATGGTCAACCTGTGGACGGTCGACTACAGGACGCCGGAGCGTTCGCCCCAGAAGGCCGATTTCGCCACTCCCCTTCATTACATGTACCCAAGGCTGGAATTCCAGAACGTGGAACACACCGTGAACAAATGGCTCCAGAGTGGTGCAGACCGTAAGTGGGTCGACTATTTTGAGGTGACGAAAGGTTGTAATTTTTTTTTAATCATCAGCTAACAAGTTGAACCTGGGCGTCAGCACCTGGGGTAGGACCTGGAAGCTGAATGAAGATTCAGGACTGTCTGGAGTTCCTCCTCTGGTCGCAGACGGACCTGGAGACAAGGGACCTTACACTAAGACAGAAGGTAAAGAGTTGAATAAAATTGTACTCGTTTTGGAAGATTTGATTTTTTTTTTTTTTTTTTTTTTTTTTTTTTTTTTTTTTTTTTTTTTTTATCAGGTATGCTAGCATATTACGAAGTGTGCGTCAAGCTAGTTTCGCCGACCAACCCCAATGCGCCCGCTACCCTCCTGAGGCGGGTCGAAGACACAACGAATAAGCTGGGCACGTACGGAGTCAGGCTGCCGAACAAGAAGTCCGGCGATGAAGAAGGGCTTTGGGTCACTTTCGAGGAGCCGACCACGGTCGCACAGAAGGCTCAGTACGCGAAGATGCGAGGCCTGGGTGGTGTAGCCGTCCTCGACGTCGGGCTCGACGACCCGAAGGGCGTCTGCGACGGAAGCAAGTTCCCGTTGACAAGGGCGGCGAAGCTCAACCTGTAAATTTGGTTTGTAATTAAAATTTCGCGTTTCGCCTTATATATATTGACGCGAGACTAGGCGGACCTCTGCATCATCCTACAGACACTTTTTACCCACTGTTATTTTAGATAAATAGTGGGTAACTGGGTTGACCAGATTCTATAGCTTACCTCTAGTGCTTCTCGCACTCGTTCTCGTATTTCACATAGTCGGGTAGTTCTGAGACAAAGCGAGACTAGGTGGACCCCTATATCATCCTATAGACACTTCTAACACATTGATATTTTTGATAAATAGGGGGTAACTCGGATGACTAGATTCTATAGCTTACCTTTAGTGCTTCTGGGTGCAAAGCGAGCCTAGGCGGACCTTAACACTTCTAACCCACTGACTCATTTCTAGAATGAATGAGAGGGACAGGGAATAATTGTATAGTTGGATGAACTAGAAACCAATGGGTGTTTTTTCGATTGGTGCTTCTTATTCCAATGGAAGTTAGGAACAAAGGGAAACAAGGCGGACCCTAGATCAACCCACACACACCTATAAACGTACCTACATAAACAGAAACCATGATCATAGGCTGAGAGATGGATGCCTGGTACTTCTCATGCTCTCTCATACCAGTGGCTTTAGTTGACGTCCAGTTTTTATCATACTTGGGCAGTTCAGGACAAAAACGAGACTGGGCGGCTACATCCATCAATATCTAGAAACTTTCTAACTAACCATTATTCATTATTGGCTGAACTGACAAGCACAAGGGCCGTTCTTTCAACTTGTGCTTCTCAAACTCATGCTGGTTGAGAACAAATCGAAACTAAGCGGACTCCGACATCTACAACTTGACACCTTATAACCGGCTATGATCATATACTTGGGTAAAACCAAGGGGTGTCCTTTTGACGGGTGTTTCTTCAACTCCGACATGTTACAATGCTAGACGGACACACTTCATCATCATCATCATCAACTATTAACTTCTAACCAAGTTACTGTTTTTTTTTTGCCGCTCTAGCATTTTTCCTTTTACAGCGACGCATCCTTGGGGTACACACAACAGACACAGGTGCTTCCAGTTCCCGGACAAACACTCTACCAGCCCGTGGCTAATTCGAGCCAGACAGCCCGGAACTTCAGCCAACCCCCTAATTATTATCATTTGTAAATAAGCAAAATTAACTAGTTTAAATAAATAATTTTTTTCCAAGGTTTTTGTTATATTCCTCATGGGCTTTTTGGAAAACGTTTATTATAATATATTTTTAAATTTTTATTTATACAATAATACTGCAAGGTGGGACGTGATTGTGGGCTTCAGACGGCTGTGTTTTCAGTTTTCTGCGTTTTCCTGTATAACATGGACTTCTCGTAGTTCTTTTCGATCTGTTCGAGGGAGATGCCTTCGGTCTCTGGCATCAGGAAATATATAAAGAGGAAGCCGATGAAAGAGCACGATCCGAAGAAGTAGAAGACCCCCTGGGGACCCATGAGGTCTTTGAGGCTTTGAAACGACTTGGTTGCTGCGAACATGACGATGTAGGAGGACGCTCCTGCTATGCCGCTCGCCGTGCCTCTTCCCCTAGATAAAAAAACATACAAAAAATTAATAGACGCGTTCGTTTGTTTTGGTTATGTTGTACCTTAGGGGGAAGACCTCGCTGACCAGTGTCCAGACCAACCCTGTGGCGCCGTAACTTGTGCAGAACTGCAGAGCTGTGTATAGAGCGACTGGGACCCAGCCGCCAGGAGGGACGGCCGCGAGTGCGAACGCAAGCAAAGCAGAAGAAGCCATTCCGAAGAAAGCGATCGGCCTCTTTTTAAACCATGCAATCGTCACCATGCAGAAGACGCTACCTGCGAAGCCCGTCGCACCGAAAATCACCTATTGGAAGAAATATTTCAAACAAAAGAAATCGACAAGGGGAGTTCAGGACATACCGTCCCGCGAAACGCTTCGATTGGAAACTGTAATTCCTTGATGATGAGTATCATGTAAGGCCGGGTCGATGTGACCCCGGTGAAGTTGGAAAAGAAGAAAAACCCTACGATGAGGAAGAGCGGCTTGAAGACGGCCGGCCTCGCGACATCTTTGATGTTTGACAGCCAAGACCCGTGCTGTAACTTCAAATTAGGCTCTTCACCGACTTGGGGTGGTTCGTCGCAGGCCGGGTTGTCGTAGGCCAGGGTGGCCGAGGATGCGTAGCGTTTTAAATCGGCGAGCTCGGGCCTGATAGCACCCGGCTCCACCCAACCGCGGAGCCATTGAAGAGCCTTCTCGGCATCCTCTTCACGACCTCTTGCAAGCAGCCAGAGAGGCGTCTCGGGCACTTGGGTCAAGGCGAGGATGGTGAAGATCGGGAGACCGGTCGCGATCAGTGCAGCGGTCCTCCAATCGACCACTGTCCCCAGGCCGTACATGAGAGTGATGCCGAATGTGGCGAAGAGGCTCGCGTAAGCAGTCAAAGTGCCCCTCAGCTTAGGCTCACAGATCTCACCGACGTACGTTATGATAGGAGCCTCCATGAAGCCTACACCTGTAAAGTATAGTCATTAGCATGAATCGATCACTCAACTGTTCAACGGACAGTTCATTGGTCAGATCGCATAAAGAGTCTGTGTGGTTATTGAATTGTATGAGGTGGATCTTGTCCCCAGTGATTAAAGGAGCTTTTTTTTTTAAATAAGATAGCCTTGTGATTAAGATCTAACGATGTCGTATGTGGCCTTCCCTGTTGACTTGTGATGAAGCGGTGTTGCGTGCGTTTTGGGTTTCTTTACGAGACGAGTGCCAAGGTTGTTGCGCGTTGTTAGCTGCGCGGATAGCGACTCCCAACGTCGGTCTATATCCAGGAAACCGTTGAAGATGTCGATGTCTATATTAAGCTTAAAGTATTAATATAGGGGGGGGGCGGTAGCCGAGTGGTTAGGGATGGTTAGGTTATCCTTTTAAATAATTAATTCGACGGGTTTGATAGTTTTTC
>CM077110.1:8706792-8732802 GCA_039619505.1 Cimex hemipterus | reverse complement strand
TACCAGGACACCACGATGCCATAGGAGCTCGAAACAGTGAGTTTTGTAGGTCGAGCAGACCAGGATTCTATAGAGTTGGAACAGTGGTTTTAGTTGCGATTATCAAAAATCGAATTTTCCTTGATGTAACAGGAGACCAGGAGAGGTTAAAATGTTATCCGAGCCACACTATTTACAATTGCCGAACGTCTATCCACCTTACTTCTCACCTTTTTTGTACTCAATTCATCTTACTGATTACCTTATCTTACTTTGCATCATACTGCACTTGAATCGTCAGGCCTGCCGACGCGTATTTTTACTAGTTCGGGCGAAACCCGTCTCATCTGGGGGACAATCTGGATGTCATGATCGAAGAACGAAGTCTTCATCGCTTCTTACGAAGGACAGGCGTATACAACGGAACGGTTTTCCCTAGAAACAAGCAATTTTATGACCACTGAAGATGTCGTATAGGGATAACCAGCCCGGACAAGCGATAAATTATAAAAGTTAATTTAATAAATGACATCCTTCCATCGATAAAGGTGATTGTAAGAAGGATTGTTTTGGAGACCTCCCACGCCAAGATCGCGCTTTCGATTAGGAAAACAGGAGACGTAAAATGTAAAGGAAGGACGGGATAATTATAAACATCCTTTGACATCCATGGACTTAATGCTTATCATGGGAAACATTATAAAAAAGTGATTTAAAAGAAACAATTCTCAATGTTGTAGGCACCAAATGAGGAGTGGAGTCTTCTGTCATCCTGGCTCATCAGACAAAATTCGCTTACCGAAAGATCCATAAAATCCAAAGCTCCACTGACATCCTGGTCTCTTGATATTTGCGGCAAATCCCACTGTTCCAAGCTCTTGAAGATTTTAGGATCGTTCGACATCCAGGTCCCCTGATATTACAACAATGCACACTCCGTCATCGGTGCTTGCTGTTAAAACTTCCTGTATGAAGAAATAAAGGTTGTTATTATATAAGACATGTATCTGTACAATAAATGAATCTCCGTAAACTCCGAAGCTCCTTTGACATCCTGGTGTCCAGATATGAGCGACAAAATCGACTGTTATAACCTCATCTTATGTCCTGGTCTCTTGATTTTTACAATGCACACTGTTCCAAGTTCCGTTATAAAGTAAACCTCCTCTCACATCCTAGTTCTTGATATTTGGATGTTACTTCTAGAAAAATTCGTTTTTCGATATGCGCAACAAGAAATTCTGTTTCAAGCTCCTATAGCATCCTGGTGTCCTGTTACTTCAAGGATAATTCGATTCTTGATGTGCGCAACAAAACCCACTGTTCCAAGCTCCTGTGGCATCCTGGTCTCCTGTTACTTCAAGGAAAATTCGAATGTTGAAATGCGTAACAAAACCCACATCGTACCAACTCTTGTAAGTTATTTTTTCCAGTTCTGCGATCCCAGAAAAGCCCATTTAAGAAAAAAATTAAGTCTGCGTGCCTTATATACACTCATTAAAAGACTTTTATTTAATAAAAATGAAAATAAAAATAACACATTCATTTGAAAATAAATACAATTATAAACACGATTCACATTTTTTAAACGCTTGGTGATATTGTAGTTTCTTATTATTGCACATGTTTCCTAAGGATATTACTGGAATGTTTTTAATCAGTTCATTTTTTTGTCATTCAGTGTTTTTGGATTATAATGGTTGGTGTATCCCTGCTTCCTTTGATGTGACGCAGAGCTGACTAGTTTTAGGTTTGGTGTTGGGCCATGTTTCACCTCCTCCTCAGCTTCTTCCTGTGATCGTAGAGGAGCGGGGAGACGAGGAAGACCAAGAGGGTGAGTAGAAGGGTCGTGCCAATCCAGGACGCGGAGACCGCCATCCCCCCGTGCCGAACAGCCGAGATGCCCCTGAAGGCCAGGGCGGCCGTCCCGTTCGGTACCGGGCACGGGAGGTGGACGATGATGTCCTGCCTTTGGACCTGGGTCTTCCTGCAGACCATGTGGGACGTGAGCTCCTTGAGGAGGACGGGGTCGTGATCCTGGGTGAGGAGGGCAGAGTAGGCGGCAGAAACGGGCGTGTACCGACCTGGGTCGACGACGGCACCACGGAGGTCGAGGGTGAACCCGGAAAAGCCGGACATAGCTGAGTGGATCATTGTGTAAACGACCGCGGACCAGACCCGGCTCGGGCACACATAGCCGACAAGTGTACACAGGTACTGAAGGCTCAGTAGGCACAGCACGCTCTCACCTGCAGCAAACATCTTTTTAAGAAAAAGTCAATCAACAAGTATGAGCCAAAAGAAAAGCTTCGCACACACTACACAGAGGTCTATCAGGAGAAAAGGAATAGCTTCTGTTCATAGGAGATTTGGATGGTACTGCTCAGGTGGTCTTGTCGATCGGAGGGATAGAAAAACATCTGCTTGAAGAAAATCAGGATAGTACTGGAAAGAAGGTCTTTCTATCAAGTCAGAAGGAAGATATTCTGCTTGTAGGAGGTCAGGATGGTCTGAACAAGAGGTCATGTATAACAGTTCTGGGGTTTTTAGCAATCTTACATAAATAATTGACCAAGTTGTCCATGAATCCCTGATCGTAGAGCCCGGACATGCAGTAGGACGGTATGAGGTACGCCAACCACACCAAAGAGCAAGGAATGCAGCTGTAAATGAACTATAAAATAAGATTATGAGGCGAACTGTTCTTAGGGTGTATATGTATAGAAAGAAACATACGGTCAGAATTATGTAGAGCAGTCTTGAATACAGACCCTGGTGGATGTCGCTCTCCACGGCTTGACGCTCCTTATCATGGGTCCTAGACAGTCCCAGGATGAGTACCAGCGGCCAGGACATGACGCAAAGAACAGTGAAATGGTATCCCAGTCTGTTGATGAAGAATTTTTAGATTTTTTTATTTTTTTTAGGGGTAAGTTTTGGGTACCTTTCTTCTCGTCGTAGTTGGGGATCGGATGTAGGTATATCCCAGAATATGCCGCCGACTATGACGGACACTAGTGCTGCTATGATGACGCGTAATATCCATCTTGTAAAACTTACTGGTTGTGAGAAGAACGCGTCCTTTCTGAAATAGTTTTAGTTTAGTTTTTGCCTTGGTGGAGGGTGTTTTTTTATGGTCTTACAGAAGTAGAGTGAAAGATTGAGCAAATATGCCGGGCCTTTTGAAAGGCGCGGGTAGGGTGTAGGGCGCTGGGTCTGAGAGTGGTGTCTGTCTTCTTCTGTATAATCCGGCCAGCTGGTCAACCCTCTGACTCGATTCCAGCATCGCTTCTGCCGAGAGATCGTCTAGGGTGACCAGGTCGAGGTAGTAGTCCGCCGGGTTCTTGTACGCCGGTGCCGGACACTGAACGGGCGTGAAGTAGTGCCCGAGAGACCTAGACGGTCCGTCGTACATCGTGTCGCACCCCGAGAGTATGAGCAACCGGGTGACCATCGTGAGTATCTCGTACGTCGGAGGCTGGAGGCACATGACGACCACGCGACCCGCCACCCCTCCGGTCGCTCCCGCTGCCCAGTACCGGAGGAACTCGACCAGGAAGAACGTGTCGAAAATGTCCATAGGGTTGGTCACGTCGTCGACGAGGAGTATCTGAGGGTCCGAGAGGAGCTGGAGAGCCACCAGAAGCCTCGAATACTCGGAATGGGTGAGCTTCGAGACCATGGTGTCCAGGACGGGACAGAGGCCTAACTCGTCGGTCACTATCGCCACCTGGTCCGCCATGGAAAGCTTACCCCTCGCGCCTTGAGGCCTTCTAAGACTCGCGTAGTACCTGAGACACCCTGACACCGTGAAATCACCGTGGAGGACTGTATCCTTATCCACGAGAGCCGTGATACCCCTCAGATCCTTAGGTGAAACTATCTGCCCGTTCACGCTTACCTGGCCCGAGTAAGAATGCCTTCCGGCCAAGCACTCCAGCATACACGTACCAACATCACAACTAGTCGCCATCACAGACAAAATCTCTCCGGCTTTCACTTCCGTCGACAAATTATTAATCATTGGCTCGCCTTTCCTGTTACGTACGTTTAAATTCCTAACCTAAAAAAAATTAGTTGAAAAAACATAAAGAAACCTTATTGTAAACACTTACTTGTAAGTGAGGGTAAAGCCCGGTGTACTGCTGAGGGTGTAGCATGGAGAATGAGAACGGCTCAGGTGATGGCACACCGCTCTGTACAGCTGATACACGTCTCAACCTCCTGTTTTAAATAAATAACAGTGAAATTGATTTTTAAAATTTGGTTTGGTTTATTGCTTACCCTGACATCTGGCCCTGATGGCGGCCGGGCTGCGGTTGCCTCATGAGAGCGTGGTGGAGGTAGTCGGTATGCCTCAGATCATGTAATGACCTTCTATGTTGTGCGGCCGACTGTCTCAGTAATGTCTCAGCGCTGAGCAGGTCTGCGTGCGACAAACTCTTTCCACCGCCTAACGTTTGCACCTAAAAAAATACTCTAAAATTGTTCTTTTTCTTAAAAAACAAAAAATACTTACGGGATGGTAGTGTAAGTTGGCGAAGTCCGCCTCGCTTCTGGATCTGTTCCTCCTGCCTCTCAGGTCTTCCTCAGATGAGTTGTAACCGCTTGACGTGCCTCCGGGTCCTTGGTTGGGCGGGAAGACCCTAGGCAGGCCGAATTTCAAATAGGTGTACATGTTGGCCCCCAGGGGTGACTTGGGCCCGTAGCGAGGGTGGCTGAGGATCGACTGGACGGTCGACTCCCGTAGCTGGAAATTGCCGTAAGGCAGTGGCGACTTCTCGCTCGAGCCGAGTGCCGAGTCTGTGAAATCCGAGTTGAGGTTCTGCCTGTAGATCGACCAAGCGTGGAGGTCCTCGGATGTCGAGGGCACCATCCCGCGGGACGGAGGAGGGAGACGCTCCTCACCAGCGATCGAATAACGACGCTGCTGCATTTCCCACATCTCGGGCATACCTGCGAGAATAACACATATTATACAGGTGGAAATGAAAAAGCGATTCCGCATAATCGATATATTCATAAAGATCGATATGACCTTCTCTATTGTCGCATAAACTTGGATAGGTAATAATCGATTAAGTACAATCGATAGTCTTCTTTTCACGTTGCCAAATCTTGAAGTAATAATCGATTCGGTACCATCCATATGTACATTACAATCGATATTACTTTTTCACTGTTGCCTAGTATGTCAGGAGTAATCAAGATTCGTTACGATCGATATTTCATTAAGATCGACATTAACTTCTCTACTGTCGTCTAAACTTAGATTGCATAATAATCGATTCGGTACAATCGATATTTGCTTTGGAATGGATATTACTGTTTAATGTTGCCAAATTTTGAAGTAATAATCGATTCGTTTCAATCAATCTTTTCATAAAGATTGATATCACTACTTCTAATGACGCCTAAACTTTGATTGGGTAATAATCGATTCATTAGGTTCGATATTTTTCTTAACAATTGATATTACCTTATCCACAATTGTCGAGTCTTCATGTAATAAATAATTCAATGCAATCGATTTTTTTTCTTAAAAATCGATATTACCTTCTCATTATCGTCGAGTCTTATAGTAATAATCGATTCGGTACTATCTACATTTTTCTTTACAATCTATATTTTTCCTTACAACCGATATTACATTCTCTATTGTTCCTTAGTATTAGAGAAATCAATAATCGATTCGGTACAGTCGATAATTTTCATCTTTTTTTCTCATATATCTCTTAAAATAGATAATAATCAATACATGTTGTAGAATTCAATATTCAGATTTGGATAACCTTCCTTACTGTTATCCTGGTTTGGTTTAAGTCCGTTAAAAAATAGAATCGATTAGGCATAATCGATATTTTTCAGTAAAAATTTTCAACATTTAGTTATGCATGCCTCAAGGCATGTCTTTTTTCGATGTTTCCTTACCCTACAAGAAACACGTTCGGAATGCAACCATTCTAAGCGCTTTCCGATGTACGGGAAGTGTTAAAAAAAGGGTTCAACGTGCTCTCATATCCTGAAGTCGGCAATCATCCTCCATGGCCTAATTAACATAAATGTTTAACATATATTTTGTTTAACTTTTTTTCTTTACCTCTCGTCCTTTTCGACTCTGTTCCTCTTCTCGCCTTCTAAGGCTAATTTCGGGAGTTCCACTTCATCTGGAAAAACAAAAGCGTTTTAGATACATATTTTTTTTTCTACTCGAGATGTGACTCAACAGTTCGCGGTGCGTGAGCGACCGGACAGGTAGGAGTGAAAGGAGTGGGCGATGCCCTACCCCTTCCCAGGGAGTCGACCAGGAAATGAGTAATGAGCAGTTTTCTGTGATAAATCATAAATAATGTTAATTCAACTTTCGGGAGTATGAACGGCACGATGAACTGATTTTCGGTATGTTTCGGAAAGAGTTCCCTTGGTAATCAGGTCCTCCGGGCCGGATATCCGATCATTTTATTTTTTAAAGATAATTACCTTGTTATATATTCGTTAAAAAACCTTTTGCCTAACCTCAGGCCTTGGAACAATAATAAATCAATAATCCGGCCCGGAGGACCAAATTTACCATCCGTCAACCTAAAACTCATTGTTTTCTTAACGATTATTTGTTTATAACTTGCCATAACAAAACGAATTTCTTTAATATTTACCTTGAAAAAGGTTAAATCAATAAATCCGGCCCGGAGGACCAATAAAATATTACTGTTACAACACGCCAATATAAAAAAAGATCCAAGATAAAAGATTTTATGAGAAACAATTTTCACGCTTATTTAACTTTTCTGAGGCCATCCTTTCGCCTATGAAAAATTTTCAAATCGATTATCCGGCACAAGGTACGAATTTACCATCGTACTACGGCACCATAACAAAGAGATCCTTTTTTTTTATTATTTGCTTTGAAAAACGGTTAAATCAACCAATCCAGGCCGGAGGACCAAATAATTTACGGCTCCAGGTAGTATTTTTTTAATGTACAAGATAAAGATTTTTATTTAAGAAAAAATTATTTTCACGGTTGTTTGACTTTTACGGGAAACCTTTCGCCTAGGAAAGGCTGTCTAATCGATTATCCGGCCCGGAGGACCAGATTTATTGAAAGGAGAAAATCCTATCCTAAGGAGAAAGAGGAGTAAAAATAAACTCTACCACTTAGAATATATTAAAGAAAACATGCTGGAAAAAACTTGTTCAAAATATTAATAAACTCTTGTTGGATTTTTGGTCTTCCGGGTTGGATTGATTCAATTAACCGTTTTTCAAATCAAATAATAAAAAATTCCACGACGTGAAGCACACAGGGAGTAAATACATTTTCCACAGATATACACTAAGTATCAAACCTTAAACATTCTCATTTAACCAGGTATTAAATGTGGTCCTCCGGCCGGATCACTCATTCACCCTTGTTCCCAAAGAAAGAAAAATCAATTACAATAGAAACGTAATGAAAATCAATTATTTCTGATTCAGTGGTAGGTGCTACACAGCTCATTGTGGTAATTGAATCGTCTCTTTCCTCGCAGCATTTGATAGGAACTGAATCAATAATCCGGCCCGGAGGACCAAATTTATTTTGCGGCTTATGAGAATTTTCAATGAAACACCCTATAATATAAAATAATCCATTCACGGAAGCATTTTACCCCGGTTTTTGTATCATGGAATACAGTTTATTCGATAATCCGGCGCGGGGGACCAAATATCAAGGCAAACATGGTGCTAAACTGAAAAAAAATTGATTTATTTGGTCGCGGAAGTATAATGTTATCGGTCTTATTATAAACGATGACCTAAAATACTGCACGTGAAGGCTTTTGATGGATGTAATAAATTGATAATAAAGAACGTAAATAACAATAATAATCTCAAGGCGAAACAGGTGCTAAAATGGAAATTAAATTTCTTCCTTTTAGCGACAAACGAGTAATAAGAAAATTGTCGACTTAATGGAAAAAAATCAGTAGAGAAAACGTGATAAAAGTAATATATATAACCCAACGCCTTTGGCATTTTTGGTACTCCGGGTCGGATTATCAATTTAGCCGTTTTCAAAAAAGTAAACGCATTTGGCGTAAAACTCCACTAACTATTAAACCACTTAATTTAGCCCAAAAATAAATTTTAAAAAACAATCACTCGAAATTTCACCCCATTATAATTTGGTCCTCCGGGCTAGATTATAGATTGATTTATGTTCCAAAGGGGGAGGTAGGTTTGACTCTAGTCGAATGAACGATCAATTGAGACCAGGCAGACAATTACGTTTTTCGTACATTCTAGCTTGGATTTTCCCGTAGAAAATTTGGTCATCCGGGCCGGATTATCGTTGTGTCAATAATTCCTGGCGGAACTTCAAAGAAAATATATTATAGAAAAAAAACTAGAATAATGCGCAGCTTGCTAGAAAAAGTGAAATTTAACTATTTATCTGGTATAAATTCGGGCCTCCGGGCCGGATTATCGATTGAGATCTGGTCCAAAGAGGAAAAAATAAATAGTCACAAATAGATTATTACAGATAAACTACAGGAACGGGTATATTTAATAGAAATTAAGTTCAGTGAATTGATCAATTTTCATGCAACACATTTGATATTTGATGGCGAAAATTTAAAAAAAAATGTACCATACAAAAACCCAAACGCGGTTCAAGTAGAAAAAAATTTCAACAGAATCCATTAAACATCAATTACAAAATTGTCTAAAAATCATAGACTTAATCACTTTCGATATAATAAATTTAGTCCTCCGGGCCGGATTTTCAATTTACAGTAGCTGTTTCAAGTGTTTCAAGTAGGAAAATAGATTTTAACAAAAATCCATGAAACACAGAATATAAAATAGTCTAAAACTCATAGATTTAATCACCTTTCATGTAATAATTTTAATCCTCCGGGCCGGATTTTTGATTTAGCTGTTTCAAGTAGGAAAAATAAATTTTAGATAGAAAAATAGATAGAAATCCATGAAACACGGAATATAAAATAGTCTACAAATGATTGATTTATACACTTTTCTGATAGTAAATTTTGGTCCTCCGGGCCGGATTTTTGATTTAGTTGTATTTTAAGTAGTAAGATAGATCATAACAGAAATCCCTGAAACACTGACTATGAAAATTGTAAAAAGCATTGAATTACACACTTTTCGTATAATAATTTGGTCCTCCTCGCCGTATTTAGTGTAAACTAGATTGGATTTTAAAACTTGTCTTACTTTCGTCTTATTTAATTGAAATAACGTTTGTTCGAATCGAAATTGAATTCCGTCGGGCGTCGGCCGTTGAGAACCGAGCCAAGAACGGTGCCTTTTCTCCCACGGCGGGACTGGGGGGAAAAATGCGTTCGTTTTCAACGGGAGTAACGGCTCATTCAACGCCGGGCCAACGACTTGGAATCCACTCCAGGACGGAGCGAAACGTTCACAGATCCATCCAGAGTTATGACAAATCGTTGTTGAACTTTTGCAGGCGGGACGACCCCAAGGACAGGTGGGCCGGAAACGTGCCCGTGTTCAAAACCGCAGCCCACGTCCGAAAGGCAGCGAAGCATCACGGACCATCTAAAAACGGCGTCGTAATGGCAATCGCTGTGACACCGAGGCGTCATCGTTTGTACCGTGGACCGGCTTTGTTCCACAAACGTTGTTTGACTTTTTAAAAAGCGTACGCAATCGAGAAATCAAGTGCGGCCCGGATTGCTCCAGAAAAAAGATTGCGAAAGCGCGGTCGCATTCCCGGCTCGGGGAGGAGGGAAAATAAAAGGCCACGACGGGCAGGAGGGCCAAAGGCCGTTATTTCGAAACGGCACGAGAGGAAATATAGAAAATCAAATGGCTCGAGACTGTAGCGAGGAGGGGGTCCGCTTTGTCTCGCTTGTTGTACTGCGTTCTAGGTGAAAATTGGCTGTGGTAGGTCCCCAAGCATAAAAATCTTCGCCCCTCTAATAATCCGGCCCGGAGGGCCAAATTTTCGTATGAAAAATGAATAATTCACTGACTTCAATAACATTTTCTGTTGGCATTCTGTTATAATAGATTTTTCCTTTTCGATCACGGTTAAATCGAAACTCCGGCCGGGGATCCAAAATGTGTAACATAAAAAATGAATAATTCAATGATGTTTAGAATATTTCATATTTGGTGTGTCATGATTTCTCTAAATATATTCCCTCTCCTCCTTGGAAGAGAGTTAAATGGAGGACCAAGTTAATAATTAATTAAATTATCTTTAGCAACGTTTACGTTCAATAATCTTTCTTCTTTTATAAATTTTTTCTATGAACTTGTGCTATAAAATTGTAAATTGTCATACCAATAATCTATCAAGGGGGACCAAAATTTACTATACGAAAAATGAAATAATACTATGATTTTCAGACGATTTTATGTTTGGTGTTTCATGAATTTCTGTTAAAATCTAGCCCCCCCCCTTAAAACAGTTAAATCAATTATCCGGCCCGGAGGACTAAATTGTTTTAAATGGAAAGTGAATAATTCACTGACTTTAATAGCATTTCTGTTCGCATTCCATAGTTTTCTGTTATGTACGATTTTTTTTTCCTTTTCAAAATGGAAGGTAAAATGGAAAATCCGGCACGGAGGTCCAAAATTTATTGTAATGATAAATAAATGAACAATTCAACGATTTTTAGAATAATTCATATTTGGATTGTCAAGAATTCTCTTAAACTATACTTCCCCTCCCCCTTAAAAAACAGTTAAATATATCCGGCCCGGAGGCCCAAATTAATAATTTGGCAAATCATTAAATCAAATTATATTTCCTCATTTTGCATTCAGTGTTTCGGATTTTTATGATAAATTTTTTATTTTAAAATCCGATCCCGATGTTTAAAATGTATTATACGAAAATGAAAAAATTCTATGATTTTTAGACAATTTCATTCTTGGTTTGTCATGGTTTCTGTTAAAATATATTATTCCCAGCTTGAAACACAGTTACATCACAATCCGGCCCGGAGGACCAAATTAATAATCTATTTAGTCATCAAATTCAATTATTTTTAGCAAATTTTAAAATTTAATGTATTTTTTTGTATAAATTTTTTATTTGAACTTGCGCCGTAAAATATATTGTCACATCGATACTCCATCCCAGGGGACCAAAATTGATGTGAAAAATGAATTAATTCTACGCTTTTCGGACAGTTTCATTTTCGGTGTTTCGTGGGTTTCAGGTAAAAGCTGTTTCTCTCCCCTCCCCCCCCTTGAAACAATTAAACCGTTAAACCAATATGAAAAGTGAATAATTTACTGTCTTTAAAAACATTTTCTACTGGCATTCCATTGTTTTCTGTTAAGATAAACTTTCCATCCATGAAACACAATTAAATCAATAATCCAGGCCTGAGGACTAAAATTAATAACTATTATTATAATTATTAGATATTAAATCCAATCTTTTCAGCAAATTTGGCATTCAACATTCTGGATATTTACATGATACTTTTGTTTTGTAAATTTTCGCCATAAAATATCCTGCCCGGAGGACCAAATATCAAGGCGAACTCGAATTTGAACTGATAGAATGTTTAGTAATTTTTTCTTCTCAGAATTAAGTATCGTCGATCTGATTGTATGAGAAATTTCCTTAATATCCGGCCCAGAGGGCCAAAACTCAATGCATGACCCGTTCTAAAATGAATATGTATTTTATTGACAGGCGAGCAAAAAAAATAAAACCAACTTCAATAAAAGAAAAACTATATATATAAGTACAAATAAGGAAAGCCTTGTCATTTTTGGTCCTCCGGGCTGACTTTTTATTGAACCGTGTTCTATGGGTAAACAGGTTTGACTCATTTTTGTCCCGGAAACCTAACTGAAACCTCAGAAGTCTTAGTTTTTAATCGCCCGGTATATGAAGCTTAAAAACGACCATAATCCAAATGGGAATAATTAAAATCGACAATATGTGAAAAAAATTAATTTTAAAGGACGATCGATCAATGTCGAGGAATAGCTTAAGAGTGTGAGTCATCGTGGAATCCTAGGGCCTTCTAAATCGTCAAGTACCGTTACACGCCGGTTGGAAAATTGTGAAAAATTCTTTCCTCGGTGTGGGAAAATGGGCAGAGGAAAGTTTATTTTCTGTCTCCCTAGGATTTCGTTTTGTAAAACTTCACCCCGGGTTTGTACCTCTTTTCCAATGTTTTCTTCTCCTTATGCGCTGAGGGGAAAATATGACGAAAACCCCCCGTGTGAGAAACCATGAAGAAATCCCGTGGGAAAACATCCGGCCGTTATAAAAGCGAGTTATTTAACCCGGGGTTGGGGACTTAGGAGCAAAGTGATAACAAAAAATTCTTCACTTACCTTCCTCTGGAAAGCCCTCAAGCGCGGGCACAAAGCACAGGGGTAAAGAGAACGAAGTCCTTCCGCGGATGAAGCCTCGTCGATCCGCGCACTAGACGACTCCGACACTAGAACGGCCGTCGCTGAACCGTGAAACGGCAAAAGAAGCGTGACACGCCTGCCCCACTCACTTCCTCCACTTTCCGACTCTTCCACCACCACGATGCAGAAGAGGAAGGACGACGAGGGGCCAACCTGCTGGCTACCATCAAAAACGAATGTTCCCTCTCCATTCGACCATCTCGCAGCAGAAAACAGATCGAAAAACCAATTGGATACCACGGAAGGTAGCTGAGATTCAACCCTAGAGTACCACAAGTGGTCAGCAACAATAAGCTTTTACTCAACAGGTCCTTAAGCCCATGTGCAGCACAAGACTGTAAATTTCGAATCGGAGTATCAGTATTCCTTAGAATAGAACGGTTAAATGTATCAGGAAGACAGACTTTACAAGTATCATGAAGCTTTAGAAAGGACCAGCTTGGATAAATGTTTAATGTATACTTGAAAATACCTTGAATACTAGAGCTCCTAAAATATCGGGAAGTGTAGAAACGAAGAACTAGGAGGTATCAAGAGGACAGATTCTCCCCAAAGTATCACGATGATGAAAAGAGGAAAAGGTCCTATATTTTATCACGTAAGCTCATGAAATAACAGCATGACTTGGGAACAAGGAGCTCAATATATAAGGAGAAATTTTCCCATTTATCAGGATGACAATAATAAAAATAGAAAAAGGAGAGCTGGAGTATCAGGATGCCTAACAATAAAATTGTTAAATATATTACAAAGACATTCTCAAGTGACAAGGATAAAAAGAGCTTCAATGTAACAGAAGGTAGTTAGATTTTCCCAGGTATCACGTTGAGAAATCTGATCAATTTTAAACTTCCGAGCTTCTGGGGTATCTGGATGCCTTGAAAGGAGCTTCGATATATCAGGATGACACATTTTCGGATATCCGGATGACAAATCTGGTCAATTTTCAACTTCATGAGCTCCTGGAGATCACGATGGCTTTGTTAGGAGATTCGATATATCAGTATGACACATTTTCCGGATATCAGGATGACAAATCTGGTCAATTTTAAACTTCACGAGCTCTTGGAGTATCAGAATGGATCGGTACCAGGAGGTTCGATGTATCAGGATGACAGATTTTCCCCGGATATCAGAATGACAAATCTGGTCAATGTTAAATTTCGTGAGCTTCTGACGTATAAGATTCGATGTGTTCCCAGGTATCAGGGGGAAAGTTGCAAAAAGAGAAATAAATTGATTGAGAAGATTGCAGGAAGTGTTTATAACATTCTCCGCGCCCTCATCAACATTGGTCCGTCTATTCTCGCCGTGTCTTCCTTTCCGTTTCGAGTTTCGACCCGTTCAGTTTCCCGGGGGAACGCAATGGGGGGGGGGATAAAGAAGTCGCGATACCCACGCAGTCAAGAACGATTATAAAAATAAACAAATTATCATAAACGCGCTTTAATATTCATTTCGACAGATGGCCGTGCTATGGGAAACGTTTTTGAAACAAGTTAAACGGTAGCTTTTAATTGGAAAGTTGAAAGAAAATTAGAAGCAAAAATTAAAAACAGCGAGACCGGGCGGACCTGAAAACAGAAGGCGGTATCGGATTTCTCTTATCAATTTTCCCCACGTACGTATAGTTTATATATCAATAAAAATAAAGGCGACACGTCATCCCCACGGTGATGTCATTCCGCCTTGACTTTTCTCCTTGACAGTTATAGTTGAAGAACCGGATCCAGCGTATAACATACGACAAAGTGGGTTTAAAGGGCGAGTTGAATAGGCGGCATTCCAAGTACGCCAAGGCTGACATCGTCGGAAAGGAGAACGCGGCCGGGGTCCGCCTGGCCTCGCTGTCCGACGAGCGATCACTATCGGATCAAACCTGAGAAGAAAAGAAGTCACTGATTCTTGGCCTGTTTCCAAGGCAGTTAGATACCCCAGGAGCTCACAAAATTTAACATTGACCAGATTTGTCATCCTGATATGTGGAAAAAATTTGTCCTCCTGATACGCCGAATTCATCCAATGCAGCCAGATACTCCAGGAGCTTACGAAATTTAGCAGTGTCCAAATTTGTACTCATCCTGATAACTAGAAAATTTGACCTTCTGATTTATCAGAGCTCCTGGTTCTAAGGCCTCCTGATTCCCCAAGAGCTCTCGTGATTCATTATGATAGGCCCTTCTCCTCTTTTTGTCATCCTGATACTTTGGGGAGAGTCGTCTTGGCACTTCAAAACAATTCCAGGGCAATCACAACAGTCCAGGAGCTTGAACATTGAATGGAACTTTACCTCCCTTATCCTGTTATTTTAGTAGCTCAAGGAATTCAACATTGACAGGTTTACTTTAAGAGCTAATGAAACTTTATAGCCTCGTTTACTTCTTTTACTATTTTCCTCCTGGTATATGATTAAGTTTATACTTGCCATGCTGATATCTTGGGAAAGGCTATCCTACTGACATTATTAAACTGATAGGCCCTTTTTATAACTGTAATACTTTGAGGAGAGTCTGTCCTCCTGATACCTCCAAATTCTTTGTTTCAAGTCTTCCCCATATTTTAGAAAATTTCATAATACAAAATATTTAGGTAATTTTATTATATTTAGGATGTTTTCCTCTTTTTTAATGTTATCCTGATACCTGAAAAATTTGACTGATACATCGAAACTCCTTTTTCCAAAGCATCCTGATACCCCAGGAGCTATCATGATCCAGTATGATAGGACCTTTTCGACATTTTATTCTTGTCATCTTGATACCTGGGAAAATCTGTTCTCTGGAAACTTCGAAGCTTCTGGTTCCTAGAAGCTCAAGAGAAATGTCTCATCTCTTAATACATGAGAGCTATTACTAAGGCATAGTTCACAAAATTTAACATTTATCAAATTTGTCCTTCTCATCCTTATACCTGGGAAAATCTGTCCTCCTGATATATCGAACTCCTTCTTCCAAGTCATCCTGCTTCTCCAGGAGATCATGAAACTTAACATTGACCAGGTTTGTCCTTCTCATCCTGATGCCTGGGAAAAATCTGTCCTGATACATTGACGCTTTTTATCCTTGCCATCCTGATTCATTTAACACTTTTATTGCTAAGAATCCTGATACTGTCAATACTTTTTCTTTATTTATTCTCGCCATACTGATAACTGAGAAAATTTCACCTTACATATTGAGCTCCTTGTTCCCAAGGCATCCTGTTACTTCAAGAGCTCACGTGCACAGGCCCTTTTCCTCTTATCATCCTGATACTTGGAATATCCTCCTGATAACTTCGTTCTTTGTTTCAAGACAATTTATATATATTAGGAGGTATTTTAGGAGCTCTCATAATTCAATGTTGATACAACATATTCTTCTTTTTATACAAGTTAACTTCATAATTTGTGGAATGTTTGTCATCTTGATTATATCAAAGCCACTTGTCCGAAGTACCCTGATATTTTAAGAGCTTTTGAAATTGAAGTGTACACTGTAATACATGGCATGATAGTTTAATTTTTTTATATCCATGTAATTCTGAAAGGTGATTTTTAACCTCATTATATGTAGAAGCTGCTTATAGCAAGACCTGCTTGATGTGTGCTGATACCTGGGAAAATCTGACCTGATCTGCTTGAAATGAGCTGAGTGAAGCTCCTCGTTCTAAGGCTTCTTGATACTCTGATGCTCAAGAATCAATATCAAATTTATGATTTCATCTCATTTTTTTAATCCACATCATCCTGAAAGCTGGAAAAGTCTAACTTCCTGATACATAAGAGCTTATACACAAGTAATCCTGATATTTGTGATGGCCCGCCCTTTAATACATCCAAGCTCTTTATGCCAAGGTTTGCTGATATTCTAGAAGCTTACAGAATTGACAATACTGTTTCCTTGTTTGTTAACACCATATCTAATTTTTAGTCTAGGTTAGACAAAAATTCATTTAATGCAGGCTTAAATGTATTATTTATATCTTACAAATGCTTGAAAGTTTAAAACTAAAAAAGAAAAAATATTTATATATTATTAGAAAGAAGAAAACACGTGAAGCTTTACAATTTGACTTCTATTATGTGCTATTTACACCGATGACGAAGTACGAACTGGCGGTGGAGGACGGTTCAGAGACGTCGTCGAGGAGAAAAAAAAAACATCGGCATCGCCATCCCTGTGTCCCCGTGCTGTGAACTAAAGGGAAATGATCAAGGGCTTCCCTCTCCCGTCGTCTCTGTTTCCTGGGACAAATTATCAATTTAGAAAGAGTCCTTTGAGTTTTTTTTATTTATTATTTGATTTTTTATCTTACTGGTCAGGACGTGAGGTAAAGCGGATGTCATTTGGACGGGCTTTCAATTTCTGTTGTGCTCAGGTCGACCATACGTGGATATTTGATCTTGCGCTTTGTCAGCTCCTCCTGGGCCCAGAGGATCAGCTTGACGACTGAATAGAGCTTCGGCTCAGTCGAAGTGTGATGTTCTGTCTTCAAGATCGCTGTGTTAACTTCACTCGCGACCTATAAATAAAAGATATATACATAGCTATCTTTTTTCTCTTTTTTCTCTTTTTTTTTTTTTTTTTTTTTTTTTTTTTTTTTTTTTTTTTTTTTTAAGAAAATAGGTTCACACTTAAGCATACCTTATGCCTCTGCTTTGTGTTGAGCAAGTGTGAGAACGGGGATAGAGTTGGCTCTTCGAAGGCGAGTAATGCCAGAACACGTTCAAGCTGGTTCAATATGCCCGGCTCCGACTCACCAGATTCTGAGAACTGCGTCTGAGCAAAGTGCAATGCCTCCTCGACCTTCCCATCCCTTATCAGTTCAATCAGGTGCAATTGCTAGAAAAATTAGCCTGTTTAACTTGAAACTAATAGTAATAACAATAAGCTTTTTACCTGCAATCTGAAATAAAGATATCTATCGTTGTCCAAAAGTTCTGGGTACATTTCATTGACGAGGAGAATGGCTTCCTGTGTCCTACCTTCCTGTATGGCTTCCCGTATGCGTATCCTGTTGTCCATCGTGTTGAGATCAAGGGGAGGTACGACGCCTGACTCCTCTTGGAATTTCTCAGCTGCACCTTTGAAACCCTCTAAGCATTTTGTCAGTTTAACGCTCTCCAACTTACAAAACATAAAATTTAAAAAAAAAAAAAAATGCTCACCCGTGACGAGGTAGTTCATGATGAGCTTGTTCATGTCGCTCCTCTGAAGCTGTGTCGACTCGAGCTTGCTCATCCACTCCTCTTTTGTGAACTCGGGCGATTTGTCCGAGTTATAGCTCATACTCATGTTTGTCGTGTTCGCCTCGACCCCTGGGAGGTAGCGAACGCGAAATAGCGCTCCGGGGAGGTAGAACGGGGAGTTCGCCTCCCAAATTTGACGGGAAATCTTGGATGGCTCTTCTTAACCTCAGTGGGGGAAGCAAACCGGATCGCCCAATTTGTGTCAGAAGCCTGGAAACAAAAAGAAAAGACAAATTTGTAACTGTGTTTGGATACTGCTACAGGCCTAAACTGACAAGCTTGTAACAATATGTTTAATCCTACATTATTTCAAAGCAAAGTTTGACAAGTATATTGGACCACACAGGCCTGACCTTTATAACCGTCTTCAAACACATTTCAAACACAAAGCAAGCATAAACTTACAAACTTCTATGTTTTTAAACTGAGACTATTTTAAAGCCGAGGTTATTAGATTTATTAATCATCAGATGCACAATCTGAGAAATTTGAACATTTTCATCATCTATTACCTCGATGCTATTTTTGACAGGTCCCTTGATGAACAAAGGCCTAATCTGACAAGCTTGTAACAATGTTTTTATCTGAGATTGTTCGATATGTTAAACATGGTTCAATCATTTTAAATATACATTACTCCAAAGCAGAGTTTGTCTGACACCCTCAATATTGAAAGTACAATCCAATATGTAACACTGATCCTTTCATGAAACAGAGACCTGAAAAATTTGTAACAATGTTTTTACCTATATTACAAAGCTGAGTTTGTTGGATAATTTGAACGTTAAACTTGGATCAATGTTTTAACTGTACATTACTTTGGATTTTTGAAACCGTGTCCGTCAAATAGCCTGATCGTCAAAAGCACAATCCAATAAATATGTAACATGGTTTCTTACATGAAACAAATGCCTAACCTGACAAATTGGTAACAATGTGTTTACCTTACATTAGTAACAATGTGTTTACCTTACATTAGTCTAAAGCTGTTTGTCACATAATTTGAACATGAATGTATTATGAGCATTAATTTGAATTAAGAGTTTGACAGATTCCTGAGCACTATTTGTAAAACCCAATCTGATAAAAAAGTAACATAGTTTCTTACATGGGACCTAACCTGACCAAATTTGTAAAAATTGTTTTTTCTCTCCTGTCTTACAATAATTCCAAGCTTTATCGGATCACTCTGATCCAAAGACAATGGTAAACTTATATTTTGTATTTCTTTGGAGATGAATCTTTCAGATATCATCATCAGTGTACCTGTTTTCATTTATGATAAAACCCTTGATGAACAGAGGCCTAACCCGAATACTTTGTAACAATATTTTTACCTTGTATTACTCTAAAGACAGGCCCCTAACCATCCCTAACTCTAAAGCCGCATTTGTTGGATAATTCGAGCATTAAACTTGGATCAATGTTTTAAATGTACAGTACTGTCCAAGTTTGTCAGATCCTGATCATCGAAAGCACAATCCAACAAATGTGCAATATTGATCCTTTCATAAAACAGACCTAACCTGACAAACTGGTAACAGTGTGTTTTATCTTCTGTCTTACAATAATTTCAGACTTTATCAGATTACTCTAATCCAAAGACAATGATAAACTTCTCGTACTACTTCAAAGATGAGCCTGTTGGTCGATCTGATCATAAGAGGGCTTTTCATTTATGACAACCCATCAAGAATCTTTGATGAACACCGACCTAACCTGAAAAATGTAAGAAATTTTTTTTTTATATCTTACAATACTAGGAACTTTTACGGATTACTCTGATCTGAGGACTCGACATGACAGACTTATACCAACAATTTCGTCATACTTCACTTCAGATCTGTATGCCCCCTGGATAATCTAGGAGTCAAACTGTACAAATCTGTACGAATGTTAAATCTGACATATACCCAGTCCAAAGTACTAACCTTACAAACTTGTAACAATGATTTCACTCTGTTAGTATAAAGCTGTGCGCATCAGAATCAAGTAAGAGCATAGTTACAAGCCTGTCGGATATAAACTGACCATCGGAGGACTCATCGTTGACAAACTTGTAATGTTCAACTTTACACAGTTTTAAATTTACTCGGTGTTAAGACCAAGTCATGATAATGAAAGGCCTGACCGAAAACCCTCGCCATTATCGTAACTGGCACAATTTTGTCAATGGTGAGGTAAATTTATTTTACAAATATCGTCGGACCAGAGCATTTTTCAACAAACTGAACTTTTTTTTATCAATTGAAATGTTAAATATTAACAATTACAGAAAAAACAATGATTGTAAATCGTTTATAGATCGTGAAAACTATAAAGGGTGAAAATGGTGGAAACGCGTAGATGAGTTTAATTTTCGGTACTTAAAACAAAAAAAAGAGTATTTTTTCAATTTTCAAAATACCTTCGGCTCTCGTTTCCTCCTTTTGTCCCCGTTGGTAGAAGGCTTTCTTTTTCCCTTTTTCCTTCCGGCTGAGTTTAACGTCTGTGCCCCTTGACAGAGGTTTGGAAGATCTTGTGTAAAAACGTAAACTGCGTCTGTCCTGGCGAATGATGAGACGTGACCGAACGGACGGAGGGGCATTGAAGAACTGGGCGAACAGCTGACGCACGGCGTCAGAGGGGTCCGAATCCACGGTGACGTCATATAATGTATACCGTGACGTCACGGAAGGGGAACACTACAAAATTTATCTGTACAAAGAAACGTGGAAAAAACTTGGTTTCTGTAACTGTACAACAAACGTTCCAGGGCAAAATGTTTTTAAAAAAAATTAAAGACTAAGGTAAGACCTGGGTGAAACAGGAAAGAAAAAAATGGAAACACTTAAAAATCAAGCTGCGGCCTGGAGAGATGACTTACTAGATGAGACCTGATTACAGAAAATTTGTTGGAAATATCAAGTCCTGAGGCCAGGATAGTCGACTGATTAGAAGAGGCCTGATGCCCGAAAATTCTTACATTTCAAGCTGTGAGGCTCACTCGACTGATGAAGGATGTGAAGATTGTTGTCAACAAGTGTCATCTTGGGTACATCAATCCCCAACACTTGTACTGTTATCAACAACCTTCATGTATATAGCCTGCAGGATTTATTATGACCGAAGCAGCAGTTGCGAACTCCTCCACCCCCAGTTCGGGAATTGCTCTGGAAATTCTTGAATTTGGCGGATTTCTTCCTCGAGTGGCTCGGTGAAGTCTGTTGACATCTTGAATCGTGTCCAAGTCATGGTGCCGATTAAAGTCACTGTGATGATCAATATTATGATGATTGCCAGATTACTAGAACTCATTGCGGCTAAGAAAACGTTGTTGTTATGATCCACGATGACGTTGGATGGTGTGTCTTGCAGATTCAATTCCTGAAGATGTACTTTGAATTTTGACATCTGAGTGACGTGGAAATTTAAATTAATGGTTTACCAGGATGTAATGGTTGCCCAGAGTATTTAGACTCGTGGTTCAGGTGTTTTCATCGATATATTATTTGACTGCTGTTTGTATTGATGAGGAAGACTCCTCGTAGTAGTTTATCTTCGGCGATGTCCTGGTCGATGATTTTTAAACGTTCTCCCGTGGGGAAAGTTGCCAGGTATTGGTTGATTTGTGGTATCCACTCCAAGTGGTTAGCAGAGATGTCCAGTAACTGCAAAGTTCTGTACTGCCATTTTCTAGCAGGTTCAATTCACATTGAGCATTTGTGTAAATTATTAAATCAGGAGAGCAAAAGCGTACATATGCAATTTTTTGTTTACAAGTAAGTACGCTTAGTGTAATTATTGTTTTCTCGAGACCAGATTGTGGTTTGAGTAAATATTTAACATTTGGAAGTATAGTTACAAAGCTTTCTCTATGTTTAGCAGCTACGGGGTACATTTCATACAATTGGAAGTTTACATTTTGCACAATAGGTATTTCTAATAAATATACAATTTCTACAATAGGTTTGATGATACAGTTGACTTTGATAATTTCCTCATAGTTTATTATGTTCTGTGGGTCAACTTTGAAAGGTAATCTATTTCCATAGCAAGGCGGAATTTTATTTAGTTCATAGAATAGTTCGGATGGGGAAATTATGCTGGGGTGTAATGTTTTTAATTTACAAAATGCTATCGAATTTTCTATATCTTGTAATGTGTTTAATATAATTTGATATAGAATTTGTATTTGATTTAAGATATTATGTTGCCTGTTTAAATCCATGTAATGATCAATGTTCTCGTGTAATTTCAATATCTTTTTAGCAATCTGGTAATTATTCCGGTTTATAGTTTGCAGTGTTTTGTTGTATTCTTTTATGATTTCTGAGTTTAGTGAGTATTGAGCATTTATTTGTGATTGCATATCTTGTTGTGAATCTAAATGTCTAATAATTATTCTTTCTTTATCGTTGTTATCTAAGTTACCAGTAATAAGTTTAATTATTGTTCCGAGACCGTCTATAATTCCTTTCTTAAATCTATCTTTAGTCATATTCCCTTGTGGGTTGATAAATTCTAATTTATCTTTTATAATTTCTCTAATGTGGTTAATTATTTTACAGTAGCTAGTTAGAGTGGTGTGTGTTTTGTGGCAGAATGTGTTGTGTTATTATAAGCGAATATGGCGTATTTCATTTTGTCTTCCATATTCAAATTGTTGAATTCGTCTAACTTTAAGAGTTTGTGAACGTGAAATTTCGGGTTTGAGAGATTTTGCTTCATTTATGTGTATTTCTATTCTAGATAGAGCGTCTGCGTTAGAATTCAATTGTCCTGTTTTGTATTTGATTTCAAAATTATATTCTTCAAGTTTTAGTCTCCACCTTAATAGTTTTGATGTAGGGTCTTTTAGTGAGAAAAGCCACTGTAATGGTTTATGGTCGGATAGAATAAGAATTTTTTTTACATGTAGGTGAAGTATTTTACTGCCCATACGATAGCGAGTAATTCTCGTTCTATTGTGGATAAATTTGTTTCGGTGTCAGAAAGTGTTCTGCTGGCATAAGCTATAGGTAAGTCTGACCCGTTGAAGTTTTGGCACAGCACAGCGCCAATAGGGATGTTGCTAGCGTCAGTGGTCAAATGGAACGTTTTGGTAAAGTCCGGGATTTTAGGATAGGTTCATTGATTAGTAAATTTTTGCATATGTTAAATGTTTCTATATATTCCTGATCGAGTATGTCTATTTTTGTGCCTTTTTTTAAAACATTTTATTAGTGGTTTCGTCAAGGGTGCAAAATTGGGGATAAATTTTCTCTAGTATCCTAGTAGACCGAGAAATCCTTTTAGTTGCTTGGTTGTTTTAGGGAGGGGGTAGTTTTTTATTGCGCTTTTTTTTTACGAGGGTTCGCAACAGCAGAGGTCATATAAACCCTCAGGGGGTGCCGGTGTTTTTGAAAAAAAAAAAAAAAGCCCATTTGTAAGGATGTCGGGTTCGAATGCAGGGCCGCTGGATTCGAACCCGGGACTTTTACCTTACAGTGGGTTAGGTCTGTCTCAGTAAGTCCTAGGTAGGCGACTTGGTGTTTGTTTTAGGAATTCGGTTTTGTCCAGTTGGACTTTGAAATTTGTGTCCTGTAACCGTTGGAAGACTTGTCGTAGTCTGTTTATATGTTCCTGTAGGCTTGTACTAAATACAATGATGTCGTCTAAGTAAACTGTGCAAATTCTATTGTTTAGTCCTCGTAATATGTGGTCTGTGGTCCATCGTTCTTTGGAATGTCCTCGGGGCGTTTTTCAGTCCGAAAGGCATTCGTAGGAACTTGTATAGTCCACTTTCTGTTGCAAATGCGGTCTTTGTCCATTTCAATTTGATGAAAACCCGATGCAAGGTCAATTGTCGTAAAATAATTACAACGGCTTAACTTGTCGAGTAGGTCCGTTATGTTTGGTATGGGGTATTTATCTTCAACAGTTTTTTCGTTGAGCCTGCGGTAATCGATGACTAAGCGCCACTTTTTCTGTCCAGAGGCGTCGTCTTTTTGGGACTACCCAGACCGGAGCTGAGTATGGGGAAAATGACGGTCTTATTATATTTTGTTGATTTGGTTGTTTACTTCGTCTTTAAATATTTGTGGGTATCTGTATGTTTTAGAGTAGACAGGTATTTCATCTGTGGTTTGGATTTTGTGTCTAATTTGATTAGTGAAAGTTAATTTGTCTCAGTCCACGTAAAAAATGTCAGAAAATTCTTTTACTAGGTTTTTTGTTGTGGCATTTTTCTCTTCGGCATTTACGTGTTCTGTACGAATTTTATTGGGGTCAAATTTTGCTTTGTTTTAGGTCATTAGGTTAAAGTTGTTTGTCCCTTTTTGTATAATGAAGCCGTTAATGTCTTCAATCGTAATCGGGCGCTCTAACTTTATTTCCAAATCTTTTCCCTATCGTTTTTTACCACACAAAGAGCCGCCATATTATTTTTTATGTTTATTAAACCTTCAGGGATTTCAAATTTATTTATTTTAATATGTTTCAATAATGCTCGTCCGCTACAAACATTTTTTATTTTAATGGGGATGATTTTTTCGGAATTTGCCTCTATTAGAAATCCGGTCTGTGCGATGTTCTGGATCGAATCGGTTTGTTCGTCCCTAGAATAGGAATCACCCGAAGTTTTAATATAAGAGATTAAAGATTTTTTCCCCTGTATCTTTATTTTATTTTTAGAAAGATCAATTATTGTTTTTAAGATTTTAATATTGTCTATCCCTAATAATAGGTCAAACTTTGGGTGAAAATTAAACAAAAAGAATTCAAGGTCTTGATTTCTCAGCAATTGAGAGATCGTTTGAATTCAGAAGTGTACTGTAATTTTCACATGAAGACCCATGAGTAGTGATCACTTCAAATGGCTTACGTTTTATTTTAGTGTTGAAGTTTTTTTTTTTTTTTTTTTTTTTTTTTTTTTTTACTATTTCGGGATTTATGAACGATCTCGTACTTCCGGTGTCGATTAAGATTTTAAAATTTGTCATTTTGTCGACTATATACGGAAGTTAGTCGTTTTCATCGCGTTCAATATTCATTATGTGAAATGTTCCTGTGGAGTTCGGTCTTCTTCTAAAAAAAGAGTTCCGATCAGGTTTCCCGTGTGTTGGCCAAAATTGGGATATTGGGAACTGTTCCTTGATATGGTCATTGGTGTCACCGGGGGTAGTGATGGCTTTTTGTTATATGTATTGCAAAGGTTGTCGGTTTCGGTGTGAGTATTGGTTTTGATTGTAAGGTTTGTAGTTTTGGGGAAATCGTTGATAGTTTTGAGGGAAAGGTGGGCGATTTTGGTGATTGAATTTGTTTGGTGTTGTAGTTTGGCTATTTTTTAAGTATTGAAAATCATTTCGTAATAATACCTCAATGTCCATCAGTGTTCAGGTGGCCAAATTATTTCGCCAGGGACCTCTGAGACCAGATATTACATGTAAAATTATTAATTTTTCATTGTAATCCCCGATAGTATTAGCGTTGGCGATATTTTCTGTGTAAAGTTTGGATTTGTAAGTTCCAAACTTTTCTATTGTTTCTTTAACATAGTACAACGGATCTTTTGTGCATTTAGAGTTTAATATTTCAAATAATAAACTATGAAAATTTGGAATATTTGAAAATTTTGTTATTAGAAAATTTTTGTATGTATTCCAATCTGCAAAATAAGAATCTTGGAGGGTTTCTGCCGCTCTTCCAATTAATTTTCCTTTTAATCGCGCGGAAAGCACATCTTTTTTGCTAGCTCGCTGATTGTGGGAATGATTGAATTTAAAATTTTAGTTACTTCGATCTCTTTGATAAAATGAGCTAATTTTTTCGGATTTCCGTCTTAGTTCGGAGTACTATCAGTGAATACTTTTATTTCTGTAAGTGATGCCATATTACGTACACTAATGTCTGTTATAGAAAGTTTGTTTAATTGTGTGATTAATTGCTCAATTGTGAATTAAACTTACAGAATGTAGATTGCAGAGTTGCACATCTCAGTTTCTTCACAGCAAGAAGGTTTCTGGTAGGTCTTGTAGATCACGGTAACATATACTCTGTTCCCGTGAATCTAGTCCGATTCGACTGCGCCAGTTATAAAGTTGACTCGACGACACTCGTTTTTTAAAAAAAGAATTATTTATTATATATAATTAAAGTTTACAATTAACTTGACATAAAAAATATGAATAATCTGTAAAATAAGAATTAAGACGAGGTCGTGAATAAGATACGGTTCAACTCCGAGTCTGAGACGAGTTATGTCGAAGTCAAAAATCAAAGTCTTCAAAGATGGTGGGAGAGGGTCTAATATAGCGTCTGTAGAGTTGCTGAGTCTGCAGGATTTATTATGATGACAGAAGCAGCAGTTGCGAATGTAGCTTTATATATATATATATATATATATATATATATAT
>CM077110.1:8686274-8706392 GCA_039619505.1 Cimex hemipterus | reverse complement strand
CGTTCTCAAAAATGTATAATATATATATATATATATATATGAAAGATATATATATATATATTTTTTTTTTTTTTTTTTTTTTTAATTAAATAAAGAGGGCCATCTTGTAAGTATACCTCCTTCACATGTCCTTTCCAAGCTAGATGATGAAGTTATGTTAAATCTGTTATTACCAGGCGATTCCTAGGAAAAAATGAATTGGGGTTTGGATAAGTTTTTTGCTAAGGTTAATCGTTTCTGAATTAAACGAGTGGACCATAGAAGTTGATACACCCTATATATACACAAAAAATAAATAAATAAGGCCAGAAATAATGAAGGGGTAGAACCAAAAAAAAAAGTCCATTATGTTTTTTTATTCTTTTATTTAAGACTAAATTTTGAATTTATACGTACAAACGAGATAGAAAAATTACAAAAACGCAATGGCCCAGGGGGGTTGTGGGGTGGGGTGGGGACATGAAAAACTGAACAACTAGACACAACCTAAGAAAAAACCCCTCGGACCTTCGGCTGAAAAGCGATACAAAAATAGACAAAAATTAAAAAAAAAAAAAAAAGACGACATGACGAAAAGCTCTCCTTATTTACAATTTCCCTGTAAAAACTAGTTTATTATTATTAAATTAATTATATAATAACCACATAAATAAGTATTTTTGTTTTTGCATTGAACATATTCGTTATGGCTTTTCAGATATTATTGGCACGCACTTCGAACTTAACGGAACAAAAAGTCACAATGCATAGTTTAAAAAATACACATACACATAATAAACATAAAGAACTAAAGCTAAAAGTTTAAATAAAAAACTTACGTTAGTTAAGTTTTTTTTATAACCTATAAAATCACAACCTTTTAAAATGGAATGTAACGTTAAAAAAAAAAAAAAAAATTAATGGCCTTTTCTATAACTTTTGTTTCAAAGTTGGTAACAGAAACTTAGGGATCTGAAACTGACAAAATACATTTAAAAATATATATAAAAAATATCAAAAACGTCCATACAAAACCAAACTATTTCATTTTTACAAATAGCCGAGACCTTAAAGATGATATTTACAGTCACAAGATTTAAATAAAAAATTATATATGTGTTTTAAAAGCATATTGCACTTTCAGTCCGGGAGCCTGTGAAAAACCCGATTAGCATGATTAACAAGACACATGATCAGACGTGCGTTTCACTCGTAGCCTTCCTGGAAAAAAAATTCAAAGAATTAAATTTAAATGAAAAGAAAATACAAAATCCAGGCACCGTTTCTACTGAGACCGACCTCATACTCCCTGTTAGACATGAAACAGAACAAAACAAAATGTTAATTTTTTTTAATACAAGAAGAGAAAGTAAAAAAAGGATTAAGAATTTTATGGGGTTGTTTTGTTTTCCTATTTTTTTTTTTTTTTTTAAATTCTTTTTTGTTGCCTTACTCGTTCTCCGATATGTCTGGGTAGAGGTACTCATGGTGCATGGCGAGCGGGCTCGGTGAGCTAGGCAGAGCGGCACTGTAACCAGGCAGGCAAGGCTGCAGGTTGGCATTGTATGCCCTCGGTGGGAGTGAATGATCTTCTTCAGCTGTATAAGGGAAGAGGTACTTGTCGCCTAGGCTCGCTTTGTCCTCTTGGTCTGAATAGACATTCCCGATTTTGACGTCATTACCGTTCTGCATGTGGTAGTTGTTCACTGGCCCTCCAAGATCGTTGTCTGATATCGTAGACGATGTCCAACGATGTGGCAGCCCTTCGTCTAAAATACCCCATTTTTTAATTTAAAAAAATAAATAAATAAATAAAATAAACAGTATCGTACCATTTCTGGCCGTCGCATAGACTGCTTTGAAGAGATCCGAGTCTATGTTGAGCTGCGGCGGGTATGAGACGACGTTAGGCGGCGGCCACCGCTTGGACCCTTGGTTGTTCGACGGACGCCCACTTTGACCCGTCAATGTCGAAGCACGTCTGCTAGACGCCTCCTCGTCGCTTGAATGTGAAGACGCGAGTTCGAGGCTGTGTTCTGAACCCTAAAATATCATTTCATTTTACTTAACATCCCATAAAAGAAATATCGCACACCGTTAAGACAGAAAGTAGACCATGGCAAAGCTTATACAACAAAATCTAGTTAAAAGAGGACATGAAACTGTACAAACGTAAAATAATCAATGTGCAGGTGGATACTTTCATAATATTATCACCAGTTTCACTGAACCACAAAATTTAACTGATTTTTCAAGAACTCATCTCAGCCCTGTCTCACTAAAGTTGTCTTTATGAAGATTATTATTGAGGACATGAACAATTGTTGGTATTGTCCGGTGAATATGATGGGGTACAAGAACTCATCATTGTGAAAAAGGTTGGGTGATATTGATAATGGTGTTAGTGTAGGAAAGAAGAAAATGCAAAAAGCTTTACACATTTCTTGCTTATGTTTAGTGATTTTTATGAAATATGTTGAAAACATGAAAACAGCAAAATCTGTTCAAAATTTCCCCACACCAGGGGGGCTCAGCAAACGTATGACTGATTTATGTAGATTGGTGAGAGTTTGAAAGTACCCAATCACAAGAATTAATCATACTATTATCTTACATAACCTGATATCAATGAGATCTTATTAATTTGACAGAGGACGATATGTGTAATGTGTTTAAAAATGAATTATAGCTGACCTCAGTTTCAGAGTCAGAAGTGTGCGTGACCCGTCTTTCATGAGAAGGCTCATAGTTGCTCGTACTCGTAGAGGTGTTGCGCAACTGTGCATCACTTCTGTATGGGCTACTTGAAGTCTTAGTTGTCGACCTTGAAGTAGTTGAGGAATTGGATATGCCCAAGTGGCGGCGCGCCGTCTCTGAAGTACCAGCACCAGCTGGCCGGTATGCCATCGCAGAGCGAGGTGGAGGCGATGGCTCTGGGATGTCAGCCGAAGGCGGTACCTTCCCGTTAGTGAGCCGGAGGACAAGACGGCGCAACGTCGGGCTCGTGGCGGCCTGCGAGACCAAAAGAGCGGCACTGTGCAACGGCAACAATACCGCCATGCAAAGTGTCGCCATCGGGGAATGCTCCGACGATGTGACCAAAACAGCCAGCCAGGCTGCCACAAGCAATGGCAGACAGCCGACATTCACCCAGAGCATCGTGCGCAAATTTCCATACGCAATAATATTCTGGTTCACTGTGAATGCCGCCTTAAGGGACATGAATAGTATTACAAGCTTTACAAATATTATCACCGCTCCTGGGCCTATCATGCTCCATATCACCGATTCGTGTATTGAAATCCAACAGCTGAAAATTTAAAAATTCATTTTATTTTTATAAAAGATCAACTATGGTGTTGAAAGAATAATTATAAATCTTACAAATAATAGTTTCCATACTGATCAGGCCGAACTGCAACTGCAAGAGCAACTATGATACCAGGAAGAGCATAACCAAGGGTGTAGTAGTGCATCATCGGACCTCGGTTAACGTCACGGAGTTGTGTTAACATACGATATAGGTGGATTGAATAGATGAGCGACCACATGAGCGAGCAGAGCCATACGTAGTGCAAACTTATGGCAACTAATTTGCACCAAACCTAAAAAAAGTAATAAAAATAAGTTAAATTTTTAAGCAGTGACAATATTTGCAGAATTAAAGAAATTAAAATGAACATTTGAATCTAAAGTTCGCTAATATTATAGAAAATTTACAATGAATATGTAGATGTATCAGATGTCTAGGATAACCTGTTGGAGGTTATATTTCCTGAAATAGAATTGATGGTATTTATCATTACTTGTAAATTACACTCCTATTTTTATTACCCTTGAAGCCTAAAATATTTAATGTTGTAAATAGATGTTCGTATTACCATAGGCGAACATTAAGTTAAATTTAGACTAAACCTTGAGGTTAGCTGTGAGGGATAACCTTATCGAGGTTATATTTCCAATATAGAATGATGGGCGGATCTTTCTCGTTGATAAATTCATTACATTTGAACCCGTATGTTTTCAATATTGTAAGCAGATATTAATAGTACTATGTAAATTTGTGCCATTACTATGTAAAATATATGACAACTGCAGGTGCATTGACTGTGTATGATAACCATGTAAAGGTTATACTGAATTATACCGTGCTGAGGTTATATATCAACCTACATCACACCATACTGCATCTTACGATTTCCGAATAATTAACCTTAAAATAAATTAACAATGCATAATAGTTACTAATCTGTACTTACAAGGTGGGACGTGAGCGAGGCTTTGCTTGCACCCAAGTAGAGAAGAGCAGCGACAAGTAAACAGCTAGCGAAGTTCCCTTGGATCGACGAATGGTTTGCCTTGCCGACGCGAGATGTCAACTCAATTATGAGTACGCACGTCGCCAGACACCAGATTGAGACACAAAGCCCAATCCATGTGTAAACCTCCTCCGCCTCTGTAGGCTCTCGAACGTACTGTAAATTAAAAACAATTACATCCCAGCTGAGACAAAAAACATGAGGAAGATGGACTTACATGTTCAGCAACAAGATCAACAAAAAGAGCGTGCGTTGAAAGTGTATTGCAAGTACAATTGACAATTACAATGCTGTGCTTCCACCAGTCGCCTTCGGGCAGTTCTGTCACGCATCCTGCCCTCGTCCATTCTCCAAAGCTGGAAATCATAAATTAAAATTATGCTGGATGAAATTATTGTTTTGGATTAATTACCCTCTGATATGAGTCCATCTGACGCACTGCGGGTTGCTACGGGGAGATTTGACAGCTTGGTTGAGCCAGAGTTGGATCCTGATGGGGCTTTTCAACCCTGAAGATAGTACAGAACCTTCACCGTTCGCTGCTACGACTGTAACGATGGACGAGCCGAGCTGTAAAGCTACACCCCAGCGAGTCGTCACAGTCAGGTCAAACCTGTTGGGAAAGAATGTCGCCCCGTTCCTGTACACGGCGTAGGCAAGGGTGGCCGAGGTTTGGGCAGAGCCACGCATTCGTATTGACACTTCGCCGGGGTTAACGTTCCCAATGCCGAGAAGTTCAAGGGGTATCAAAATGCGAGAATATTCGTCGAACTTGGCACCAGATTTCAAGTAGTTGTTGTATTTGGGGAACATGACAGTGGGGGAGGATGCATTACCACCAGATCTAGAGACAAGGCTCGCCGCCTGGAAAGGTGGCTGAAGTATGTTGGTGGTATCTGGCAATATGACCGTCTCTTTGAAACCGGCCATCTGCGTATTGACAGACTGCGATGAAATGACCTCATACCCATAGAGACTGTCCAAGCTCACTGTATCCAATCCCAAAACTGACAATCCAAACATTAAAATGATTTTTTTTTTAAATTTTACAAACTTTTATGTTGAATTTTTTACCCATGTTTTCAGAGATCGTCTCGAAAGGCTGCGTGTACGTGTCTTTCATGTTGGATGTAAGAGTGGTCATGTAGAGGGTGAAGAGTGTATGAAGGTGATTCGGTGGTTGGTTCGTTATCTGCTCCACTTCGGGCCAGTAGCGAGCAGTACGGTCAGACAGAAGCTCGCCCACCGTCCAGACGAGACGTTGGATGTATCCCGCATCCTGGACGTGGCTGAGAGCCAATCCTGTCAAAAATACTTGTAGAGATACGAATCAAGTATCAAAACACGGGAAAATACCTGTCAGACCGGATTCATACTGGAGCAGTCTCATCGTCAGTTCGACACTGATGAGGGCATCAGCCCCATAAAGCCTTCCATGCCCTGTTTTTGTAGAATTGAGAGCATTCGCAAGAGATTTCGAAGTCTCTGTAGAAACGTAAGTGTTGAGCGAAACATCTCCAGTTTCCAACTGGTTCAACTACAAAAAAAAAAAAAAGAGAAAAGTTAAGAATATATGATTGAATAAAGAAAAAAGTTTTTACCAGTCGTCGGAGTTGATAAAAGTCGTTCGACGTGCAATTGAACATGTCTGGATCCCTCCAGCCAGGGAGAGCGCGATCGCAGAGCCTGGTTGCCTTCCCAACTGATCCTTGCGGGCACAAAACCGTCGCGGCTGCACCGTAGTCCGTCTTCTCCCACCATATACCCGAGTACTGGCTTCTGGGACAACCGCCGTATACAACTGTTTAAATAAAATAAAATAAATATCACAATTATATTATTTTTTATAGAACAATTTACCTTCACATCCAAAATGCGTGACCTGGGCGTAAGCGTTCGGACATTGATCGCAATGCTGACCGACTACACTTTCCTTGCAGTCGCATTGCCCAGTCACTTGGTCGCATGACGACGACTTGCTTCCTAGAGCGTAGCACAGGCAAGGCATGCAGCCTATTTCTTCAGATACGTAGTAATAGTTATCCTAAAATAATATTTAAAGCAATATATGTGGCACATTAACGAATATTGCTAAAAAGGGTAGTACGAGTACGATCTATTTGGCTTTAAACACAATGGTACCAGTTAATTATTAAAATACTCTTAATAGAGACTTGCTTGTTTTTAAATTTAGACCTGAAGGTTTAAAATTTTAATTGAAAAAATTTGTAAGATAATTTATGTACTATGTTCTATTCTTGTAATAGATCTATATAAACAATGACTATAATGTCCCAGTTTTCCTTGAATTTTACTAATTTTCTTGGATGGATTTACATTATAAGAAATATAGTAAATACACTTGCTCAATTAAATTATAATTAAACTAAAAACGTCCGGAAAAAGAGTTACAAAAAAAGTGTTACGTTGAAGCATGCGCATTGAGATACACAAATCACAAGGCGGGACCTACGACACAGTTGTGTATGACTACGATAAAAGCCACGATCAACAGCTCATTTATGGATCCTGCATCGATTTAGTCTTCACTTGCAACATAGATAAAATTAATTCTAAAAATTATATAAGCTATTTCAGTTATCATAAACTCATATTGTCCATTACTTCTAACGATTGTGTTGAACAGGAATAATAAAATAAATTTCATCTGTTTTACATTTGACAATTGTTTCTTTCTTTATTCACAATTACCTACATTAATTCTGCGTGGCTAAAACTGGAACATGTTTTGTGAATTTTAGCCGTCGGCTCAAAACAAAATCATCCGAGGGTCCAGGGGCTTGCCCCCTGCCGAGGCCCAAGGGCCGAGTTTTATTTTCTTTTTCCAAAGATGAAGAAACTGAGGAAGGAAAGGAAAAAACCTGGTTGACAGATTGGTAGAGCAGATTTTTTTTTTTTTTTAATTTGAATAAATGTATTAAACGTTTCTTAATTTGGGTTTGAAGAAGAATGGTCAGATCTTGGTGGCCATGGAACTGTTCCACCACATGTGATCTGCATCGCGAAAAGTTTTCATCCTTCCAATCCCACCAGACCATTAGAAATTATTTTTACAAGTTCTGACTACTACTGAATACTTTATTCCATCAATGTTTACAAGTTTAGTTTTAAATTTATAGGATATTTAACATTTCAAAGGTATCAACATATCTGTCCGAAATTTTTAAGTTTTGGATTTATCATTGTTTATTTGAGATAATGTAGTGAAATCATAAAAAATCGGTAAAAGGGGAATAACTACGAAACTGATGAGATTCGGACCATGGTTAATTAGGATTTTTTGGTTCCATTTCGAATGTTAATCTGGCAAAGTTTGTAACACGAGCAGCCGAACACCCAGTACAGAGAGGGACCACCATGGTCGAGTTGTTTTGTACCTAGTGCGTTTTGACATGAATGTATTTATTACCTTGAATGTATAGTATCAGAGGGTCGACGGCAAAATATTAAATACCACTTTGTAACTCAATTAGGTTAGTTATATGACCATCAAGTACTCCACAACCCTAATTGAGTGAATGGTAAATAAAAAACAATGTACTAGAAGAGTGTGAGTTTAGGAACTGCAAAGGGTGTTGAATTGACCTAACTGTTGATAGCACCGTCCCCCCCCCTCCACACATAGACAAAATTCGGTGACTGTACGGATACGATCAAAGTCTGACGCCAAAGTGACAAAACCTGAGGCGGGGTGATTCTCAAGGCCTTCTGGTTATTTGTTGTATATTTCAATTTAAATCGTCTTATTTAATATATTACCAACTCCACGGTTCATATCTTCTTTATTAATTAATATTAAGTTTCTGAGCATCAACTAGAGTTAGAAATGATAAATGATGGAGTGAGTGTGATGTTCCATACTTTCGAAAAGGGTAGTTCCTACTCACAGTAAGTTTCAACTTTAGAAACGTAATTTTGATTTTCGACGATAACTATATTATTTCCTTTATAACCTTTTAAAACAACGTTGTTACTTTTTAACTTTCTATCAATAGACCTAATAGACCTAATTGTACGTGGGATATTTAATTTATTTACATTTAAGTTTACCAAGTTTAATTATTTCGGCACATTTATATTTTATATTTGTATTTATGTTACTACAATCCACCAATGAACCAAGAGAGAGTAGTTTTTTGTATGTAATTCTGTTCTAGGGACAAATTTTAAGTCTGTTTAATAAATTGGTTTCTTCTTTATTTAGTGCCAGGTTTGTTAAGTTTACAACCCTTGGGTAAGATTTAACTGGAGTTTTTGAATCTTTATGAGTATGTGTAGAGATTAGTGACCGTTGGTAGATAATTATTCAGATATCTGTCCAGACTACATCTCACGATATCTGAATAACTTTATGGGTATTTTTATTTTTAAATGAACCATAGTTTAAGCTTTTGATTTTTTTTCTCTAATATACTTTGTTTTTTATCAGTGATAAATTTAATTTTTAATTGCGTATCATAATCAAACTCATCCCCTTCTAGACAATAATGACGCAAGCCTAATGTATAGATTTTAAGTAATTGGATGTGATGTTATTGATTGTGTTATAATCCATTACTGCTTTGACTAGCAAATTAATAGAAATGATAAATGATGGAGTTAATAGAAAATGATAAATGATGGAGTGAGTGTGGTGTTCGATACTTTCTAAAAGGAAGGAACTCACAGTAAGTAAGAACTATCCTTTTAGAAAGAATATTATTTATACCTGGACTATGCCAATGATACGTATATATTATATTTCCACCCCTTTATTTGTTGAGTGGAATTCTGTCGAAATATATGTTTCAATTAGTTTTAAAACCATGTTGACTCAACAAATAAAGGGGCTGGAAAAATTACTTTTAATTATTTTTTTAAATTGGAAATTACTGATGGGTGTGCCTTCAGATTAGGAATTTAATCATGAGATTTCTCTGCTCAGTTCTGATGATGGGCCAAGAGCCTGGAAGGCCATGTAATTTACTAAATTGAATGTTTTCAACCATTAAATTCACTAATTTCATGGTCCGCTTGACCAATGAATACATTAAAATTAAGGTTTTTAGTTGAGATGAAAAAAAAAATTAATGGCATGAGTGGGATTCGAACCCACGATCTTCGGCTAGATAGGCTGCTCTGCTCTAACCACTTGAGCTAATGTCATTAACTTTTTTGTTTTTCATCTCAACTAAATTAATTGCCCTAATTAAACCTTAATTAATTGTAGTTTTCAAACATGGAGAACTTGGTATTTTTCAACCTATCAATTTCATTAAATAAATTTGCTGCTTTGCTGCTAAATTGATAATGGGCTTAGGACACTGAAATGTCGCAAGAATTAGAGTTTTACTGTTTCACAAAATGATCTATGTTCTAGAACAGACTAAAAAAAGATGATGTAATAAAAATGTCATTTTATATGAGGAATACCCCTTACCTTGCAGTAACATGTCCCGTCAGTCTGGTTGCAATGAGGGGAATAACCTTTTGAAACGTCACAGTTGCACGGGCCACAGTTGGGCTGGCCCCACCAGGTCGAAGGACAAGAGAGCATTCTTTCCTTTTCGCAGTATTCCCCTGTGAAATGCGTGCCGTTGCACGAACAGCTGTATCCGACCGGTGAGTCCCTGTCATTGAAGCAATGGCCGCCATTTTCACATGGGTTCAACGAGCATATGTTCTCACATTCTTCGCCGACGTAACCTTAAAATTAAAACGTTTTAACTGGATACCGATTGTACTCGGAATGAAGGAATACCTGTGTTGCACGTGCAGGATGCGGAGAGATCAGAGAGGCGGCAGTGACGGTTCGGTGGGCACGTATCGGGGCATTTGGCCTCGTCCTCACACCCTTCACCGACACCCGTGGCTGTAGTCGGATTCTGTACGAGCTGGAGGCCCTGCCACGAGCCAAGCCTTATGTCTTTGATGCAGCCGACAAACGACTGGTAGCCAGGCTCCATGGCGACATTCAGCTTCCCGATTAACTGTTTCTGAGGGTTCGTTCTTACGGCACTCGTCGCACTCCATGTATTGTCCAGCATGAGAACTGCCGTACCACCTGGAGCGACAGATGCAGTCACATGGTGCCACTTGCCATCTGCAACCCTCCAAGATGTCAACGTGACATGATCCGAGTCTATCGAATATCTCAAATGCCCGTTTACAACCTAAAAAAAGCAGTAAATTTTTATAATTTAAATTAAATACTTAAAAACAAATCCTAAAAGACAAAAGAAATGTGCTAATATATAAAACTTACGGTGAAAGATGCTGATGAGTTTTGTCCGACGGATATGCCAAGGATGAAGCTGTCCGACTGTTGAGTTCTCATGTAAAAGTGGGTTTCCCAAGGAAGCTGGATTGGCCGAAGGATAGGGCTGAAAACGAGCTGGCCGTCACCATTGAAACTCCATGCCGGCGGTACGCTCTGCGAACAATCTAGTCCTGACCATCCATCGGCGCACTGGCATATAAATGTGCCCCATGAGTCTCGACATGTCCCACCGTTCTTACAAGGTGATGACGAGCAAAAATTGTCCCTCTCGACGCAGCCAACTTTCGTACCATTGTTTCCGACGAACCTTCGCAAAAATTTACAATAATAATAAAAAACAAGCTAAAAAGAGATTTTTTAAAAAATTTTGAATACTTGTTGAGATCGACGAGCTTTTTGTCGATGTGTACGTCGGCTATACAGCCGGCGAACGACTTTTGCTCAAGGTAAGGGTGTATGACGCCAGGCGGTAGGCCTCCGAGATGCAAAGGCCCAGTGAGATCGAGAAAACGGTGGCAGCTTTCTGTCACAATGGCACAACGACTCTCGAGCTGATGTGTCTCCCTCGCAGCGCACGTCATATTCAGCTTGTCCCTGAACTTGATAGCGACGGCTGTGTCGCAGTCGTCCAGGGATATAGTCGCAGTCTTATTGTAATAAAATATCGTCACGGTGTGCCAGTTGCCGTCGTTGAGCGGTTCATTTGAAGTCGCGATCACTGTCGTCAATTTAGAACCAAGCGAAAATGAGAACTGCATCGAGTTCCCGAACTGAAGTTCCAAAGCGATGAAATCATGTCTTAGATTATACCTTCCATTATAAAGGAGCAGTCCATGACTCTCAACTGTACTGAACCTAAATAAGAAAAAGAAAAAAAATTATATATATAAATTTTTTTAAACAATATAAATAAAGGTATTGTAAAAAAAAATTATTATACTTTAAAGAAATAAGCATCCTGTTGCGTTGTCTTATAGGCTGAAAAGTGAGGTAAGAGCCTGGATAAAATGAACGCGCCCTGGCTTCGCAAGACCTGCCATAGTTCCTGAAGTTGCCGCCGGCTTGAGCGCAAGACTCACATGTGTAACCGCCGGATTCGAGTGGCGAGCAGGTTGAACCGTCTGGGCAGCCGTCTTTACAACTCTCTGTCAAGTCGGTTTCACACGTTTCACCTGTTAAAAAAAAAAAAAAATATTATAAGAAAAAATGCAACCTTTGCGTGTGTCAATACTCATTAAATAGCTGAATTTTAAAAATTGAAATCTCTAACATTGTTTATGTCGCTGTTCATATCTCTGAATTTGGGACCTCCCATTCCAAATAGATAAATAAATAAAATTTTGGTTAAGGGTTGGACAAGAAAAATTTCATTTATTTTATTGTACCTCTATCTGCCAATCTAGGAGAGAGAGTGATGCAAGTCCAGTGTCAGATGCCTGGATAGGGGGGGGGGGGGATTTGAGGCAGTAGACAAAGCAAGGCGAGCAAGCAGTGAAAGAGAGAAGAAAAAGGCCAGGAAAAGGAGGAAAATTGAAAAAACGACCTATTTTCCTAATATACACTAAAACTACACCTCACTTATATAATTAGGTGGCTCAAGTTGACCCCTGACAACACCCACACTACCTAACAACAGTATTATGGGAAAAAAATTGACTCTCCTTTAGGGAATATAGCGAGATTGAAAAGGCACGTGGTATTTCTATCCAAGCATTGCTCAACTCAAATCAAACAATCAATGATACAATGAAAAAGGTTGAAGCCAATAAAAAAAAACTTGTACGTAGAGACAGCATATAATTATTTATATCACTCCCAATTTAAAACCACCCTAAATTGTAATGCCTACCTGCGCAGAATCAACATTTATGAAAATAACATATGAATTATTAAATCTAAATATGTACAAATTTCACCAGATCTATAAGCTATGTTCTTTACACAATAAAAACGAAGACGAAAGCATTACACATTTCTACATTGCCCACTGCTCAATTCTATCTGATATTTGGAAAGTGCTTTCTAACTAAAGAAGAGTTACTTGTACACTTACGAGGATAAAAAGACTGGGCCACTAGTTGAGTATTGCATAAAGGCATGGAAGCATAGAGAGAGGTTAATACAAGAATTTCATTATGATTAAATCTTCACAACACCTGTTTAGCTTCTTATTAAAGGACAATTTACTACAGCAATCTTAATAGCATGTAAAATAAAAATTTATCACTTATGTATTTATTATATTATATACAACTGATTTTTGTTACTATTGTTTAAATTTATTTAATTTCATTCACTTAATTAAGGTTTTTAATTGAGGACAATAAAGTCAGTGTCATGAGTGGGATACGAACCCACGATCTTCGGCTTGATACGCTGAGCTGATCCTCTACCACTTGAGCTAGATCTAGGTTCACCACCTTGATCCACTCGGACACCAACTTCCTATCTCGACCACACCACCTTTTGAATTTTCCATCCTTTTTTGCCTTTTTTCAAATGTCGTGTAATCAGATTGGATTCTCGATGAGAAATGAAATGGCCACGGAAAGCTTTAGTGGAGTATACTTCATTTTAATCCATTAAATTCTCTAATTTCGTGGTCGGCTTGACCTGTTAATATCATTCAATTAATTAAGGTTTATAGCTGAGACAATTAAGTCAGTGTCATGAGTGGGATTCGAACGACATGAATTTCAGTCCCCACTAAAAACCTTAATTAAGTGAATGATATTAACAGGTCAAGCGGACCACAAAATTAGTGAATTTATTTATTTTATTTTTTTGTATTTGTATTTGTTAAGATTAAACAATGTTTGTAAATCCCAGACCCTGAAGATGATTGTCATTAAATATTGAAACGTTGGCATGGAAAAAGAAAACGTTTTTTGGACAGCTTCTCACAATTTCACCAAGTATCTGTTTATTTTACTTTGTCTTTTGAACTGCCTCAAGTTATGTTAGTTTGTTGTTGCCAACCAGACTGGCTATCTCATACAGTCCTTGGAAGGGGGGAGAAAAAATGTGGTGTCTGAACTACATATTCATGGCTACCGCCACCCACAATTCGGGTTGGTTGTCAAGAAACCGGTGATAATACCGGCTGGGCTGTTTATTGATTCTCATTGTCTTAAATTTCACCTAGACTTCCAAAGGAATTACAGGAAGATTTGGATTTGCATTAACAGAATTAGGTGATGTGTGATCTACAAAGTTTTTTCCTCACCAGAGAATCCAGGTTTACAGAGGCACGTGAAGCCGCCTTCAGCCTGGAAGCATTCGCCGCCGTTCTTGCATGGGTTCGAGTAGCACAGGTTGACTTCTGTATCGCACAAATAATGTTCCTTTTTTCCTAAAAACAAAATATCATTAAAATTTGCACCGTCGTTTAAAAAAAAATGTCATAAATTACCAATAAACCCTTTTGGGCAACGGCAGGCGAACGTCGTGACTGGATAAATGGGCCTGAAAAGCATTGTCTCGCTTGTGACAAAGCCGGACGCATTTCCGAACTTGAGTATTGTGATGCACTCCTCAAAATTCAGGCACGGCTCTCTTACGCACAGGTTGTCATCAAATTGCAAGACCTGGATGGACAGGAGAAATTATACGGCATTTTATTTGATCGGCGGGAGACAGCCTACCTGAAGAGTCGAAAGCTTGTTGAGTAGGGCCCGGTTGAGGTGTACACGCTCTTGGAGCAACTGAGCTGGGAGCATGTGCCCTTCGGGCTGTCGGACTGAAAAGCTGACGTTGAGTATCCTTGTATCACCAACATCTGGGTCATCCTGCGCACTGAACACATACACATTGTGTTTAGGGCACGGTATGATTGCAGCGATCGCCTCGATGAAGTAGCTATACAACGGCGATAGAAATGCGTCGACAGTCATCTCGGCAAGGCGGACCGTCACTGAATTCATGAGCATGTCATCAGTTATAAGACGCACTGTCAGTTCCATCCAAGCTTTCACTTCATTAACGCCATCTTTTTAATAAACAACAATTTATAAAATTTTACACAACAATTTTTTGTTTAATTTTTAATTAAAATTAATTATTTTTTTTTTTACCAGAGACAGAAACTTCCATTGTAGCGACTTTAGGTACGTTAGTGTTCAGCTGAGGAGAGAGAGTTAACTCACCCGTACTTTCATTGAGCGATACGAGATGGGCGTTATTACCCGAGATCAATCTATACCTCAGCTGTGCATAACATTTACAATTTAAATAAATTAAAATTTAAAATTAAATAATACACCTTGTACCTTGTCGGTGACATCTGCGTCTGTAGCAGGGATCTTGCCAATAGGCCCTGATGGAAAACACTCCCGGAAATTGTTGAAAATCACCTAATTAAATAGAAGATATAAATTACAAAATTAAATTAAAAAATGGACATTTTTTAAAATTGCAAATACCTGAAAGTCTGGCAGAATAGGCGCGTTGTCGTTAACATCGGTTACAACGATGGTCAATCTGGCATCGGAACGCAGAGGAGCCGAAGTGGCCCTGATGACAATCTGGTATTCCTTTTTGTCGCTTTCATAGTCGAGTTCCGTGAGTGTGATCAATTCGGCGCGGTCTGAACCAGCCCTCCTCTGCAGCGAAAAGCTCGACGCGTCATCACCGCCGATAATCGAATACTGTACGATCGCATTAATCCCTACATCAGGGTCGGAAGCGTAGATTTCGCCAACGGTTGATCCAACAGGTGAATTCTCCGGTATGTAGAGCGTGAGCCTGTCTGAGGAGAAGGTCGGCGGGGAATCATTGACATCTTCGATGTTGATAGTTATAACAACGGACGACGATAAAGGCGGTGTAGCTCGGTCTGAAGCGATAGCGATGAGTTTGTAAGAAGCGACGCTTTCCCTGTCCAAAGCTCTGTTTACACGTACAACGCCTGTTATAGGCTCCATGATAAATGTGTCAGTCTCCTCAAGACTGTAGCGGACACGCCCGTTCAACCCAACATCCGAATCTGTAGCCGACACTTGTATTACGCTCGTACCTATCGGGACGTCCTCCGATATGGACACTGTGTAACCTTCTTGTAAAAATTTCGGAGCATTGTCATTGACATCTGTCACCGTTATTTCTACATCCGTCGTGTCTGACAACTGAGGTGTTCCTGTAAATCCAAATTTTAACAACTGATTTTTTATTTTTTATTTTATTTTTTAATTACCATTGTCTCGGGCTGTGACGCTAAGAAGGTAACCGGAAGTGGTCTCACGGTCAAGTGTATCTGTAGTTATAACAGCACCTGTGTCAGCGTTGATGGTAAAATGATCCGTTTCAGAAGTAAGGCTGTACGTTATCTGCGCATTTACGCCCGTGTCACCATCCGAGGCCGACACTACGAGTACCGTCGTGCCAACTTTGGCGTCTTCTGGTATTGTCGATGAGTACGGCGCGTTGTCAAAGAGTGGCGCGAATGTATTCGCATCTGTTATATTCAGATAGACGTTAGCAGAGTCGTACCTGCCACCTGAATCTGTCGCTCTGACCTGTAAAAAAATTTTTAAAATATTTATGAAAAAAATGTTTTATAGTTTAAATTATTATTTAAGAAAAAATTGTTACAATGAGGACAAAACGTTTTTCCTGCTTGTAGTCCAAAGGTTGTGCCACTGTTATGAGGCCTCGCCCATTCTGGGTCGTAATTGCAAACCTCCCCCTTGTATTTCCACTTGAAATCTCGTAATGAAGCCTGGAAGATAATAAAAACCATAATTTTTTTCAGTCAATATTTTTTTTGTTAACTCACCTAGGGTTTTCATCAGGGTCGGTCGCATGTACAGCGACAACTGATGTGCCAGGAGCGATGTCCTCCTGAAGATTTGCCGAGTACTCCTTCGGGCTGAAGACCGGGTCGTTGTCGTTTGTGTCCTGTATGTCGACAGATACAGTCGCAGTGCCCGTCTTACTAGGCGTTCCGTGGTCGACGGCGAGCACTTCAAAATGGAGCTTCGGCTCGGCCTCTCGGTCGAGCTGTTTGTTCGTGTAGAGCCAACCACTCACTGGATCAACTGAGACTGGCAGATTGCCTGGATTGAAGTGAGACGAGATCCTATACTCGATTTCCGAATTTTCCCCCTCGTCACCATCATATGCTTGCACCTAACAACACAAAATAACATTACAAACCAAATTTTATATTTCGTATTGTTTTAAAACAGAAAATTTAAAAAAAATCAATATTGTAAATAAATTAGTATAAACACCAATGATTGGATAAATTCAAAATGTTAACTGAAAGGAAGACAACCATGATGCCTCAAACCTCTCCTCATAACTTTTTTTTTTTCTTTACGAGGGTTCGCAACAGCAAAGGTCATATAAACCCTCAGGGTCCCATTGTTTTTGAAAAAAGCCCATTTGTAAGTATGCCAGGTTCGAATGAAGGGCCGCTGGATTCGAACCTGAGACCTTTACCTTACAGTGATGAGCACCGTGTCAAGGATGAAACCTTTCAGCCACCAACACCCCTTTTATATTCTTTAAGGTAATTATTAAAATATTATTTAGGTAATTAAATAAATTCGAGTGATTATGAGAAATAAATGAAATGTTGTATGATTTTTCTCTGTTTAACAATAAATAAAACCTTACCCTAACGATTGAAAAACCGACGGGGACATTTTCCGATACAGATTCTTGAAAAAGAGATGTGTAAAACCTCGGCGCGTTGTCGTTGTAGTCTTTAACGTTGACAAGAACTTGTGTCGTGTTGGATTTCCCTGGCGAACCGCCGTCTGATGGTGGGGAAAAAAAAAATCATCCAATGCTCAGATTTTTAAAAGATTCAAATCAAATACCTTGTGCCCTGATGACTAGCCTGTAGCTCCGTACTGCCTCGTAGTCGAGAGGTTTGACGAGAGTGAGTTCACCGTTTTGCGAATCGATGGCGAACTGACCTTGTGTGTTGCCACCGATGATGGCATAACGCAACGCGCCATTCGGCCCTGCGTCGGCATCTGTAGCTCTATAAATCAAAAATAATAAAAGTCTGTAATGGAAAATCATTTGATATTAATTACTTGATATGGGCGACGACTGGGTTAGAAAAGCTTGTCTTTTCCTCTTCCGGAAGTTCGACAGTGATCGTCCTTTCGCCGAACTGCGGATAGTTATCGTTTTCATCTTTGACTCTGACGACGAGGCTAACAGTGGAGGTGAGACGCGACGCGAGAGGCTGTGCCGAATCACTGGCCTGAGCTACGATCGTATACACTTCGGTCATCTCTCTATCGAGGGGCTGGCGCGTCGTGACTAAACCGGTTTGCGGATCGATTGAAAATACGCCTTCGCCCGTGTCAAGACCTCCCGATTCAACATCGACCAAAGCATATTCGATCTGCGAGTTTATACCGATGTCTAGGTCGGTCGCTCGCAGCTGGGCGACGACTGTTCCAATCGGGGAACTCTCGCTCAGGCTCGCTTCCGTGTTGCTCACCCCTCCGCCTAAATTCGCCCCTTCGAACTGAGGCGCGTGGTCATTGACATCGCCCACATTGACCTGGAGTGTTGTGGTTGCCGAACGGCTTTGTACAGCACCGCCGTCCTCGAACATGGCCGTTATCCGGAAATAATGTACATCCATCATCTCACTATAAAATGAAATTATTATTTAAAAGAAAAACAAAAAGTGAAATTATTTGGTCTTACCGGTCAAGCCTTGCAGTCGTTGTGACAATACCATCATTAGAACCGATGGTGAATAATGCAGACGACCTGGCATCGAGCAAAGAGACCATGCTGTACCTAGTACCAGGGTGTGATATAGCTATGGTGCATACTTCGACCCCGGGAGCCTGCTCTTCCAAGACCGTCGCAACGTACAAAGGCTTATCGAAAGTTGACTCACCTAGTCGTAGTGTCCTTCTCACTCTACCCGTGTCGAACATCAACTCCGCCGGTTTGAACCAAATTGAAACCTTTAATTTTTTTATAGAAAACATTATTTTAATTTAAAAAAAAAAAAAAAAAATATGTTTTACCTTTAATTCGCTATGACCGGGCGAGATGATCGGCACCTTGCCTGAACATGTGTATGCTATTGGGACTGAGACTGTCGTCGTTCCGGACTGGTCGACACAGATGTCGGAACGTCCGACAACCAAGTCACCGTTGCGACCTTCGACAGCGAACCGAGGGTCATCCGGGCTGCTGAAGTCGACACTGCACGAACTTCGCACGGTCGATGGTATCAATGTATGGAGGTGGCCAAGCTGTTGTGAAGCCTTCAGACATACCTCCTTTGTCACTCCATTCGTATCCCTACAATGGTTTTGTATTTTTTAAATATCAAAAACTAATTAACAAAAAATCAATAAAGCAAAACTACTCACCTGTAGATGGGAAAAGCAAAGGAAGCTATAGTCTCGCATGGCCAATTTTTCGCCTCGGCAATCCTTTCTTCAGCTTTGTTCACCACCATGCCATCTATTTTAAAACAATAATAATTATTAATAAAGAAAAATGCTTGTTTTTGTTATAATGGAAAGACAGGAAAGCTTGCAAAACGGTATGGCATGGGGGAAAACAGTGTGACTAGGCGCCCCGTTTTTATAACACAACTATATTCTTCGGTTCTTGCAAAATTCTTTAAATAATCTTGTTGGGTGGTCTTCATGCAACGACATGGAACTTAACGTAATTAGTTATAGACTTGGACATGATGTCTAAAATTATGCCATACAGGGCATCCGATTGGACAGGAAGGCTTTGGAATCGCCTACTCTAACAACCTGACATTTAACTCGCATTGCACCTCAGTAATTAATAAGGCAAATCGAATGGCACATTTCTTACATTGATCTTCAAATAATTTCATGGATTTAAAAAAACAAAAATTGTACTGTTTAATAGCTATAATCCTACTTTAGAATAATGTTCAGTTCTTTGGTCATCAAAAAATATTACGAACTTATTATGGAACAGCTAAACTTAAGAAGAGTAAATAATGACCTGGTATTTTTTTACAAACACTCAAATAATATGACCGTATATCCACAATTAATCAATCTGCTAAATTTCCATGTACAACAAGGTATCTCCAGAGAAAAATACAAATTAATTAAAATGTAGTCTGATTCTTCGACTCACGGAAACGAGTAATAACCGTCCTTTATATTGTGTCATTTTTAACTTTCCTTAAGTTGATCTATTTATTTGTTAATTTTTTATTGATCAGAGCAATTGTTTGATTTGTTTATATATTTTGTTGTCAGTTGTTTTCATTAATTTTTTGTAATTCCTTTTCAATTGCTTTTTATTTATTATTTATTTGTATGATGTTTTCATTGAATTTTACCATTTCTTGTCACTTGCTTTTAATTTGGTTATATATTTTTCCTGTTTTCATTAATTTTTTATTTCATTATTATTATTATTATTAATTTGTAAGGGTGTTTGAACGGCTAAGGTCATTTCATGCCCAAACATCCAAAATTTCCATATTAGGTTAGCTATATCTCTTCTGAGAGCTATAAAGCTCTGACTCCAAACATTCACTCGTAACCTAATTTATCC
>CM077110.1:8611003-8679842 GCA_039619505.1 Cimex hemipterus | reverse complement strand
TAGTTCTTTCGTGGACTAGTTCGTTTATGAACTAAACATCTCTAAAAGAAATTCGGAATTGGCTAAGTCGTGTGATGAATAGTTCTTTTAATGGAATAGTTTGTTTGTACTATATCTTTCGTGGACTAGTTCGTTCATGAACTACGTATCTCTAAAAACTCGAAATGGAGTAATTAGTTCCTTTTGATAAATAGTTCTTTCAAGAGAATAGTTCGTTTGTACTAGTTCTTTCCTGCACTAGTTCGTTTATGAACTACACATCTCTAAAAGAAATTCGGAATGGGCTAAGCCGTTCCTATTGATGAATAGTTCTTTTAATGGAATAGTTCGTTTGAACTAGTTCTTTCGTGGACTAGTTCATTCATGAACTACATATCTCTAAAAGAAATTAGAAATACGCTAAGTCGTTCCTTTAGATGAATAATACTTTTAATGAAATAGTTCGTTTGTATTAGTTCTTTCGCGGACTAGTTCGTTCACGAACTACACATCTCTAAAAAAATTGAAATTGCCAAATCTTTAGTTTTGATGAATCTTTTTTTAATAGGGTAGTGCTTTAATGGAATAGTTCGTGCATGAACTACATACCTCTAAAAGAAATTAGAAACACGCTAAGTCGTTCCTTTTTATGATTTGTTCTTTTAATTGAAAAGTTCGTTCATGAACTAGACATTTCTAAAAAAAAAAAAAATCGAAATTGGCCGAAAGACTTGGAATGAACTAGTTCGCAAATAGAGCTATAAAGACCTGTATTTCGTTTTAGATTTTTTTCGGGTTTTTTCAAAAAGAATTAAGTAGCTCGTACACTGAACTAGTTCGGATACTGTGTTAAATGGAAACATTCCTCGAAAAGATCTTCTTTTCCCATCTCTAACGTCTTCTAGAGATGTGCAATTCAGGAATAATCTAGTTTAAATAGACTATTTCCCAAAAGAGCTATATAGATCGGTCTTTCAATTTAGTGAACTATACTTCTTTTTCCGTTTCTTCAAAAAGCATGAATGAAGTACCACGTACACTGAACGTGTGCAATTCAGGAATGACTATATTGGCGTGTCATCCTTTACATATTTTGATGTTAGAATGTAAATAAGCCTTTGAGATGCCTTCATTCATCTTCCATTTGCGAATCATTTCTTCTCATACTTTGGTGTTCTTCTATCCCAAACGGGACAGTTAAACGTTTCGTGACATCCTTGGAAATCGTGGCCGACGAAGTTTCACGTGGATCTTATAGAAATGGCGTAAACCTTTCACTTCGCGGGGCCTTTCAGGGTATCAGTCCAGGAGTCAGGGCTGACCTTTTCTCTTAATCCCACTTCTTTCGCACGGATCCCGTTCCCACTTCCAACAACGAGAAACAGATTTGTGGAACGGCCGTGTCTAAATTTTATCGGTTCACAAGGGAAAAGAGGACGACTTTTCTTTTGATTTAGGTCTTTCTTTATACCTCTGTATAGTGTGGAAGATCGTTTATCATCCGAGGTCGAAAGATAGAAAAAAAAGTACGTGACGGTCGAGGAACGGTCCTTGTCAAGGGGGGAACCGCTACTTTTCCGATGTGGAAACCAGTTCTGCGGCTTCCTCTCACTTTCGTTCGGTTCCAGCCTGGAGGATCTCCAGATTATAAAAGCCAATATTTCAAGGTACTGGAATGATCCGGATCTCACGGCCTAACATTTTTTCAAATATTTTCTGTCGGCCAAGAGCTTCTCGAGGGGCACTTGTCGAATTTCCCGGATCGATGAGGCATGAGTCAGCCGAGGGTGTGTCCCACCCTAGCCCGGGAGGGGTCGAAAAAGGATCGATAAAACCGCAGGGGTTGGAATAGGACGAGAAAACGATATATATTTTCCTTGACCTTTTCTCTCAAGGACTCGAAAACCTGGATAACACGGCACCCCTCGGTTTTCAACTTTTTCCCGCGACCAGAGAGAAAAAAAACTAAAAAAGAGGATTTTCCTTCTTTTTTTAAAATAATAAGATGATAAAATACCGCCCGGGCTTTTCGCACGGCCGCATGAGACAAAAGGTGGCCCTATTCTATGCCACGCAAGAGCACTCAGCGTGTGACTTCCTGCTCGGCCGAGTTGGCGCGTTCCCCTTTCGTTCAACCCGTTTTCATCTGATTTCCCATAAAATTCGACGGCCCCACCACCAATTTTCGATTCTACAAACATCGATGATCGTACGTACCTATTCATATAGAGAGAAACAATGTTTGTATCGATAGTATAAGTTATCAATATTTGAAATATATCGATGGTATTACAAGTTAGTATCGATATATAATAGTCTACATATCGATAATAACAGATAATATTAATATTCAATTATTGATAATAAATATAATCGATATTTTGAAATAATATTGTAAATAGTAGGAATTAAAGATTTGTACCGATACATGTTGTAATATCGTTAATTTTTTAAGATAAAATTTACATATTACAAATTTATCGATAGTAAAAACGCCTGAATTATCGGTTACTGAAATCATTGATATATCGATAGGTATTACGGATTTGTATCTGTACAAAGTAGCTTGTATCGATTTATAATAACGATGTGGTACTTATCGATAATTTTTAAAGAAATATTTAAACGTATAATCAATTTTTTTATATCGTCCTTAAGTGTCGTTAGTAAATCACTATGAATTCTTCAAAGTTAGCAATTCTGCGTGACATATAATATATAAAATAATAAATGAAGTGTACAAATTTGTACTAGCGATATTTCAACTAAAGAATCGATTTTTCGTTGATTGATGTTGATATATTTTTTAAACATAGTTCATGAACGAATTACTAGAACTACATCGACCGATATTTCTCTTTATGGTTGTACTGGTTCACTGAAAAAGAAACTGTTCCAAAAAGTACTATTCCTCAGAGGGAGTAGATCTTTCTGCGATTCTAAAAATTATAGATAAGTAGTTCATGACTTCATGAGCAGTTGCTGCCGAAAGAAAAAGAACTAAAATGACAGGTCTTTCTTTCTAGTTATTTTTCGGGATTTATTAAAAAATCATGAAGTACCCGGTTTAATATAAGGAACTCAATATATTATATTAAGAGAATATCGACAGTAAGTTTATCGACTCCACAACTTTACCTATATTGGATTATCTATAGTATATAAAATAGTCGATAAATATAAATACGTAAAGATAAAGCTTTTTAGAGATAGTAGTGATGTGGCCACTGACTTTTATAATAGCATATACACTAAATATTGATAGTAAAAGACAATTGTTTAATCAATATTATCCCTTAGATTATCATATTTAAGGACTTACAAGTACTTTAACAGCTATAAACGAGCTCCTTGGGTTTACTAAGTCCCTTTGATCACTTCCTTTAACATTATTCAACATGACACGTAAGAATGGCACAATTACACAGAAAACAAACACTTTGAGCCCTGAAAACGATCTCAATAAAGATCGAAACGTTGGCATGATAAAGAAAACCTACATCACACGCATCGCAGTATTTCTGAATAATTCTTTAACATTACATTGTTTAGGGTATTTTTTTTTTCGATTGCAGATTGGTCCAGATGAAATAAAAATGGCCCCATATAAGCCGTACAATTAATAAATAGTTGTTTTTTTAGTAATGAAAAGTTGAATTTAGGGATTTTAATAAAATCAAATAAGACGGTTTGTGACATCTTATATCAATGACGTCATGTTACAGTGATAACCGTTATCAAAGCGAAGGTTCGTTTACGGCTATCCGTATTGCTGAGACTCGTCCAATAAAGAGTCAAAATACTTTCTATAGGAGTTACGAGTTACGATTTTAAAAGATGTCAACGAAGCTCCTTGGGCTTATCAAGTCCTTTTCCTCTTTGAAAATAACCCCGGGCGTACTTCAACACCGCAGGTTTGATTGTTTGTATTTTTTTAAATTTTTATGGGTTTCATTGTTTATGTGGTAAACAGTTTAGCCCTGAGACGTGAATCGACCCAGGCTCAGACGGGTCTGATGGAGTTTTTTGACACTAAGGAGAACTGGACAAAAAAGGCGATCCACGTTGGCCGACCTTGGTCGAAAGATGAGCTCCGCTGCAAAAGCAACCAGGACCTCCACAAACTTTGGTATATTGATGGGTTTTGGATTTGAATTTTTTTTTTGCTATTTAGCTTTCTTTCATTAAAGGTTTGTCTTGCTGAAGGAGCGAAACATGCTTCTTACAATGGAAGAAGAGTATAAGAGGAATGTCGAGTTAATACCAAGCCCAGATCGTATTGATAAGGTCTAACTTTTTTGATACTTTTTTTAAATTTTGCTTATTATTATTATTATTTTTAAAGGTGAAAGAGAGTATGGTAAATTTGGAGGATGTTGTGAGGGAGCGTAACCGGGCTTATTACATGCTCGAAACGGGTGAGACTGGAGAAAGGCCTGGCAAGCTCATGTCGAACCCGCTTGGAATGCATTTCTTTTTCAAAGCTGGTGAGCATGTGTTACCAGAGGAAGCGAATGCCCATTGGTTCAAGACGAGACGGCTCTACACCAACCGAAAAGAGTGTGTGAGATTTCTTTTGTTAATGGGAGAAAAGAAATACCTGGAGAAGAGGCGTGCCAGGAAGTGAGCTGTGGTGTAATATTGTATATTCTGTCAGTATACTTCATGGATTTTCTCATTTTTCTAGCCGTGAGAGGAAGCACGTGATGCAATTACTGAAAAGGTACCCAGACGCGGACCTGGAGGCAATCAAGTTCGAGTACCCGAGTGTGGACATCGAGAAGGTCAAGTGTTGGAGGAAAGTAAAGGGCCACTTTGTGCCTGATTGAACCCTCATCTTTCTGAAAGCGTAGCTATTTCTTGTATATTTATATTTAAAAAATAAACAAATAAAAAATTAAAGTAAATTATTACCATTGGATCCAGTCTACACCAATTGATTTTTTTCCGCTCATTTTAAATATGCCGCAAGAAGAAAAAGAAATCGATTCATTCAGCGTATTTTGTTCAGGCATGCATTACCTGCAAATCTACAATTATCGTTCAATAAGTTCAGTATGTTTATACAACAGTAAACCCAATGTGTCAATGCAGATATATACATACAAACTGATGATTTCGATATATTGGATAAATAAATGAAAATAAATCTAGATTTACAATTTATTTAAAAGATTATATATAAATAACTTCAATGTATCGATACCAATATACCTGAACATATGGAAAATTTCTATGCATAGATGTGTCAGCAGATATTCTGATAATGTTGTATCGTTACTAATACACACATGTATATTGATATATTGATATTGGTTGAGTAACTGCAACTATATCTGCAGTTAAAATAATCGTTATTGATAGACATAGATAACATCAATATATTGATATATATATACACAAACATATCAACCAACATTTGATGTATTGATATGGCAGCAGATATATCAATACCAGTAGCCAATACAGTTTTATGTATTGACAAGAAAACCAGAGAAATATATGAGTTCCGATGTATACACATACGTATATCATTAATTTTGATACCAATATAAACTCCTGCTCAAAATTAACGCACCACTTCAATATTTCACCATATGTTTTTCTCAGGTGTTTTTTGAACGTTATTTTTATTTTTAGTATTGTAGGTTATTAATAATAAAACATTACAAATGAAAATGAAAAGCAGAAAAGGACGGTAAACTTTATTAAAAAATATTCCATAAAAAAGACTGAAAAGGTCAAAAATTTTCATTTAAGTTCAAACACAAATTTAATTACTCAGTATCTGGTGTTGCCTCCCCTGGCTTTGATTACTGCATCCAGGCGTCTTCTCATGCTGTTGATGAGGTTTTTTACCCTTTCTTGTGGAATATTCTCCCATTCTTCCAATGCCGCTTGGCGCAGTTGCGAAAGGTTGCTAGGAGGTTGTATTCGGCTCCTAATCCTTTTTTTTAGCTGATCCCAGATATGCTCAATAGGGTTGAGGTCAGGACTACGAGCTGGCCATTCAATCCGCTCAATATTCTGTTCATTTAAAAATTCTTCCACCGATCTCGCACGGTGAGGTCTAGCGTTATCTTGCATGAATAAAAAGCCTTGTCCAATATTCCTAGCGAAAGGCACTACATGAGGTTGGAGGATCTCTTCCACATACCTTGGTGCATTTAGAGACCGTCCTGGAACAACGACTAACTCTGTGCGGGCCTCCATGCTGATACCTCCCCAGAACATGATGGAGCCTCCACCAAAGGCGACGCGAGGAATAATATTGCACTGAGCAAATCTTTCTCCACTTCGTCTCCATGTCCGAGCACGACCATCTGGAGAATTAAGAGCGATTCTAACTTCGTCAGAAAATAAAACTCTCTTCCAGGCATCAAAACTCCAGTTGAGGTGATCCCGGGCAAATCGCAGCCTGGCTACTCGGTGGTCTCTGGTCAGTAGTGGCCCTGAAGCAACCCGTCTACTGCTCAAGCCAAACTCATTCAGCCTTCTTCGAACAGTGGGAGCCGAAATTGAGACATTCCTGGTGCTTTGAAGGAGGCTACTCATTTCCGAACTTGTCACCTGCCTCGTTCTGAGGGCATGTAAGCGCAAAAATCGGTCATCCCTCTCGGTCGTTGCTCTTGGACGTCCTTGTCCAGGCCTCCGTGTGTTGCTGCCAGTTTCATTGAACCGTTGGAGAGTTCTTCCGATGGTGGTATGGTGACATCCAATTATTCTTGCAACTTGTCGCTGGCTGTAGCCCTCCTCAAGAAGAGTCATCGCTCTGACGGCTTCACGCTCACTCAAATGTCTTATGGGCGCCATAAGTTCTAAATTAAAGTTTAAACTTCCAAAAGAAATGGTGTCTGTTAAGCAGATGCAGTGAAACTGAGGAATAAACCAGGAGGAAACTCTTGTGTATCTTACCAAATCCATTTCAAAGCGGATTAACACGATTGTAAACAATTCTTGTTTACTTTTGTGGGATTGTGAAGCATAAAAAAGAGAATAAACATGAAGAGATTTAGCTGGATTTCTCTAAAAAGAATTTCTGTTTAAAAATTAAGGTGGTGCGTTAATTTTGAGCAGGAGTTTATATGTACACATCAATGATTCCAATGTATCTAATGAATAACTGCAAATATATTGATAGTTCTGATATAGATTGATACTAATAAATATCTATATACCAATACAATTAAATATCTATGCACCGATAAGATATCATAAATAACTATCTATGAATACAATTAAATATCTATTGTACCAATAAAATACTGTAAATCTGTTATGTATTGATACAAATAAATATATATGTACCGATAGAGTATCTTAAATATTTATGCATCAATACAATATCATAATTAGCTATGTACCAATACAATACCATACATAGTTATGCACCGATATAATACTGTAAATATGGTATGAATTATTACAAACACATATCTATGTTCCAATACAAATCATAAATAGTCTTGTATCGATAGAATTAAATATCTATGTACTGATACAATGCTGTAAATTTGTTATGTATTGATACAAATAAACATCTATATACCGATACAATACGATAAATAGTTATGTACAGATACAATACCATTAATATGTTATGCATTGATACAATTAAATATGTGTGTACTGATGATACAATGCTGTAAATTTGTTATGTATTGATACAATTAAATATCTATGTACTGATACAATATCCAAAATAGTTATGTACTGATACAATAGTATACATGTGTTATGTATTGATACAATTAAAGATGTAACGATACAATACTGTAAGGTATTGATAGAATATTAAATATCTATGTACCAATACAATATGTAAGTAGTTATATACAATTGAATATCTATGAACCGATACAACACTGTAAATATGTTCTGCTTTGATACAATTAAATATGTTACAATACAATATTGTAAATATGTTATGTATTGATACAAATACATATCTATTACCACTACAATATCATAAATAGTTATGTATCAATACAATTAATATTTATGTATATGTGCGGTGTTTAGAGGCAGTTAATGATTATTTGGAGATTGTGAGATGAAGTGCAAACAATGCAATATGTATAATTGTTTGTGCAATATTGTGCATTGAGTGAAATAGTATTAATAACTGGGGCATGAAACAATTCCTTAATGAGTGGAATTTATCCCCCGGACACAGGCAATTGAAAGAGTTTGTTAGTTAAACTGGTCAAACCAGCAGAATTGAAATGGCTATTCTCTATCTCACAGAAGGGAATTAGGAGTCTGATATGTATCATGACGGGCCACTGCCCACTGAGAAGACACCTCACAAGAGCAAACATGACGGAATACCGATGCTATTTATTTATTCATACCACCGTTTTATGAGATCTCATTTCCATCATATATCTTACAATTGGGCTCCTGTGAAAGACCTATTTCAGCTCTTCAAACCTGGTATATCTTCCAATTGGCGAATAGATAGAAAAAATGTATTCCTATGGAACAAATACGATGAAATAACAAAGCTATTTCTTTATGCCATTCTGTTACAAAATCTCATTCCATCCTGACACCTGGAATTAAGCTCCTACCTTAATTACCTCACTCTATGAACACAGCAAAATAGAGTATTAATAACTGGGGCATGAAGCAATTACATACAGAGTGGAATTTATACCCTGGACACAGGCAATCGAGAGTTCGTTACGGTGATCAAACCACCAGGATCAAAATGACTATTCTCTACCTCAAGGAAAAGAATTAATTAGGAGGGCGGATAAATATCCTAACAGGCCACTCCCCACTAAGAAGATACCTCTCCTTAATGGGTATTCGACCAGTTCCATTTTGCACTACTTCACAGTGTGATAGGTATGCCTTTGAAGGAGCGGACATCACCAAATCAGTCCGCGTGTTCAAAAACCTTGGGGATTGTGAACAAATCTAGCTAGGCCTCGGGTATAACCATGTGTTATACCCCCCCACACATATAAGCAAATATCAATAATTTAGATGTCTCAAATCGAATATAAAAACATGCGATATATCTGAATCAATAGAAATATACACAAAGAACAATAAAAACTGTGAACTTACCTATATTCTGCTTCAAAGCCAACAAACACTTCCATATTGATATACATACACTTTCATATCAACTATCTATACATTATATTTTACCTACTGTTTGTTATATAAATTTATTATTATATACATTTTTTTTCTGTGGGATGGGTTGGTTTACAACAATGGTCATCAACTTTCATTGCTTTTGGAAAAAGCCTATTTATAACCCTCATAATGATGACACCGTTTCAACGGTCTAACTGTTGAAGCCACTCCCCCCCCCCACATTGAACATTTACCTAACTGAAAGGAAATGAGAGGGATAGCAGGGCAATTAATTCTTCTCTTTCTTTTTATAATAATAAATAATCATACCTGATAATAATAATAATAATTACATTTTTATTTCACAACAAATATTTTTGTAACTACTCACAAAACAGAAGACATCTAAAACAAAGAACAAAAAGAAAAAAAGGAAAGGCAAAAAGAATGTACAGTATATTTTTAAAGCGCTGAGCTTTAGTGCGATGCGTTTGAATCAGATATTTTTTAAAAATATAATTTAACAGTTTTTCTATCTTTTACGCATCGAGACTCGTAAAATTCCGAACTTTTAATCGTGTTTTTAAAAACAAAACGACTCTAGCACGTTTTTTCTAAATCATGGCGCTAATTTTACTCATCAATAATAATAATTAACAATAATAAAACAAAAATAGTGATTATTTAAATAAAATTATAAGTGAAAATTATTTATTTTAAAATTAATATTTTATTTATTTATTTTTAGTTTTTTTAGCAAACTGACGACAAAAATTTCAAAACACGCAAAAAAGAAAAGAAAATATTAAAAGAAAAACAAACAAAAATTTTACTCAGTCTTCACATTTAAATTTTTTTTTAAGAATTCAAGAGTGGGATTTCACTTTTTTTTGGTACAAAAATCACTTAAAGGACAACAAATTTTGAAAAATTCCTTTCTTATAAAAAACTTTCTGTGTGTGTGTGTGTGTGTGTATGTGTGTATTGGAAATTGTTGGAATATCGCAGCTCAACGATATTCCTGGCCTTTATTTTTCAGTTTTGACGGTTTTCACAGCAGTACACACCCCACTCCTTGTTATATTATAAACCTCCTTTTTTAAATAAATCTGCCTACAGTTCATCATGTTCCTAGGGGGAAAAAATGAAAGTTAATTTTCTGTTTGACTGGAAAACAATAATGTTATGACTTACTTCTGTCTTGGGTGTGGTGTCTTCATCTTCGTCTTCATCCTCATCCTCATCATCTTCAGTTTTCTTCTTGTCTTTGCCGGCCTCCTCCATGTCCTTTTCTTTTGCTTCATTCTCTTGTGCTGTTTTCATTTTCTCCTCACCGGCTAGCATTTCTTTGACAACTTCAGCCTCCTTCTTGGCGAGCTCAACATCATCAGTGATGAGCAGGTTGCCAAAGACAGTGCCTGACTTGACCTGCCATAGGTCAAATCCAACGGAGCAGAGCTCTTTCCTGACGTATAGTTCATTGTCTGGCGAGTATTCTGGGTTTTCGATCTCCGGGTGGATCCAAGGCCCTTTGTAGTTAGGGTTGTCGATCTGTTTTGGCTTCCACTCACCCTTGAATTCAGGGTTGTCAATCTGTGGTGGCTCCCATTCGCCGTCCATCTCAGTGTCCCAGTCCTCAGGTTTGTTCGCCTCTGGGTCGGGTATCGTAGCTGGCTTGTCCCAATCCTCAGGCTTCGAATCAGTGGGGTCATCGATGGTCGGGTTGTCCTCCCAATCCTCAGGTTTTTTTGCGTCAGGGTCCTTGATCATCTTTGGTGGCAAGAAGTCAAAATCATCTTCTAGATTTCCACTCTCGACTTTTTCATTGTCAATCAAGACCTAAATAAAACACAAAAACAATAATTAATATTTTCTCTTCATTGTCTTAATTACAGAAAAGTTTTCCGAATCACTCACCTCGTATGTGTTGTCAGGCTTAACGATGAGTGTGTAAAAATGACTGAAAACGTCGTCTTTACACCTGATGTCCTTGTTGACGAGGACGTTTCTACCCTTATACGAGAAGATAACGTGTACCTTTTTCGTGGATCCGCATATGTCCGGACCAAACATCACCTCGTATGGCGACTCACCATGAAGGTTCTTCTGGTCAAGTGAGCAGTCGAACAGCTTGACGTAACCACCTCCGCAATCGATGTTCTGCTCGTGTTTCACTCTGAACTGGACGACGAGCGTCTTGCCCTTGTTCGTGAATGAAGGGAATTTTGTAGAAATGGCATAGAACCTAGCATCCTGTGAAGTCTGCAGACCTGCCGATCAATTTACAATACTATTAAATAACATATTGAAATGATGAAATAACTATTAATGTTTTTGTTTTTTCAATACAAAGGTTATACAAACCCTTTGAAATTTTACATTAGTCAAACTAATCACATATTTACAAAAATGAGATTACCTCTGATTAATTATTAAAATTTAAATTATTTATTTCTTTCTCTTCTTCTTCTCAAAATAAAAATAATTTTGAAAAGGTCAATTTTTTTGATAAATTTTAGAAGAGAGAAAGGAGGGTGGAAATCCTTTTAAGGTTCCAGGAATTAGAAACCACACCTGTATTGGATTTTAGTAAATTGTACATGCCGGTAAAACAAAATAGCATATATGATAAGAGAAAGTGTAATTCTTAAAAATTGATTAAAATAAAGGAGAAAAAGAAAAGAAAAAACGGTTAAATTTTACATTTATGAACAGGATAAAAGCATATTAACAGTACAGTTCGTATTAAAAGAAAATGAAACACCTTATGGGCAAATTTTGTCAGCAAGGTGACCAAAGCGATTTCTGACTCAGCAAAACTGATCTCCTATATAGCTCTTTATTAAAAAAATGTTTTTTCAGATAAAAGATATTTAGGTAAGTGTATTATTGGTCTAATTACTTGAGTGTGATTATATTGCCTTTGTTCAAAATTGTTTAAATCAAAGAATAAATTATAATTTGCAATTAATGTTCTGAAACAACCAAAGGTTATATGAACACTGCCTAAATTTCACAGAATTCAAAACATTGCAGATTAAAAAAAACTGCATTACCACTGAATAATTAATAAAATTTATATTAATTTTGTTTAGATGGCAAAATTAAAAAAATAAAATAAAATAAAAATAAAGGTTAAAAATAACCTACTTCAGACAATATTGAAAAATATTAAGATTATATTATCAGCAATAGTGAAACTTTTTTGGGTAAATCTCTAAAGGCGGGCATCTGTTGAATTCCGTCCAAGGTGATTTCTGCCTAGATGAACTAAACTCCTAAATAATCACATTTGGTCGAACGGGCCACAAAAATAGTGAACTCCTAAATAATTTTCATTACTAAAAAAATAAATAAAAGGAAAACAGGTTAAAATTAACATTTCTTGGACAAGATAAAAGGACATTAACATTATATTATCAGTACTGTTAGTATTAACAGCCATTGAATTCCACCCAAAGCAATTTCAGCCTAGATGGGCTAAAAACTCCTCAATAATTTTTATTAGAAAAAAATATTTTAAAAAATAAAAGGAAAAAGGTTAAAATTAACATTTCTTGGACAACATAAAAGAATATTTACATTATATTATCGGTGATAGTGAAACAATATTTTCCAATTTATGGGGGGAGGGGGGGGGGCTTTTGCATTTTGTTACAAGTTGTTTAAATAAAAGGGAGAAACTGGGTTAAAAATTAACATTTCTGAGATAAAAAGGTATTACCAAATATTATTTATCAGTCCTGCTGGTATTAATAGAATTACATTACATTACATTTTTGCATTTGTATAGCATATAAAAGACATTTTATCAGATCGGCCCTTTTTCCACATGACTGAAGACATCTTGTATTTATTATTGTGTAAATTATTGCATTTAGGAGTCCAATTTAATAGGTGGTAGAGATAGATAGAAGGGGTATACAAGATTAAGAAATAATATTTCCAGGTTTTTTCCTTCATAGTAAACAATTTTTTCAAATTTTTAACTTATAAATTATGGGCAGGGTCTTTCTAATTTTTTACAATAGGTGTATAATAATAATCATTATTAAAAATTGTTTGAATTCAAAGAAAAAATGTTACAAAACAGATAAGAGTTTTATCACACCAGCATTTTTTCCATCCAACTGGATACATTTTGTATTTTTTATTGGATATCTAATAAACCAAATTAAAAATATATAATAATATCAGAGTGATACTTTTACTTTTGGTCAAATTTTACTATAACCTCCCCACCACTTTTTGATTCAACGTATTCTTTCAAAAACTAAACTCCTGAATTGGATTTTGTTGACTTGTTTAAAAAAAAAAAGTTTAAAATCAACATTTCTGAATAAAACGTTGATATAATTTTTAGGAGTATAAAAATATATTAATATACTTATTCTATAAATGAAATTTCTGGCGGCCATTGAAGTCTGCACAAGGCGATTAATGATTGTAAAAATTAAACTCCAGTATTGAATTTTGTTAAATTGGTTTAATTTGAAAGAAAAATTATGGAATTTTAAATTTGTGTAAATTATAAAAGACGATTGCTACATTATAACAGTTTTTTCACTACGCACAGAGATCCTGTTTCCTGATGAGAGGGTGGAGAGGCCGATGGCTTTCTGTCTTTGGGGGTCCAAATTTAAATTTTTTTTTTTCATATTTAAATATATATATAATTTTTAAATAAATTTTTCGTACAGCCTCCCCACCACTGTTCAAATCAAAATTTGATGTTAACAAAGAGGGGTAGTGAATTGAACAAATCGATCGTTTTTTGTTGATGAAATTGGTAGTAAATTAATTTTTCTATGGTTTTTAGTTAATTATTTATTGATTTACCTTTGTCCTTTTCAGCATCGTTGTAGAGTTTTCCAGCTGTCCATGTGAACTTGCCGAACTCCTTGCCCGAGTGTTCCGAGTAGACCCATCTCTCTTCCCAAGAAGCTGAAATGTTCCAGGAAATATTGTTTATTGTTTTTGAAGTTTTTTAACATTGTACTCACCGTCTGAGAATTTGTCCTGGAAGTAGAGATCGGCAAAAGCGACCGAGAAAATTGTGAAGAGGAGAAGAGCCCTCATCGTCGCGAACTGTATCACGTCTGGTGGTCTGGCGGCGTTTGAAGATCTACCGAGACGGGGGCCGGCGGACTCGTGGACGAGACAAATGGAACGATCCGATTGGCTAGGCCCCGCGTCCAATCAGGGTTCAACACGATTTTAAACACTTTCCAAAAGCCACGGCTCGACTCCGGCCGCCAATTGGGCCGGATCAGAACGAAACGGATATTATTTCAAAAGCTTCGCAAATAAAGGGACACAATTCGATTTTTTTTAAACTGTAAAAACACGGTGAAATACAAATGAAAACTTTCTCACTTTAGACCTGACCGGCTGGTTTTAAATGATCTACTTTTTGTTTTTGTTTTAATCCAACCATGATCTACAAGGCCGTGGCTTATTGTTCAAAATTTTCCGCCATTTTAGAAAACTCCAATTGAATTTTTTATTTTAAACTTCATACCATTATTTTTCACTATGTTACATAATAGCAAGTAATAATTCAATATTAACTACTTGTTTTTTTCTGCTGGGGCTTCCGACATCGAGGTCATTTAATCCCCACACTTAGTCTATATTCTATACCCGTTCAAACACATCATTCATACAAATGAATACGTTCATACACTTAAATACATCATACAGTACACTCATTCTGTTTGGTTGGTGGACTACTTGATATTCCTCCACCGACCTACTATTAAACTAAGCTAGATTGGGGTTGATGAGGTACTTTTATTAATATTCTGCCATGGACCCCTCAAGCACGCACACGCGCGCACGCACACACACCCACGCACGCACGCACTCACTCGCTTTCATCATTCGATGGGCAATGGTGACGTTCTATTCACCCTCACCCCTCGCAGTTCATACCAATAAATACATGCTCACAGACAAAACAACTTATTGATTAAAAAATATGAATTCTGCATGAACCACTGGTCATGCAGATCCAGGAATGAATCTGGTACTAATAATACTTTTTTTTCACATTTCAGTTTAATTATGTTGTTTCATACTGGACATACCATATTTTCTATCTTATAATTTATTTTCAATACAAATGATTATTTTTTGAGCATTTGTCAATTATCTGGATGAAAAGCAACTACATTTACGATCAGCTGAATGAAAGTATTTTTATTTTCTATAGGAAAAATGTTCCATAACTTGCAAAAGCATAAATTATTTATGATGTACAGGAAACATATCAGTCCTACGCCCTTCTCCAATAAGACAACAGATTAAGAGTATGTCCTCAGTTCAATGTGTATTTCATACAAGTCGTAAAACATTTCTGAAAACAAAACCTTTAGGCGTATCACAGTCACAGTGGAAACAATCCTGAAGTAGTACAGATAAGAAGAAACGCAAATTTCTACTCCTATGGCCCAGTTCACACGGAGATGATTGGAATCGAGGGGACAGATATAACATGTATGTGTGTATACCAGTGGGAATTGAAAGGATTGACTTTTCTTTTAAAAAACCCTCATCGTAGAAAAATGAATATTTATTTCCAATATACATTAAAGAAACCGTTAAGGAATGTCTAGACTACAACTAATAATAAAAGAATTTTTATTAAAAAAGAATTTAAATTAAATAAAAAAATAAAAATAAAGTGAAGGGCATGCAACATACAACAGGGCAAGGGTTTGTAGGAACCCCAAACCCTGCACCCAGACCAAATTAAATTTCCTTGCAAATTGATAAATTTATTTACAAAAAAATGATTTTAGTTTTTTTGGGATTATTAATTTATTATTATATATTATTAACAATTATAAGTAAATTTGTACGGGTGTTTTTTTTTTTTTTTTTAGTTTTTAGTTTTAGAGCGAACGAACAGATGGGTCGTTATTTGTTTTTGGTTTTACTCGTTTCTTTGTCGAAGAAAGTATTAGGACGAAGGCCTGACGGTGGCCGGTTTTGGGGTCTGGTCCGGTATGCCGTATACCTCCTTAGCAATGGCGAGGTCAGCAGCCTCTTGGAGACGCCGCCTGCGAAGCTTTTCTGCTGTCGAGTTAGCCGGCGCTGCAGCGAGCTCTGCTTTCAGCCGTTCTCGTCTCGCCTTCGCCTCCTCCTCCTTCAGCCTCTCTTTCTCCTCAAAACTAAAAAACAAAAATAAAATAATAAAAAAAAAAAAATTTAAAAAGTATTTAAAAAAAAAAAATTGTTTAGTGATACCGCTTGCATATTTTCTTTAGAGATTTCTTGGAGCCCTGCGAAGGCTGCTGAGGCTGTTTTTTTTCCTTCTCCTTCTCGCCTTCCTCGTCCGAGTCCTGGTCCCAGCTGTCCTTAACGGATTTCTCCTCGTCCTCCCCTTCCCATGCGTTTTTACTTCTCTCCCAACTCTCCATAACAACTGAAAAACTGCAAATAATCGACGGTGTTTCATAGATCAGAATCAGATGCAAAAGATGAAATTTATAAAATTATATAGCATACTATCCTACATTGCCTCTTACAGAATATACTGTAATTTTCAAGGGGATTGTTTTTTAATTATGTGGTTTCTACCAACAGACACTTTCAGTTTCTTCATCCCATCAAAACGAAATGATTACATCAAGTGTTTTTGAACAGACAAGAAGGTGATGTTACAAGATTTGTTTAAAAAAAATAATGGGCCAAAAAATTTTTAATTACGGCAGAAGCCATGTTCAAAAAGTCCAATGTTTCTTGCAATGCACACATTCAGATTGTTCTTCCAATCAGAACAAAATGTTTAATTAAGCGATTTCGAATAGATTGGGAGACGATGTTAATATGAGTTTTGATTTCAGAAAAAAAAAGGCCAAAGAGTGTTTTTCTACAATGTCGGAAGCCATGTTTGAACAGCCTGGTGGTGTCTACCAATACAAATGTTCAGATTGTTCTTTCGATCCGAACAAAAGGTTTACATCAAGCGATTTTGAACAGATCATAAGATGATGTTGATATGAGTTTAATTTTAAAGAAAAAGAAAAAAAGTGTTTTTTTTTGTTTTTTTTTTTAAATATGTCAGAAGCCATGTTTGAAGAGTCCGGTGGTCTCTTCCGACGCAGATGTTCATATTATTCATATGATCTGTATGAAATGTTTAAATCAAGCGATTTCAAATAGAACAGAAGACAATGTAAACCTGAGATTTCCTTTATGAAATAAAGCCCACTTTAACAAGCTGGAAGACATGTTTGGTGGTCTCTTCCGATGCAAATGTTCACTTTTCTTGGGATTTGAACGATACCAAGCAATTTTCAATGGATCAGAAAACGCAGCGGATCTTGAGATTTGCTTTAACAAAATATCAGCCGTGGTTTTGCCTTTCCACAGGACTTATTTAGTACAGACACTGCTTTAAATCATTTGAATGTATCAGAGTAGAAAATTATTATGGAATTTATACTAGAAAATGAGTTTATTTATACTGAGTAGTTTTCTCCATGGGATTTTGACATCTTGGATGTACAATCTATCAAATCTGAACAAAACCATAGTCGTATTGCTTATATGAAGAGATCTGGAAAACTTTTACAGGTGCTTTTAAATCAAAAAAATTAAGCAAAACATTGTGTATCTAGTCAATTCGTTTTGTGCAATAAAATATTTTTTGTTTTCAACAATCATTTTCAGATAGAAAGGCCACTCGTGAATTGAAACCTCCCCGTTTTTACAATTAAAAGATGTAAAGAAAGAAAAAACTTACGATTTGTTTTCTTTATAATAATAATACTAATAATAATTTGGTAAATAATAAACGCCTCTTTCGATTTGTTACCTAAGTGGCCAGTGAAAACATGAGCGGGGTCCGGTCTCGGCCGTCCGTTCCGTCGTCTATCCTTGGCCGGAAATATGGGGTCGAAACTCGGCTTTTCACGTGAATGGGTCGTCGGTCCGTCACCGTGTCCCAGGGGGGCCGAGAAACAACAAAGACGCAGACCTCGAACGGCGACACGGCTCCCAAGCCTCGATAACACGACCGAGGATGATGAACCTCCCGCCGATGGACGAGGCCACGAGGCGAAAGCCGCCAAAATTCGAAAAATTGAACAATTAAAAAAGTTTTTTATTTTATTTTAGAAGATCCGATAATTTTATGCAAATGAATACTGAATCAATCTATACATTGCCTATACTCCGGCAGACGGTTACCTTACGTATTAAGTTTATTTTCTTGTTTGAATAATATGTAATTTCTTTTCCTCTTCTTGTGTGCAATAAAGTTATTATTATTGCCTAAAGTGGGCACTCTCAACACGACATGGCACAATTACACAGAAGACAAACACTTTGAGCCCTGAAGATGATCTCAATAAAAGATCGAAACGTTGGCACGATAAAGAAAATGTTTTTCTGATACCTACATCACACCAGACCGCATCTCACGATATTTGAATAATTATCCGTTAACGGTCACTAATCTCTACACATTTTAGAAAAATATTTAACGTTCAGAGTAAGAAATCATGAATAATCGATAAAAATAAATTCTTTATTAATAAATTTATTATCTATAATTTGATAAGCGGAAGAAAAAAAACCGACATTTGTAATCGATATTTTTCATGTCGGTTACAAATCGATACTTTGGTAAGTTATAGTATCAACAATATTGTACTCCAAAAATATGTAATCGATATTTTATGACAACATAAAAAAATCGATATTTTACTGTGGTTAGTTTGTATACTTTAGTAATGCGTATGATTTGTGAACCATTCATAAACAAAATTTGGTATCAAAAAGTATAGCTATTTTCACATTTTTTTGGCAAAATTACTCATAAATTTAAGGAAAGGGCAAATATCAAATATCAGAGTATCCATATTTTTAAGCAATATTGACTATCGATTACCAACGTACCAATTCTATTAATAACAAAAACTTGTTACTCTGTAAATTATTTGCCTCTACTTTCTCAGTAAGTTAGGCATCGATATTCTGTCGATTAATAAAGTATCGTTATTTTAGGCATTTTTTAAACTAGTTGTACTGATTACTCGAGACCGTTATACAAAGCCTCGGAATTATTAGCAAAATACCTTAAGAGAAGTATTTAGGTAACTCTTACATTTGTATAGACAAAAGATCAATTATTTGTATAATTGATATAAAAATTTGTCTAATGGAATTGGTGTCATTCACATGTCAATTGTTTATTTTTTAAAGTTGGCAAGAATCAAGAGATAAATTGACAGACGGCGAAAGCAGGCATGAAGCATGGTCTCAGCCCCATCTTTCCTTTCTCGAGTACGGCACAGCCCTGCCCTTCAACCGAGAATGCGTCCACATCCGCATTGCCATAGAGGAAGAATGGCTCGTCCTTTTGCACAACTAAAATTACAAAAATATATTTAATGACTTCGGAAAAAAAAAGATTTTCTCACGTTTTTGTATTTCTTCGAAAGTTTTAATGATTTCGTCTGGACTGAGATGTCCCAGCTGCATACCCATCGACCTGCAATATGCGTACTGGGCGTACCAGTCGCCCTGGAAGCCGAAAGCGCGAAATAGTTAAAAAAAAAAGTAATTCAAAGCATCGGTCTTAGAGCGTACCCTCCCCCAGATGTTCAAGTGGATAACCCCATTGCAATCTTCTTTCCCACCGAGTGCTACTTGGAACAGCCAAGAAGGTAACATCATGGCGAGTATCAACATCGTTTATAACTGATTAAGGAACAAACAAAAAATTACGCAGTTTAACACCATAACGTTATGCTTGATTTATTAAATTCAACCATCATAATTCATAGGATTTTTTTATTATATATATATTACATTATAACACGTCAAAAAAATAAATATAGCATTGGGAACCAATGCTTAGTGCATTCAATGTTATAATTTTTTATAAAATACAAGTACTATATTATTAATAAATACTAATTAAAAACAAGATTTTATTGTTATAAATATAGATTCTTTTTAAGTATTAGGCTTTCATTTGGCTTTTCTATGTTGTGTCAGTGGCCATTTTGTCTTTGGCGTTGGTGCCAGTGGCGGTTTCATCAACATCCATCTATCGGATGAGAAAAAAAAAAAAAAAAAAAAAAATCAAACGCTATATAAAAGGAAAAAAGCAAATTTTTTTTCTTTACCCTGGCGCGCCTTTTCTGGTATGATATTGGTATCTCGGCATGGTATGCCTCGGCGACCTTGGTGCCGAGTATGTCCGGAAGCATGAACGGTTTAAGCCAGGTCACCAGGGGCGATTTACCTGGCGTGTAAAGGGAGTCCTTGTGGTAGAATATGATCCCATCGACTTTTGGTTCGTTACTTGAGAAAAACGGGTGCATCTGCATGGTCTGTGGAAGAATGAAAAATTTTAGTACGTATTTCATATGCATATTTCAAAAAAAAAAAAAAAAAAAATATATATATATATATATATATAAAAAATCACCTTTTCCAAATCTGATACATAGTTGTGATCGAGTAAGATGAATCTGTGCCTGTTTGTCTTCCCAGGGACGCTGAGTTCTGGTATTTCAGCATATTTGTTTTTCAGCCAGAAGAACCTCAGTTCTGCCTTCATACATAGTTTTTAAAATTACAAGGTTTTTATTTATTTATTTATTTTAAAGTACCTCACAGTTGGTCAACGGTACCGCCCAAGTCAATATATCAAGTATGAAATAAGTCTTTGAAAAATGGTCCCATATGCAATCAAGGACCGTGTAGCCATTGTGCTCCTTCCTGCCACCTGGAAGGTGAGACGGGAACTTCATCAAAAGCTCGCCATGTCGTGAATAAGCTCTCGTCATACCCTGCAAAGGGAAAAAAAGCAAAAACAAAAATTGCAAAAAAAATGCCAGGAGGTTCTCACCCTTTCGGCGATGACGAGAGTCCTTTTACCCTGAGGGCAAACCACATAGTACCACTCTTCTTTCATGTTTTCCGGTATGTCGACCAACCATACAGACAGCATAAGCCAGTTGGCATAGACGCTTTTTTCATCATGAGGCTACAATAAAAATACATTAAAAAAATCCAAGATTTAAAAAAATACAAAAAAAACCTTGATCTGAACACGTTTGTCTTCAGGTTCCTCCGGGATGCCTCTGTTGCGGTTGAAGCACTCAAGCCTTTTGCTATCCAGAAAAACATTTAAAAAAAAAAAAATTAATTTGAAAATAATATAAAATACTTCTTCTGTTCGAGTAAGAACTGTTTCCTTCTTTCTTCCTGGCTGACACGGGATTTTTTCTGTTTGTACTGGTCATAACGCGGGTGTACAAGGGAGACATCATCGTACTCCAGAGATACGCTAGCGACCATAAGCCCCTCGACCAGTTCCTCCATGTCAGGCTTTATCTGCAATCAAGCATACAAAAGAAAATAAATCAAGTGGAAAATGGGGTTGTGCCATGGCACTCAAGATACGAAGTATGAGGATGGGCACTGTTTTGTGTCATTCATTACAGAGAAATTATTCAAATATCGTGAGATGCGGTCTGGTGTGATGTAGGTATCAGAAAAACATTTTCTTTATCGTGCCAACGTTTCGATCTTTTATTGAGATCATCTTCAGGGCCTGGGATTTACAAACATAATTTACATTTAGAAAATACATATAGAATATGGAATTTATACAATGCAAAAATTATATTTTATATTCTATCAAAGTATTTCTACTCATTCAAAGTGTTTGTCTTCTGTGTAATTGTGCCATGTCGTGTTGAGAGTGCCAGTGAAATTTTACTGTTTCATGTTTATATATGTTTGATTTTGAAGTGGTGGGGAAGGAAGTGGGTATAGAAAAGACAATTTTGTATAGGTCGTCGGCTTCTTTGAGGTGAAAAGAGCCGACAAAGGGAAACAATGTGTTGGTAATGTTTCGGCCACTTTATTCTTTCAGGATTATGTAGAAAGGGATAAATGGGAAAAGGAAAATTAGATTGTTGGACAATTAGACTACGCGAAAATTATTTGATGTGTGGAATGTAATGTGATGATATATGTATGTTATCTGTATTGAATTTGATTACAGAGAAAGTCTTTTCTGCAAGGATGGCCCTCACAAATTTTGGAATATAACAGATTTGAAAATGTAGTAAAATTATTAAGATTTTTCATAAAGAAGTTTTCGTAACCAACGATCACTCCCAATTTTATGCTATTATTATGAACAAATGTAGACATAGAGATTTTCACATTAAAATTGCATATCATGTACTGCTACAAAAGTTCTAAATCTACCATCATTTGAACTTCAAAAAATATTAGAAATTTATAAACAGCGGAACTACATGGTTCAAAGCCTGGATCATTACTGGTGCAAATTCAATCCAGAATTTTTAGACTTGCATCTGTGGACGAGACAACTCTCCACGTTATTAATTAAAATGGGTGAGAGAATTGCCAGTCATTGGTCTCATAGAGTGTCAAGATTGCCGTTCGAATTGAGAGGAGAACTTTCATATCTTAGCTACACCATACGGATAGACCGAGAAATTTCCAGGGGCTTTCTCTGAAACTTAAATGTGAGGGTGTATTACATTATTTAACAATATGTCCTGTTTGTAGCGTTACCCCGGTACTTCCAAGCTTAGTACACAGCTCATTTCTCTTCTCGACTCCTATTGCCGACTACACATTAAATTTGCACGCATTGTACGTTATCATTAGATACACTCTAGTAGAGCAATTTCCTTTTTAAATATCATCAAACGTTTTTAACAATGATTTGCATTTTTTTTTGTAATCTTTTTTATCTTCTCTGTCTTTTACATGTTTATTGGCATAGTATTTGTATTTTTACCTAGTCATTACATTCTATTTTTTTTTGTTTTTATATTCTTTTTTATATTCGAAATTCAAATGCTATAGTGAGAAAGGGTTGAGTGAGAGAGGAGAAGAATATATTATATTGTAAGGTCAACCTCTGACTTAGTGAATGGAAGAATTCCAGGCTGACAGATAAGAAATAAAGTATTTTTACTAATTAACGGCCTCAAAATACCAAACATTTTGTATTAAAAACAACAACAAAAACAATCCAAAGTACTTACGTGACTAGTTTTACATCTTGTCAAGTCGGGGACTTAACCGCATTTCTGCGGTACTTAAACCCAGACGGGCTTTATAAGTTGAGAAAATAAGTATCACAAAACATCCCACTTTGGACTTATTTTTATGGAATAACACTTGCAACCTCTCGGATTGTTATATAACCTGAATCGATTAATGTTGAAATGTTGATATAATCGGAAAACATTATTTTTGTCCTGTTTTATGTAAATTAAAGGAACTAATTAATAATTATAAACAAAAATTTTTAAATGACGTAATTGGCTGGGTGATTGATTTCGTTTAATTTTTTCTTTAGATTTTTTGCGTATGTAACCTGATTCGTTATCATATGTGGGGTAGCCTGTGTATTACCTTTCATGAGAAGGTTTTTATCTGTAACTCAAAGGTATCGTCTTCGAGTCTGAAAGTGTGACACGGCCGGTTTAATCGGCGATCTTTCAGGTCTTAGGATGGTGGCAGACGTGTATTTCTAGCCGGCGGAATGCTCCGAGGGTCTTTCGGGTGAGTTTCAAAAATCGAGACGTCGACCGGGATTTGAAAAAATATGACTGTGTTGGGTGTTTTTTTACCAGGTTCCTGCCGCCGGTGCGACCCGGCACCGGGACCAGGGCTCTGTTGATAAGGGGTAAAGACTCCAGGATTATCGGGTAAGTTTTTTTTTTTAATCCTTCCTCAATATATCTCTAATATGACCCCAGAAAAAAAACCGATAAATTAATCACATTCAAAATTACGACCCCTGGTAATCGTATAAGAATCGATGATTATTCAACCCAGTTAAGGTTCAGAATTCTTATAACCTTACAGCAAAAACAGGCGATTGATGATTAATTGATGACTTCATTCATCGTATCGCACGCCATTTTTTTCTTCACATTAACTTATCAATAGATACATTTAATAAACAAAACAAAAAACAATACCTATGACGTTTTTCCTTAGAAAAAACGTCATGGATCATAATGCTGAAATATGCAAGATTTCGATGATGGTGTACAATTCAAACTCCTTTCATCACTTTTTAAATTATGCTATTTGGTACATTTGTCAATCATGTATTTAATTGCCTAAGGTAAAAAGAGGACAAGATGACTATGCTGATGATGGTATTAAAACTTATTCCAATGTGTATCTTTAAATCATACGATAGATTCGTTTTGATTTTACCTTTGTATATATTGTGCTATATGGATTATAGCAATTAAAAATTTTGTATATTAAAACAATACAAAAATAGATATGATTTTGGAAGAAAGTTTAAAACTTAATCATCATTTGTGTTAGTCGATACTGCTTGTTACTCTTAAAAGTTATGGATTAAAAAATGAACAAGATTCAATGATGATGCTGGACCTAAGTTCAAACAACTTCAGGCATTACTGTTTAAAACTTCATCACCGTTTATAATGTGCTTTTCAGTTTGTTTGTTATTTAAAAAAAGTTAGTGTTGTTCAGTACTTTTGTTATTAAAAAAGGACTCAATGATGATGGAAGGAATGTTTTACCAGGTCCCATCATTGTTAAAAATTTACTTCATCATTGTTGGCATTGTTTTATTCAATGCAATTGCAATTAAAACAAATCTTAATTGAAAAAAGATGATGATGAGGAAAGAACGAAAGTTGAAACACCTTCTATCATCTTTTTTTAAACTAGCTGCGTTGTTTATGTTGTGTTATTCGTTATGTTTGTTTCTCAATAGTTTTAGCTTTAAAAAAAAAAATAAAATAAAGTAAAGTGTTATGATCCATCAGTTTATCAGACTATGATGATGTGTGCCTAATTATATGACAATTTTGCAATTTTTTGGTTCATTTTTTAACAGGAGAGTCGGTAGAAAGGAGTATCACCACTGGTCAACAGGGCGTGAAAGGCTGCTGCTCCGAGACGTCCATGGCCTCCAAGGTCGGCGCAGCTTTGCCATGTTCGTGGCGAGAGCAATCAAGGGCGTGCTCAAACTGCGCTACCTTGTTCTCGGAGGTGCGGTCGGAGGAGGCGTCAGCCTCCATAATGTAAGCCTCATCACATAACTATACTTTTCAGTCCTATTGATTAATATTTTTAATTGAAGAGGTACAAGGAGTGGGTAGATTCACTTCCTGACATGTCGTGGGCGGCGAAGTACATGCCATCAAAGGACAGCATGGACATGGTCCACAACAGTATGACGAACCTATCGGAAAAGGTGAAAAACATTGAATTGGGTATGTATTTTTTAGAAAATCTTTTATGATTTATATGAAATATGAATTTAAGAATAATATGTACATGTATGAGATCCTTTTTTCCCCTCTTTGTTTTTTTTACATTTTCTATTTTGGTTTTCTTTTTTTTAAATCAAAGATCCAAGACTGGTTAAAGTAGGGGAGGAAAATTGGAGTAGAATGCAGGATTGGTTAAACCGTAAATTAGAGGAGGCATACGCCGCAGCAGATGAGCGAGAACGGGCAAGTAAGGGGTTTTTACTCTATGAAATAAAAAAAAATTAAATATTTGCTTTTACTCGAACCTGCATGCTGCTTTTCTATTACGATTCAACGCCAAGCTTTTATCAGTATATTTACAGTGCACAGACGGTTTGAATTATTTGAAAATGACTTGGCGTTCATATTGTAACAAAGTCCTTCTCCATGTCATATTTTTGCATGCACTCTTCTTTTCCACTTTTTTTTCCACATTGCAAAAAAAAGATCATTCCATCACTTTTTTTTTTTTGGTTTTTTTCTCTTCTGTTCTCTGTTCAGGAGCGAGGTTAAAAAGTGAAAGTGCCATTAAGGAAACAGTACACAAAATTTATGAAGGTATGAAATTAAAATTAAGGCTTGTAACTGCGTATACAACATACACAATTATGCTTTTTTTGCATGTTTTTTTAAAATTATTAATTATTTTACTGTTTTACCTAGATCTGATTGATTCCAAAATCCTGCCATTCCTGAATCTGGGATCAGAACATTTTTTAATTTTAATCTTAAAAAAATAATAATAATAATAAAACAAAAATAAGTATATATTTAATATAAATATAAAATTCTTTCGCTCATTCACTTTTTTTGCTTCTTTCTCACTCAGTCATTCACCCCCTACACGCACGCACGCACACACACACACACACACACACACACACACACACACACACACACACAAACACGTGCAAGCTCAACCAATCATTTTTTTTACACTTTTTCTCTCCCAATCGATCACTCACTTTCATTTACACTCACTGACATATTCACACCACAGACTCTCTCAATCAATCAATCAAGTTTTCTATTTCCCTCATTCAACCACTCAATCTCCCTCTCGCTCCTCTACCCTCAATTAATGTATTTTGTTGAGTGTATCGAAACAATGTTCATGTTCAGTAAACTGAAGTTTGGATTAGGGAGAGAGAGGGAGAGTATCTGTATATTTATATTTCTGTATTTTTATAATGATTCATGATCTGATCCTTTGTTCAGTTTAGAATTTTTTATATTTTTATTTTCAGATATTTTCATTGGATAGTTTTATTGTATGTATGAAATTTTCCAATTACATTTAATCTAAATATATTATTTTAAAAACAAAGTGAAAAAATAATAAAACTATCTGAAAAAATGGAAAAGAAGAATGAAATATTAGATTTTTTTCTTTTTGAATAATTATAGAAACAAATTTTAACGATTCATTCAACGTTTTTGCAGAGGCCGATAAGAAGGTGAAGGTGAACGCTATTACATTCAGCGCACCGTCCGATAAGCGAGAAGGTGATTATCTCAACTCCAGACAAATTAGTTTCATTGTCATTTGTTAATTACATTTTAAAGAAAACCACAATTTGTTTTAATTTATTTATTAACTCTCTATTATATTCAAAACGCGACAGAGCCAAGAGAGCCGGTTAAAGAAAAAATAAGAAGGTTCCTATCGCGAGATTATCATAGAAAAAACCCATATGAAATTGTCCAACAAGGTACTCCTCTGAACGGTGAAAATTAAATTCTAAAAAACTGTATATATAATAATAATAATTGAAAATGATTTGTGTATATTTTTTTTGTAATGATTTTTTTAAATTTATTTAGACAGCCCAGAGAAAAGGGTCGAGAGGCTGAAGCAAGAGTTGATTGAGGTACAGTTGAAGTACCAGAAAGAAATAGAGAAACTCGAAAAGGACAACAAGGAGCTTAAGAAGCAGATACTGCTCAACAAGTCATCCAAAGTGTCCAGGAAACAGATCAAGGTTCAATTTTTTTGTTATTTTTAATTGCAACTTTACTACTGTTTAATTTTTTGTGACTTTTAGAAATCGCTGATTGACATGTACTCCGAGGTACTTGATGAACTTTCAGATTATGACACCAACTACTCAGCTCAGGACCACCTGCCGCGGGTCGTTGTAGTCGGCGATCAGAGTTCAGGCAAGACGTCTGTCCTTGAGATGATCGCCAAAGCCCGTATCTTTCCCAGGTTGGTATCAACTTTTTTTTTCTCTTTCTTTTTCTTCTAATGTTTTTACCTTTAAGGGGTGCTGGAGAGATGATGACACGTGCTCCAGTCAAGGTGACGCTCAGCGAAGGGCCTTACCACATTGCCCAGTTCAAGGATAGTGACAGGGAGTTTGACCTGACGAAGGAAGATGATCTGGCCAAGCTGAGGACTGAGGTGAATTAAAATAAAATACAATAAAAATTTTAAAAAATTGAACTTTTTACATTTTTTTCTCAAAGGTTGAACTCAGGATGAAAAGAAGCCTTTCAAAAGGTAAATCCGTGAGCCAAGAAGTGATTGCAATGACAGTCAAAGGGCCTGGCATACAAAGGATGGTTCTTGTCGACCTTCCTGGCATTATATCCGTAATTTTTGTTTATTTATTTTTTTTAATTAGTCAGTTTTTTTGTGTGTAAATTATTGAATTTCAGACTGTGACAAAAGATATGGCAAAAGATACAAGGGAGTCGATAAGGGAAATGATCAAGAATCACATGTCGAACCCAAACTCGATCGTACTCTGTATACAGGATGGTAGCGTTGACGCTGAACGGTCCAATATCACAGACTTAGTCGCTCAGATCGACCCGGCCGGGAAGAGGACGATATTCGTACTCACGAAGGTCGACATGGCCGAGGAGAACCTCACGAATCCCCTACGGGTAAGCATTTACGCTTGGGAATGGTGGCCTGATTAATTACTTCCCTGTTTCTGCAGATCCAGAAAATACTCTCGGGCAGGCTCTTCCCAATGAAAGCGCTCGGTTACTTCGCTGTCGTGACGGGCCGAGGAAGGCAGGACGATTCCATCGCCCAGATACAGGAATACGAAGAACAGTTTTTCCGCAATTCAAAACTTTTCAGGTTTGCCTCTCTTTTGCAGAATACTAATAGTAATTACATAATTGATTAATCCTGCTATATGACTTAATTATTACATCACTCATTTGTTTGCTCAATGAATCTCCAATGTAAAAAAGCGATACAGGTAGCACTGGTAAACCTGTGGAAGGTATTATATGGAAATTCGAACATTTTGGGTAAATAATGATGCAAACTTTTTTCACCCTTGCTTAAAATAGAATATGGCTCAGGCAAAAATAAATTAATTAAAAAGTAGTAAGATTATTGTTATATAACATTTCTAAGAAAGTAAAATTATAAAATGACTCGTCAGTGTTGTTTTCTTTGCTAGCTGACCATTTGTTTTCCATAAGGTATAAGCCGAATTTTTTTCTAGGTCGAGCTCACTTTCATCACATCAGCTCACGACGAGGAATCTCAGTTTCGCCGTATCGGAATGCTTCTGGAAGATGGTTCGGGAGACAGTCGAACAGCAGGCGGATCTGTTCAAGGCCGAGCGGTTCAACCTTGAGACCGAATGGAAAAACACTTTCCCAAGGTCAGTTATGGATAATTTTTAATTTACGGTTATTTTTTTAACCCGTATTTTTCCAGCTTGAGAGAGTTAGACAGGGACGAGTTGTTTGACAAGGCGAGGGGTGACATACTCGACGAGGTTGTCAACCTGAGTCAGGTCTCGGCAAAGGAATGGGACATACTGCTTGCTGAGAAAATCTGGGACAAGGTCGCGGCATATGTTGTTGACAACATCTACCTGCCAGCTGCCCAGGCGCAGAATCCAAGTAATCCATTGTATTTCACAAAGTTTGATTTTCTTTTATATATATATATGGATGTATATATTTTTTCTTTTTTCCTTCAGAGACGTTCAATACGGTTGTGGATATTCGCTTAAAGGAATGGGCAGAGCGTAAATTGGCCGAGCTTTCGATAGAAGCTGGCCAGGACGCTCTTAGGCATGAGTTTGTCCAGCTGATGGAGTCGTCTATGAAGAGCAAATCATCTGATCATCTGTTTGATGCACTTAAACGCGCTGCGCTCGAAGAAGCACTCAAACGCCACAAATGGGAAGACAAGGTACTAAAACAAGAAGTTGTTTTTAATTTTTTTTAACTTGGTTTTTGATCTGTAGGGTAATGAGATGTTGAGGATGATCCAATTGAACACGTTAGAAGACCGTTGTGTCAATGACAAGCAGCAATGGGACTCTGCTATTCTCCTCCTCGAGAAGTGTCTCAAAGATAAACTCGTCGAGAATGAATTGGTGCAGAAAGAGACATTCGGACCTGGTACTACTGAAAGGTGGCTCCACTGGAAGAGCACCACAGAAGCACAGAGCAAGCGCAGCTCAGCCAAGAATGAAATTGAAAAGATCCTCTACTCGGATCCTGTACGTATTGAACATTAAAGAAAATTGTGATCTATATATATTTTATTTTATTTTTTATTTTTTTAAATGTAAGGTCTTGGTTGTGATAAAAAAGTCAGTGTCACAAGTAGTATTCAAATCCATAACCTTCGACTCAATACACTGTTGTACTAACCAGTTGAGCTATCATGACTCCGATCCAGTTGAACATTGACCCCCCCTCCCAACCTACAACCTTTTGAATTTTCCTTTTTTGTCATTTTTCAAATGTTGTGTAGCCAGGAGTCGATTCTCAGCGACTTATAAAGGGCCACAGCAAAAGCCGAAAGCCCGTTCATGATTGACTTTTTCATCTCAACCAAGTCTGTACACTAAGAAAACAAATTAAAATGAGAAATTTGGTTATTATTTGACAAAAAATAATTTATTTTTTGAAGGATCATGGGCCAGATATGACTGAGGACGAATTGACGACCGTAAAGAAGAACCTAGAACGTCTCGGTGTTAGGGATCCATCGAAGGAGATGATACTGGAAGCATGGCCATCCATCTACCTGCGCCACTTCCTCCACAAGATGATGAGGAAGGTGTACAGCTGCCGTAAGGGATTCTACCTTTACCACCACAATAAGGAGGAGCTTGAATGTCAGGACGTCGTACTGTTCTGGAGGATGGAGCAGATGCTCAAAGTTACTGCGAATGCTCTGCGACAGCAGGTCATGAACCGCGAGGGTAATTATTAAAAAAATCATATATATTTTATTATTTTAAATTAAATTATTTCAGCGCGCCGTTTGGACAAGATAATAAAAGAAGTCCTTGAAGACTTCAGTGAGGACAGTGATTTGAAAGTGAAGCTATTGACCGGTCGGAGAGTCACTCTTGCCGAGGAGCTCAGTGAGTATACTAGTGGTTATATTTATTCTGTACAAGTTGTTTAATTTTTTTTTCTTTTTTAAATTTTATTTTAGAACGAGTACGTCAGATCCAAGAGAAGCTTGAAGAATTTATTCAAGCACTGAACAAAGAAAAGTAGTGATTTTTTTGTTGTTATTTTTCCCCCTCCACTTTTTATTATTTTTATGTACTTATAATTTTTTGATTTATCGTTTTAGATGTAAAATTGTTTTTCCCCCTACCGACTTCCCCTGATTTATTTTGTAAATATTGTACCTTTATTAAGTGTAAAACAAAAAAAATTTAAGGTAATATTTTATATTTGTTGTTTTTAGTTCTTAAATGGCATGTCTTGATGCACTTTGCCATTAAAATATAAATTAACAAATAAAATAAAACCGGCAAAATAAAGTTCAATTGAATAAAATCACAATTAATTATAATGTAGTATATAATTGTTTGCAAAAAAAAGTAAATAAATTAAAATTCAAACGCTTTAAATATTTTGTTTGTAAATGGTCCAACCTTTAATGAAGAAAAAACCACTGTTCGACTGTTTAATTAGCACTCCTTCAGGAAAACAACATTTTTAAATATTCTAAAATTATTTAAATAAATTGTTATAATTAAAAAAGTGTGAAAATTAGTCAAAAATATAGATATATACCAGATTCATTTTAAAACATCAATTCGCTTATCATTAAGTGCAGAAAAATATTAAGCCCATCAGCATAATCGTTCAATCGATTAAAAAATTTTCAATACATTACAACAAAAAATTCATACACTTAATCGATAAGTTATATCGATATGACGGTATTGAAATAATCTACATGTTAATTTTTTTTTTTTTTTTTTTTTTTCAAAATATAGATCCGTGATTCACTGGACATGGAAATACAGCAATATTGACAATCCTACCATTTAAACATCGATATTGTAAAAAAAAAAAAACACCAACGTTTTACCGTTTAATTAGCACTACTAAGTGTCAAATATTCAAGAAAAATATTTTTAAATATCGATAAAGATCGATATGTTAAATTAGAATTTTTTTCAAATTATCGATATGGTTATTATTATTAATAGGAATAATAAAATTATTAATTATCGATATATTCAATTAATTTTTTATCTGTGAAAAATTTAACAATATATTTTCTAATCGTTTATATTTAGTGTATTTTGACAGCTTTGATAATATTTATGCATTAAGTTCTGAAATGATTTTTTTTTATTATTAAAATTAACTTACGTTATGTGAAATTCGCAGGGGGGCGCTTTCATCGTTGTCGGTTGGCCAGCCTGGCCTTTCACCCTCTTATGACATGGTTGAAAAAGAAATCACTGACCCAGTCTCCTTGTTCCTATGTAGCCTCATTGGGGAAGGGACGTCGGCTTTTTATTTAAGTTTTTTTTAATACCTATTATATATTAAATTATTAACCGGTTTTGGATGTAAACAAAAAATCCAATTTGGAGACAAAGAGAAAAAAAACAGGGGGGAAAATCTTGGAGGAAAGGCTTTTTTTTACTCTTGATTCTGTTTTTTTTTCTCTTTTTAATTTGTAGCCTCCCTGACACAAAATTTTCCGTTTCGATCTAAACAAAAACAACACAAAACACGCGAGTTTTGTTCTTTACAGTTTTTTTTGTTTGTTTTGTGATCTAAAGAAAAAAAAAGAAAGTCCGCTGTTTGGTGGGGAAAGAGAAAGAGGAACACGGCGGCCGTCTCGTCCGACGGCTGTTTTCCCCGATTCGGTAAGTTATTTATATTCACAGAATTTTTTTTAATCTGTCGAAAACATTACAACGTGGTCCGCGATGTTTCGCTTTTTCTTGGCCAGTGGGACCGTTTTGAAAACCCGTGCTCGTCACACCACGAATAGTAAAACACGGACATCAAGATGATGCCGGGGTTGCTTTGAATTGCACAATCCCCGTGGATAAAGGCAAAATTTTGTTTTCACTACCTATCTGTATTGATATGACAGAAGAAAAGTGAAAACTCAAATACTTGTTCATTCATTATTTCTAAAGTAAACAAAATTTTTATTACCAGAAACAACTCACTTTTGAATATCAGCACTTCAAGGTCATCAGTGTACATTCTGTCACCTCATGATATTGTACGGGTAATAATTTTTCCTTCTTGTACGATCTAAGGTAGAAATGATCTGCTAGAAATCTGATCAGCCGACATCGATTTTGTCCTTTTGCTGTATAATTTTGCACCATGTATCACATGCCTTTAAACATATTCATGTTTATTCCTGTGCAATAGTCTCATAATGTGAAGTAGATTCACTTATTTTTTCTTGTCAGTCTGTACCAAATGAGTAGCACAATGGATTTTGTTTTTTTTTAATGTTGTGTCCATTCTATACAATGTATCATTCGCTCATGTTCATTCCTGCGTGACTGGATCCAGACAAGTGGATTCGCTTTGCCTCCTGTCGTCTGGCAAAATTGGATCGTACTTAATATACTTGAAATGTGAAGTTACTACAAGTGAATATACTTTACATGTTCATTCCTGTCCGCACAGGGGAAGGTATAGAATCCACTTACCTTTCTTGTCTTTTCAAGGGCATTAACTTGTATTTTACATCTGGTGCTGGTTAGGAAGGTAAACGTGTAGATCAATCCTACTTTCGAACGCCATTACCTTTCTTCCTGTAAGTCTAGGAGTCCAATAAGCCCAATAAGTTTTTAGTCATTAATGCGTACCAGGTGAATTATCCTTCCTAATGTCACCTCTTAAACATGCTGACATTGCATAACTGAATGCTGTCAGTTTTTCCAAGCAGCCCTTGTTTATTCATGTCTGCCCAGGCGAAATATCCTTCCCTAATGTCAGCTCCCATGCTGGCTGACACCATATGGTTTCAAGATCTTTCATGATGTGATCGTAGAACATTTTCCTCATAGTATGAAAAGCAGTCTTTTGTTTTTTATTGAAAAATATTTTGTACTATTTTATTTAATATAATAAATTCAAAATAACAAAATATTTTAACTATTTTTTTCCCAGGTTACTCAATATAAACATTCTGCAAGAATAGAAAACCATAAAAGTTTAAAATATTACAAAACAATAATAATTTTGTTTTGAAATTGGGAAAATAAGGGAAAAAGCAATAACTAGGGAATCTATTCTGAATGCAATGGACAACTGGGGATGGAACGGCGCCTACTCCGTGAGGCAGATGATGGACCCCAGCGTATCGGGGCAAGACAGCTATTACAATGGTGGTACGCATTATTTCCAACAGTCTCGCCAGTATGAGCCATTCGGGTCCAATGTCGTGCCTCCACCTGGTAAACTTTTATCTTCTTTTTCCTATAATATTGTCATAATTAAATGCTCCGATTTAAGGTTTCGCTGGCCAGGGAAGCATCAGCCAGAGCAACGAGGGGTTTTACGACTGTCACAACGATTACAATCAGTATGGTCAATACCAGGGGAACTATTTGCCGACTATGGTCTATTCGAGTAGCAGCGTGCCGAACAGTAATAGCCGTAAGTTTAAATATTAAATATTTATTTTATTTTTTAATTGTTCGACAACTTTCAGAATGGTATGATGGCAACTTCATGAACAATTATAGCAGCGATGGAAGGGGCTTCACCAGGGGACAGACGTCTGGTACAGAGACCAGGGAGACCAGTGGGCCGTGGATGGACTTCATGCCTTCGACATCGAACCTGATAAACAAGCCAGCATTCGACGCTGAACGGAATACGAGGCACAAAGGTCGCAACGACAGGATCAAATTTAACCCAAAGCAGTTTCAAAAGAATCAAAAACTACTGCAACAGTGAGGTTTTGAATTTTAGTTTATTTATTCATTTTTTATTAAAATTAATTTTATTTGGCACAGGCAAAAGGTGAACAATGCCGGCCCGAATCAAAACTCAAAGCCGAGGGACAATTGGGAGGCAAAACCTTACAATCGTAAGAAGCAAAACACAGAAGCGGAATATTTCTCACACGGTATAAATTAATAATTTAACTAATTTTAATAGCAATTAATTATATTTGAAAGAGAAAAAAATTAAACAGATGACACCAAAGTTATTTTGGACAATATAGAAGAATCATCACAGTTGGAGAACAAAGGACGTCAGAATCAAAAGTGAGCAGCTAAAATTAACTCAAATTTGATTTTTGTTACAATTTCAAAATTACTTTTATAGGAAAACAAACTGGAGGAACAATGGTAAAAAGCAGTGGCGGAACAAGCGTGTCGACAACGCTGTATGCCAGAGGGAGAGGCTGATTGAGCAGCTTGTGAGTGGGACGCTCGAGTGCCTCGTTTGCTGCGAGCGCGTCAGGCACCAGGATTCTGTCTGGTCGTGCTCAAACTGTTACCACATATTCCACCTCTATTGCACTGTAAAATGGGCTTCCAGCTCCAAAGACGGTAATATAAATCTAAATTTTATGTTTTTAAAAATATATCTTGTTTAAAAACAATTTGAATTTAGATAACGGTTGGCGGTGCCCGGCATGTCAAAATATAACGAAGTCGATACCGTCTGAGTACACATGTATGTGCGGAAAAGTGCAAAGCCCTGAATTTGTAAGTATTGATGCAGAATTGAAAATGTGGTTTTAATCTTCATATTACAACGTACATTTTTAAGATACGCGGTGAGACACCACACTGCTGCGGGCAGATATGTGGTAAGAAGAAGGACTGCCCACACGGTTGTACAATACTGTGCCACCCAGGCCCTTGCCCGCAGTGCTGCGCCAACATCAAACGTTCCTGTGGTTGTGGTCGGACTGACAGAACCGTCCTGTGTTCTTCGACCGTTACGATCGAGTGCGAATCTGTATGCGAGAAGACACTTAACTGTGGCGTCCACGTATGCAACCAAATATGCCACCAGGGTAACTGCAGTCCCTGCGATAAAAAAATAGACCAAGGTAGGTTAATATATATATATATATATATATATATATATATATTTTGAAACATGTATATAAATGATTTTTTGGGGTAGAATGCTACTGTGGGCAGAATAAGAGGACTTTGGACTGTGACGGATCATTCATACCGCCCGAGATTGGTGGCCCGACTCAGTACGAGTGCGGGTCACGCTGTACACGCCGGCTGTCATGCGGGTCACACGACTGCCCCCTTCTCTGCCACCCAGGGCCATGCCCGAAATGCGACCTCGACCCCGAAGTGCTCAGGCGATGCCCATGCGGCGGGATGGAGATACCAGAAGGGAGCAGGACCAAATGCACTGACCCCATACCACTGTGTGGGAAGACTTGCAACAAAATACTACAGTGTGGCCCTGAAGGTACAGTCAAAAGATAAATAAATTTAATAAATAAATAAAATTCAAATAATCTGTCAGGTGAGCGTCACCGTTGTAAGAGCAGTTGTCATGAAGGTGACTGCCCGCCTTGTGAGCAAGCCTCTAAAGTAAAATGCCGATGTGGCCACATAGAAAAGAGCGTACCCTGCATTGAGCTGTCTTCAAGCATTTTATGCCAGAAACGCTGTACTAAGGTATAGTCTGTTATATTATTTCCTTACTTTTTACATGTAAGAAAACAATCAATAGAAGGTGCTGTGTCGCTGCACTTAATAACCAGACAGAGTTACAATTCTGGTTATCTGTAACAAACCGAAAGAAAGAAAAAAACAAATCTGCCGAGCAATGTGGAAAATTTGAAGTTATGGTGCTTGAGGAGACTGAAATCGGTTTGAATCCTGCTCATCACACTCAATTTGTCATCTCAACGAAAAACCTTAGATAAAAAGAATAATTAGTTAGCTATATATGTTCTGAGTTATTGATGACACCAAAGTTGGTTACATTGGTGATTTAGAGGACTTCACATTGGACTTAAATATGAATTTTATTTTGACATGACAACGTCTTATAAATCAGTAACGCTAGGAGGCATTCGTAAAAAAGTATGACTCACCCGTTACGATCGGTGTCCTGTTACGCTTGAGCCGAGAGTAACCGATTAAAGCTGTGCGTGTGTAGTGATACATTGTCACGAATTTAATGTCTGAGTGCTTTGCGCCCAGAACCCCGAGCTGTCTTTTGGGACATCCAAGCTGTTATTATAGCCATGTAGGTTATACATCTGATTAGGAAATTGAAGTTGTACTTCACATACTGAATTTATAATAAAGGTTTTTTTGAGATTCAAGGTGTAGATAATTTCGCTGTAGGTTATAAATGCGACTTAGGTCTTAAAGTTATACTTCAATTTTATAATTTCTTGTGATTTTTAAAAAATCCAAGTTGATGAAAACAGTTTAGGTTACTGTAGGTTATAAATGTAACTTCAGACTTAAAGCTGTACTTCAATAACTGACTACATGTTTTAAACTTTTTTTGTGTATAAGGTGTGATAACCTCATAGTAAGTTATAATTTTTTTTGCAATTAGCATGTTTTAAGTACAGAATACATGTATACCAAGACTTGGAAGTAGTGATAACAGCAGTGTAAGTTATAAAGGTGACATGACGTAAAGAATAAAATTTATAATTGTTTTTTTATTATAGTTATAGTTTTTTTATTTTTCTAGGCTTTGATATCAGCACTGTAAGGTTTAGTTATTATTTTAAGAATAGAATTGTACAAATATTACCTTCAAAATTTCATTTATTTACAACATCGATGGAAAAATCAGTGGTGAAATTTTAAAAACTTAGGTGAAACCTTTTGACTGTTCATATATTTCCCCACCACCATCACCAAACTTTTCACCAATAACCCGTACATTCTTGATCTTCCGTTATCTTTAAATTGATGAAAAGTCAGTGAGATTTGAATTTGGTGTAACTGGACTAGCCTTGTACTTGATTTTTAATACAATAGAATAGTAATATGTAATGTATCAAAAAGCTTAAGCATCTTAATATTTATCTTATTACAGTTTATTATTATATTAATGACGTTCTGGGTTTTAGAAACGGTCGTGCGGGAAGCACAAGTGCAATCAGGTCTGTTGCGTAAGCGAAGAACACATTTGTCCCCTTCCTTGCAACAAGAGCCTCAACTGCGGTCGGCACAAGTGCGAACGTCTCTGCCATCGTGGTCACTGTTCGCCATGTCTCGCTGCAAGTAAGAGCAGTAAAAAATTAAAAAAAATGTTTTTTGTACTCGTATTTATTTTTCATTGCAGGCTTTGAAGAGCTTCATTGTGAATGTGGTAAATCAGTGATACTCCCTCCGGTCCCTTGTGGCACTAGGCCACCCGAGTGCAACGAGCCTTGCACGAGGAGTCATCCTTGCAACCATGCGCCGTTGCACAACTGCCATTCGTTTCCTGAGTGCCCACCATGTTCTGTATTAACGACGAAATACTGTTTTGGTGCTCATGAGGTAAACAATTATAAAATAATTGAAATATTGTTTTAGAAAAAAAAAAATTATTTGTTAGATGAGGAAAACAGTCCCATGTCACTTGGGTGAGTATTCGTGCGGTCTGCCGTGTGGGAGGCCATTGCCTTGTGGACACAAGTGCAACCGAAGGTGTCACGATGGAGCCTGCCTCGGACCCGAAGATGTTTGCATGCAGCCGTGCACGGCAATAAGGGAGGGTGGGTGTGACCACCCTTGTGCGAACCCGTGCCACCCTGATAGGCCTTGTCCTACGAACACTCCGTGCCTGGCCAAGCTCAAGGTCACGTGTGAGTGCGGACGGCGTTCTGTCATCCGTACATGCACAGAAAACCACTCTGAGTACCAGCGCATTGCCACTTCCCTCCTGGCAAATAAGATTGCCAATGTACGCCTTGGTAATACCGTCGAGGCCTCCGATATGTCGTCCATTGCTAAAAAGATGAGTCTTAAAACGTAAGAATTTAAATAAATTATTATTCTGTTGTATTTAATTGTATTCTTACAAGTAAATAATTTTTAAAACATTCCCAGACTTGAGTGTAATGAGGAGTGCCGAAAGTACGAGCGAAACTTAAGGCTGGCAGTGAGCCTACAGATTGCGAATCCGGACCTCAGCTCTAAGTTCAGCCCTCGGTACTCTGACTCTATGAAAGCATGGGCAAAGAAGGACTCACGCTTCTGCGAAATGGTTCATGACAAGCTGACCCAGCTTGTGCAGCTTGCAAAACAGTCGAAGCAGAAGAGCCGCAGCTACTCGTTCCCGTCAATGGGCGCCGTAAAACGGCAGTTCATTCACGAGTACTGCGAGCACTTCGGCGTCGAGTCAGTCGCCTACGATCCCGAGCCCAACCGCAACATTGTCGCGACGGCTTACAAAGAAAAGGTTTTTATTAAACAACAGATTGCATACAACAATAATAATTTTACTCTGATTTAATTATTTTATTTTTAGTGTTGGATGCCGAGTTATTCCCTGATGGAAGTTGTACAGCGTGAATCAGGCCATCGTAAAGTCCCATCCCTACTTCCCTCACTCAAGAAAGATATACCCACCAAGTAAGAAAATTTAATAAATATTTAAATCATTCATCCCCTCTTTTTTTTCCATAAAATATAATGAGTGAAACGCATACGAATGAACTAATTTGTTTTAATAATTAATAATAATAAATTACTTTTGACAATCTCCGAAAACTGATTCTAAAGAGCAATGGAAACAAACAAATGCCTATGACTTGGTGACTGACAGTTGTCCCAATGACGGTTGATTCAAGGGACAATTACTTAACCAAGGACTATTTTCTTGGTTAATGACTGCTGAAGAAGAAGTCAGTAAAAAGAGAAGAAACTCTTGTCAACTAGCATTACAATGAGGACAATTTGGTTTTTTAAAAAAATTGTCTTGGTCAGGACGGTATCAGGGACTATTGAGCCTTGGTCAATAGTGCCAATGCTGACTTCATATACTAGAAGTGCAATGATTATTGAGCCATGGACAGTACCACCAATGACTTAAAAGTACTTACATCAGAAATGTGAATGACTTGAGCCTTGACTATGGTTCCACTGGCTAGTGTTTGTTTTTAATAGGACAGTAGCATCAATGAGTACATAGGGCAGTGGTGCCAAGGACTCCCATATCTAAGAAAGATAGTACAAAAAATGGTATTGTGTCAAGGCCTGTAACGACAATGACTATTTATAGGAAACGGACAAAAAGTACCAATGACTTTCTATAGATACAGAAAAATAAATATTATTGTAATAAAAAGTAAATTTATTATGTTAAAACATGGTTATCTTAATGACTATTATTCCATTTAAAATAAGATAGGTAATAGTTGATATTTCCAGAGAGACGACTCGATTGGTGCCTGTTAAGAAAGTGCAGCTTCAACCACATGTTCTGGCGAAACACGAGCCCGACCTCGGTGACAGCCCTTAAGACCAGCCAGCATCAATAAACACGTCGTCGACAATTTATCCCCCCCCCATGCGAATTATATTGTTAACATTATTTTTGTCAGTTTTTTTTCTTCTTTTAAATCAATTGTTGTAATGTCAATTTTGGCTCACCTTTATGACGAACAAGCTTGCAGAGGGTGTACTGCTTGATCAATACGACAAGGCCCTGGGCGGTACGGCTGGTTTCGCGATTACCGATTGAGTTGGAGCAGTTTCACAATTTTCTTTCATGTCTTCTTCACTGATTCACCAGGATTTAAAAAATAAACAATCAATTATTTGAACATTTTATTGCCTTTTTTCTCTCTTCTCTTTTCTCTGGTAATTTCTAAAAATATGATTAACGATAAATAAATAAATAGTGATTAATTAAAATTGTCACGGTTTAAGGAATTGGATCCCCTGTGAGAAACGCTCCAAATCCTCGTTGTCGAGTTCGCTTTGTTTCGGGCAGAACTCTGGCAGCAGATTTTTTTTTATTTTGAGCCTCTTGACCAGCATGGTCCACTCGGGCGGCGAAAGTGCAATCACTGCATGCATCCTATCCGTTTTGATCGACTCCGCCCTATTCATCTCATTCACCTTTCCCTTTATTGGTGCTATGAACAGTTCCTCGTTTGCACCGACGCCGAGTTTAGCATAATACTCGCTCACCAGGAATGCAACTATGTACATGTTGTAAGTTGTCTGGACGAAAGACGAAGGATTTAAAACAAACCTTACAAAAAAATTTTTTTTTTTAATTTTTGGTGAAAGTTAATGTGGATTTTATACGTACTCAAAATAAGGTAGCCATTTTTTATTTTTTGTGAGAGTGATAAGTACATTCAAAGCGGCTTTCATGTTCATCTCAAGGCGGCTGTCTTCCGCCGGTGTTGTCATTTCCTTCGGCTTTGACACTGCCTGCTGACTTTGTGTCATCGCCCTGTTTGCCCTCTCTTTCCTTGTCTTGGGCTCTTGTTTGTTTAGAAGGTCATAATTCATGAACATGCTGTAATCTAAAATGACAGCCTGCCTCGAAAGTTTCACCAACTCGTCGAACCCTCCTTGGCACCAGCTTTCGACGCTGTTGCCTTTTAACAGAGCGTTTTGATTTTGTAACTAAAAATTCAATTAGTGATAAATACCGTCGCCTTTGAAGAAAATGTTCCATTCGGCCGATGAAGGGTTGAAGTCTTCCATCTGCCTCTGAACAGCTGCCGACGATTCATCCATTAAGCTTGTGATCAAATGGAGGTCAGACGGGGTGTTTGACTTTGTAATGACGTCCTCAAGTGTTTTCTTGTAAAATGAACCAATCTTACGAACTGTTGTTGTTGTTTCTGGAATAAAATTTTAAATGTCAACAGAAACATTTGACACTACCGAATTTTTTAAACAAGATATCTTAAATCCATACAGATCAATACTCCTTAATGGGCACAAAGGTTAACACGTTAATTAATGAAAGAGTATATACACAAAAATGTATCCTTTTTCAGCCTAACCAAAAGGTAAGTAGCAGTTCGCTCATATCGAACCTTCACACAGGAGAATGCAAATGATTCTCAAGATGGCTGGTTTCAGGGAGAAAAAAAAGGTCACAGGAAAAGAACCATACTATCATCAAAAAATTTAAAGTTTTAATACATTACTCATCCTTGGTTGTAAAAGTCCTAGAAGACTTCACAAAAAAGGATTGACAAAACAAAAAATTCAATTAGTTCAAAAGTTGAAAGGGAAAATATGAAGAATATGATCCGATAGTGGAACAAAGAATCTGACTTGTAAGCCGGTCAAACCTATACTGGCGCTCATCTTTTAAACTGTTCTTACTGAGTTTTTTTTTTTTTTAACTTCTCTTATTACCCAAAATATAAAGTTTATCAATTGTTTATTTAGGGGGGAGAAAAAAAAACACACCTGATGGTTATACACCTCAGTTTATACTTGGAGATTTGAAATCTTAACTAAATTAGTTAAAACAACAATAATTATTTTCACTATGTTAACAAATATGCTTGGACTATATTTTTAATTTTTTTACATTACAATGATTGGTTGAATCAATCATGTTTATAAATGATTTACAGAAAGAAACAAATAACATGGAAAACAAAAATAGCGCACTTACAGTTTTCTCCTAAGTTGTTGGGCGATTTAAAATATTCTTGGCCAAAAATATGAGCAAATTTGATCTCAACTGTGATCGAAACCGTCTGCTTTTTTGTTAGTAAAATGGTTATTGCTTATAAAATAAAGTTTAATAATTATTTATTGAGCAAAGACAAAAAAAATCAGGACTGAATTTTAAAAATTTGCATCTTTCTTAACAAAAATTAATTTATTTTAAGTCAAAAAGATCATATTAAAAAAATACTTTATATAAATGAAATTGTTTTTTTTATTATCAAGTTAATAAAATGCTATAGTATAAATTACTGGTAAAACGAGATTACTTATTTTTAAAAATGGCGCCCTTATAATTTTGTCCTAGTGGACATTTTCCAAACAATATTTGCTATAATATTAATTCCATAAATCTGTCTGTTTTGATCTAAAATTTTTTTTGTCAATATAAAATTTGATCTATTGAAATCCAATCTTTAACATCAGCCCACCCCCACCAACAAATGATCAACTACGACTTGGCGCGCAGGTTGACCAAATTTCTTGTCAATAATAATGTGAATTATAAATCCCAGCAATTACCGTCCCTATTGCTGGATCCGCCCTGCTGCAAGCTGTCTTTCAGCCGGTTCGTAAGTCCGATCTTGCTCTCTTCCGAGATGTAATTGTGGATGGCGCATCGTTTAAGCTCTTCGGACAGAGTTTCGACCTCCTCGGCCACGGCCATCGTTCGACTGAAGCCTGTATTTGTAAGTTCTGAAACCTTGCCTACCCGCCAACCCTGGAATACAATCGATTCATAAATCGATACGTGACAATCGATAACATTGTTAAAAAATTTACCACAAGCTTGAAAACTAATGTCACATTTCGATTTATTTCAAAGTGACAATGCTGTGATTAGATTTCATGATTAGGCCAAGAGTAAAAATAGTAGAGGATCGAGACAATAAGGGTAGACTGTAGAGTCAGTTGAGTCTAGAAGTGAACGAGTCCATTCGGCGTAGTTGAGAGGACAAAAAGAAGTTGCCCTGGGTGAGACCTAGTTCAATGGGATTGAAATATAAAAAAGGGATGTGGAAGTGCTTACACAGGGAACCAGTGATCGGATACCACTTGATTTAAAGTTCTGGGATGATGGTTTTTTCCCACCCTCTGCTCTAAAAAGAAAACTTCTAAGATATTTTTTAAATAGAAATGTTTATAGTAATTCATGTACGAACTAGTTCAAATGAACTATTTCCGAAAGAGAACTATAAGTATTTACTATAAAATTTGAATTGTAGATTCTTTTTTCTGTTTTTCTTTTTAGTTATGGGATATTTTTAAAAAATTAATTACCTATCTTTTAATTAATTAATTTTTACTTAATTAACTATATTTTACTTAATAAACTATACTTTAATTACTTATTTGACTATATTTTAATTAATTGATTTTTAATTAATTAACTATATTTTAATTTTGAAAAAAAATTTCTTTTTCAGATATCATGAACTATTTAGCTCCAGTTCACTGAACTAGTTTAATAAATGGAGCCAACTAGTTCATACGAACTATTACCAAAAAGAACTATAAAGATCCATCTTTCATTTTAATAAGTTATAGTACCTTTTTGTTTTTTCTTTTTTATCGTGTAATAATGTAATGACCAAGGGGTTAGCTTCGTAAACCTAAAAAGCATGAATTACCTAGTTCGTTAGAACTCTAGTCCACTGAACTAGTTCAATAAAAGGAGCTAGGTAGTTCAAATTATCGAAAAAGAACTATAATGTTGATTTTTTCATTTTATTGAACTATGCTTCTTTTTATCACGTAATACTATAATTTATACAAGTTTTTACCTCTCCAAAAACTGAAGTATGGTTCTTTTTCAGTTTTTTCTTTTTATAATGTAATAATATAATTTATTAATTATTCAGAAATCGTGAGATGATCATCAGGACCTGTGATTTACAAAAAATTGTTTCCCACGCTCTGAGGATGATCTCAATATAGATGGAAATATTGGCACGATAAATAAAGCATTTTTCTGAAACCTACATCAAATCAGACCGCATCTCACGATTTCTGAATAATTATCGATTAACGGACACTAATCACCACATTATATAATTTTCTCTCAAAAGCATGAACTACCTAGTTCGTTCAACCACTACTTCAATGAAAGGATTTAAAAAAAAAATGTCCGGAATTGCCAATTGGTGTAATTACATTGTGAAACATCGATCAAATCGACTAACATTTTTATCGATTCTGTATTTTTAATTTATGTATAATTTTTAACTCTTATGAAATTATTAATGACTGGCAATAAATATTATCGTCTTTTTATTCCGTTTGATAGTTAATCTTTATTTTCTTTTAATTTACCGTCAGCATGCTTGCGTAACCTCTCCCAATGGTTATCCCGCCTTTTTATTTAGTCTTAGGGACAGGACTCTTCACGTCTGGGGTGGCCCTGTCGGATACGCTTTTTACAATTTATTTTAATGTTTGTTTTGCCCATTTTTTTAAATATTACAATTCCGTTTTAACTGTTTTTTTTTGTCCGTTGGCGGAGTGAAGAGGAGGAATCGGCCAAAATGGTGAGTGGAACATGACATCGAGTATCTGTTGAGTCGGATCTGGATATCCTCGCTTGTATGGCTTCGACTGATTGTTTACTGTTTTCATTTTTTCTCCTCGTCTTTTATTAGTTTTTAAACTGTAATTGGAAATATTCAGTGGTAAATTCTTTCCAATTCTACTGGTTTCAAAGAATTCGAAAGTCTACTCTGAAAGAGAAGTAGATTCAAGATTTTAACTGCCTAACCTAGAACTTAAATTATACTGTTTATTATATCAATTAAATTTAAAGATTTATTCAATAAGCAACTACTGTAGAGTAGAACCGTATTTGTCTGGTGGTCGAGCAGAGCCAGGTTCACCCAGAGGTATGATGACAGATTCAATGGTTTCATCCAATATGTTATATTTAATTCAATTGTGCCAATAGTATTTACCATAAGGTATGACTATCTTTATGATATTGTATTCTAGTCTCAAATAACAGTACGTTAGTTGTTAAAGTGATTCTTTTTTTCTCTTTAGTTTTTATATGTCTGGGCGTTTGTCATTTAAAAAAAAAAAAATTAGCATTGAATTTTTGTTTATTGGCCAAAAGGATTAACATCAAGACGTTCAGTTTAGCATTTTTTTTGCATTTTCAATATGATGTTTCCATAGCAGTTTGTTTGATTATCAGTCCTAAACATGTTGTGGAATTGCATGTGTTGATTTTGTAGGGAGCGAGTTGCAGGCCAGCAGGTATGTGAGATCTTCCTTTGCCTGCTGATGAATGAACTATCTAATTGCAGGTTGGGTTTCCACAATTCCCTTATACATGGGTTTTTAACTAGTGTAAAAAGTAATATCATCCGCGAATTGGCTTATTCTGGTAATAGGTTGGATTAGTCTATGAACACATGTATAAATATTAAACATTATTGTTTGGGGACCAAACCCCGCAGCCATCCAATGATCAGATACCAGATTCAATATCGTTACGATTTCCTTGTATAAACCATCAAACTGGAAATTCCTTTATGATTATATATTTATGCTAAATACTGGTTGAATTTTATTCAATGATGTATTAAATGTTAATTGTGTGACTTGTGGAAACTGATTTTTGTAAGATAATCTTCCAATCTGTTTCCATGATTTCTATAAATTCAGCTCTAATTTTGGTTCAAATAATTTTCTTTTCAAAATCAGTAGTCTTATCTGGTGTAAAGAGGACAGAAAATAAATGGGGTGTCGAATCTTTGAGTAATTTTATTTTTTGAAGGTCCTAGGGTATCGCCGTAAAGCGCCTTCACATTTCACTGGAGCGGGATGTCGCTGGTTTTGAGTATGTCTACGGACTTGAGGAGCTCAACACGGAGGCATATGATGCTCTTCTCGACCCGTTTTATCAGCTGCTGCGGTACGTCGGAGAGCAGCGCTTCCTCGAAGTCGCCCAGCGTTACAAAATTCGACATGAGATCACGCCCAACTGACCTTAAATAAAAATTAAAAAATTTATAACTATCGGCATTTTTTGAGTTTGTCGGCAAGATTTTCTACCTTACGTCGCCATTCTGGTCGTCAAGGAGGATGCAGCCTGTCTCAAGGACACGCTTGCGCATCTCATGAAGTGCTGGATGACTCAGGAGTGTTTCGTACCCTACGAGCCTGACAAGCGTGCACATGATTTTTGCTGTTGTTAGCCTCACGTGAGGGTTCTTTGACCTAAAAGGAAAAATAATGAAAAGAAAAACTCACAGGGGGGGGGAGGTACTTCGTACCTGGGCCCTTTGGCGTGTATGGCCCGTACTACCACCTGCGGCGGTGTTGATGCGACAATTACGTCGAGCGCTGAAGTAGCATCTTTCCTTACGAATTTCTTCGAGTCTGCTGTCCTTATCAGAAGTAGAACGACGATGTCATCAAACTCCTTCAAACAGATTTTGTTGATTCTGATGATTGATAGGCAGGATTTCGCCTTTATCTTACCGGTCTTGAGACATGGCTTACTCGGCCAAAGAGCTGCGCGATCGCCTGGCACGCCTGGCGCACTATTTTGACCTTGAGGCTACGCAGCATCTCGCAGAGGTGGCGGTTCACCTGCGGCATAAATGTATATGCGGCGGTCTCATCTACCTTCGCCAAGTGTACCACGTCAATGACACCTTCACTGATCTCCAATCTTTAAACACACATTTTTAAAACAATATATGCAATAATTACTACAAATGCCTTTTTATTTTTATTTAAGCTTACAGATTTGAGCTTTTCAGCTTGACCTTTGTCCTTCGTATGAAGTCGGGCTTGTTGTCGATTTCCCTCGGCTCGATCAGGTCAATGTCTCCTCCACCTTCGGAAGAGTTGCTGCTCATCCTGCTCTTGCTGTTCCTTATTGAAGGTCTGGAATTGGAAAGATTATTGAGCTTAGGGAAAAGACTTTGCCAGGTAGCACAGTACAGCTTCTCCTCTTGTGTCGTTGGATTGGATCGGGTTTTAAGAGTGGCGCCAAACTGGGGCACACGGTTCTTCTTTGTTGGCAGGAGTGGGAGCGTCTCTACAGTTGAAGAGGACGACCTCTACTGAACGGAAATACAGTTTCTACAATGGCGCGACTAATGTAAAAAAAAAGATAGAATAAACCTACGGCGAACTGATTAGGCTTGGGACGTAGGCTTAACGGGCATTTTATCTTTGGCAGGGCGACTGGAAGCTCGCAATCTGGTGCAAACTGGCTCGCTAAAATAAGCAATAAAATAAAAATAAAAAATTATTTAACTAATTTGCCACTAGTCACGTTTTGCATTCTTCGGCGCCTCTTTGAACTCGATGGGAGGCAGCACGCCGTCAAAAAATCCTGTGGAAAAATATTTTTTTTAAATTGTAACTTTTTTGTACAGTTATTTTACCTGATCCTTTACAGGTTGGGCAGACGTGTAGTGTGGTACGCGGCTCTTCCTCGATCGGTATGTAGCTGTAGTCGCCGTAGCCATTACTATCGCTCTGCATCTTGCACCACTATGCCATAAAAAAAAAAAAAAAAAAAAAAAAAAATCCTTAACTGTTGAATGTTTCAATACATTTATGTTCTACTTACATCTCGATCCATGCTTTTGGATTTTGTTTAATTTATGTTTAATGGATGTGTTTTTGTCTTGTTTTTTTCTTTGACAATTTGAACGTCCTGCCGTAATCCGTTAATTTCCGAATGTGTGCTTTTCTACATGGCCATCTGCCGATGGTGTCACCTAACCACTGTTGGAACTTTAGTTCGAACCACCATCTATTTCCAGAGATGCCAAATCTTCGATGTTTCGTTTATAATATCCCTTTTAAATGTGGCACACAGCCTTTGGTCGTCAGCCGATTCTTGGGGCAATCTGTTCGTCCAGCCACGACTGGCCAGATTGGCTTGAGGCGCGGGTTCACGTCGGAACTGCCCTTGTCGCCTTTGACGCGTACAGCGTGCGTTTCCAGGACGGCTTGTCTATTTTTATGTATGTGGTTTGGCAAAAAAAAGGTCTTAATATTGGTAAATAAATAAAAATCCGAATGTATTGAGACTTGAATAAACTGTGTAATTTTAAAAAGCTCGGATTTCCAGTTTTATAATTTTAAACACTGGTTTAAACAATTTAAAGTTTTTTTTGTTTTTAAAAAAATAATATTACAACTTTTCATGTGTTTAATTATTTCTTTTTTTTTTTCTTCTCAGTAAATTATATCTTTAGGGGGAAAATGTATTATCTCTTAGTTATTGTCTTTGGATATTTTGTCTATGGTTTGTTAGTTGAGGTGAAGGTTTATTTTGAGAGAAAGGCAAACGCAATGCCTGTTTACAATTGCTGTGAACATGAAGACAGGCTACTGAGGAGATATAGGTGGCTTTCAAGCGAGTACCAGCGTCTCGAGCAACCCCGGAAGAACATCTGGGCCGAGACGGTCCGACTAAACAGGCCATCTCCCACCGGTGTATTAAATGTTGGTCGTTGCAGATGGTCGGTGAGATGAAGTCACCAGGAGCTGGCGGTCAATACCTGCCTGGATTCCTGCTTGGCGAGCCGGAGGTGAACCACGAGTTCCTGTCCCGGAGCCAAGCCTCACCCGAGAAGATGAATGTGTCGCCGCGCCATGGCGAGAGCCCTCTCCAGATAACGTCATTCAGGCCACACTACAACCACGGGAGCAAGATGGTCCTGAACGGGCCCCCTATATCTTCCCTTTTCGACGAGGAGATGAAGGCGAAGAATGCGGAGGTTACAACAGACAGAACAATCGGAGCCACACCCGACAGGTACGATTGTCATGTTTTAATTTAATTAAACCTATATATTACCATATTTTACAGGATGGACACTGTCAGCAATGATGCTGTGGACAGTGAAGGACACTGGATCGTTGTTTATGGCTTTCCACCATCTGCCAGTGCTCACGTCTTGTCTATTTTCTCTCAAGTGCGTATAAAAATCATACAAGCTTTAATTAATACATCAAATTGTACAATTTAGTTAAAATTACAAAAAAAAAAAATTGGCTTAATTATTAATACTAGATCTTAATCATGTCACCATTGTTGCATCATGAAGGTTATAATATGGTTACAGTCAATTTGCTTTTCAGTCAACTATTTATAATATACGTTATCTCAGTGAAAATACGTTTTAAATGGCCTATAAGCTATTTTAAATTTATCTTTCGTCTGCATCAACACCTTGTCTATTTTCTTTCAATTAACAACAGTGTAATTAAACTTTAAACTAAATCTAAAGGTTTCAATTTTAAATTAAATATAACAACCGTCTCGTCAATTAACTCCAAAACTCAGCACCATCAGACAAAATATGAACGGTTAAAAAAAAATTATAGATTAGTTTAAAATTTTTTTTCTCATTAGGTTTAATTTTTACATTAAACTGTATAATTTAGTTTATAATTAAAGAAGAAAAATTATCATCATATCTGTCCAACTGACACTATAAGTATCAATATTTGAAAATTACACTTTACGGGTTAGAAAAAAAGTTTTTGTTTACATTCTTATTAACATCCATCATGGAAGCTTTAATTATTACATTATATTGTATAATTCACGTAATATTTAAATATTTGGATTAATTATCAATACTGGGTCTTAATCAAGTCACTGTATGGCTGCATGATGGTTATAATTTGTGTCAAGTGTCCTTCGTGTAAGGGCCATCATGGCTAATTTATTAATCATGGTTAAATTACTAATGATGATTTATATAACTATAATGAATGATGATCATTACATCCTTTTTAGATTTTGTGTGATTTAGTTCAAATTTGTATATATTCATTTTAAAGTAAAACACGTTTGAACAATATTTAGCTGGTAACAGAGTATATAACCTTCTTGTAAGTGCCATGTTTTCTAATTATTGACACCTTAATTACTGATGATGAGGAATTAATTACAATGAATGATGATCAATGTCTTTTAGGTTTTTGTGGCTTAGTTCAATAATTTGAATGTGTAATTTTATAAAATGTTAGTTCTCAAAAGATCGATGGCTAGTAACAGTGTATATAACCTACATGTAAGGCCAGATTGATGTGGCTTAATTACTGATGACTGTCTATGATGAATGATGATCAGTATGTCATTTTAAATTTTTTGTGTTTAGTAAAGTATGAAAATTTATAAAAATGTTCTAAAGGCTCAGTGGTATTAACAGTGCATATTTATAACCTCCTTTTTTTTGACATATGACTTTCCTAGGATCTAGTAATGCTGGTTTATGTAATATTTAATTGTTAATACTTTGAAAACAAAAAAAAAATAGTTTGATTTGTCGATTTGTAATTTTCAGCTTGGGCAGGTGATGGAACACTCATTCCCGACGTCTGGGAATTGGATGTTCCTGAAGTTCGGCAATAGGGGAGACGTTCGGAAAGCGCTGGGTTACAACGAGCGAATCATCAACGGCAACATAATGATTGGCGTTTCCGAGCGGAAGAATATAGTAAGTTTTCTTCTTTTCTTTTTGTATTGTATAAGGTCTATATGCTTATAAGGTCTATTCCAGCCAAAAAACTTCTCCGGTTTGGTCTATGTTAGAAATGTGTTTTCAAGAAAGCCCCACGGGTATTTTTATCAAATAATATATATATTTTTTTTTTAATTTCTGCCATTAGGGACTGTTTTAATGTGATTTTTTAGGGGATGTGGAAACCCAAAAATCGGCGCTTACCGCGTGAAAAGCTGGTTTCATTGTTTCAATGAATAAAAAGCCTGTTGTCCATTGTTTCGTTTTATTCAGTTTTATTTATTTTTTTAATTCAGAACCAGATGAGGCTTTCCTGCCCCACATCCCCAGCGTTCAACAACAGCATCACGGCCCAAGCATTCTCACCTACTTCGCCTAAAATACGCCACCTAAGCTTGTCGAGAAGAGAGATGGCGACGCCGGATCAACCAACGCCACAAAAGGACACAAGCGTAGTTGGCAAGGTGATTGATTTCGTTTTAGGATGGTGATTAAAAAAAAAACTTTCATTATAATGTTAATTATTCTCAACCGTTTTTGTTTGCCTTGTCTTCTCTCTTTTTAAAATCTAAATTAAACAAATTTGACTGAATGAATAAAAATTAATAAATTCAAAATGTATAAATCAGGAAAATTGTTAAAATAAAAAAACAACTTTTTAATTATTAAATTATTTATCTTATGTACAATTTGTGTTTTAAAAATTTGGCTTTTTTTTGTTGATTTCTTGTTTTTATTTACAATCAGTTTACAATTCTTCGACATACGTTGCCGGAAATATTCCGACGGTACCGTTGAGCTCGCCAAGCCACCAGCCATCAACCTGCTTGTCATGGATGTTGATTATGTCGCCTGTAAAATAATACCGGTTTGAAAACACAATGCTGTTTGATGGGTTGGAACTATTGTACCTGGTGTGAGGTCGAGCTCATCATAGAGTTTGGCCTTGTAGTTGTAGAGAGCCTTGCAACGCTGCGGCGTGCATGATGGGACGACTTCTGCTACAACTGCATTCTCATCGCCCTTTTCACTTCCTTGGCTTGAAAACTCGTCTAAAAAATGTATCGTTTAAAACTAAAATAATGATCATGTAAAATGTATGTTTTTTATTATATCTGACTTACCGAAATCGCTATCTGTGTGGGTCGCAGTACCATCGGCAGTGCCTCTGTCGATCCATATGTGCTGCTCTGATGTTGGTTCGGAGGCGGTGTCATGGATCCAAGAGGGCACTTTGAGTGTCGACTGCCTATAACCTTGCCTGTCCCTTGAGATATGTATATGTGGAGCGAGTGGGTGGCCAGGTATGGGGGTGCCTTCAATCTCTGCCAGTGCTGACTGCAGTTTGTACCTGGTTGCCTCGAGAAATGCCAGCATTGATTTCATCTGAGAATAAATTGAAAACGGTAAATCTTTTCTTCTCCATTCTCTCCACCAAAAAAAATCTCACATGTTGGAGCTTGTCAGCGACATTATGCTGCGAGTCTTCGCTAGTAAATGTGGGTGTCTGTTTAAAAGCGAGTACAAGATTCTCAACACCGGCCTTACCTCGTCTTTCTCTCTCTAGGTCGCCTTTGACAAGCTGCAAGAGTTTGATTATCGCCTGAAAAGAAATGAATAAAAATCCTAGATTTATATAATTTGCTCTAATCATTTCCTTTCTGAATTACCTTAGCTCATTTGCACCAACCATTCACAAATGTCACTATAATAATCCATTCACTGATTTTATCCAATCATTCATTTGTGGCATTCACCTCTCCACACATTAATGATTTAATTTAATAACCTATCATAAGTTACTGATTTTGTTTAATTAACTTTCCTGTTTACTGATGTCACCCAATCTCCACTCCTCATATACTGATGCTATTTCATTTCTTCCTAATTTACTGCCGTAATTTAATAATCCTCACCTAATATTTTCCACCAACAAATCTTTTTTCCAGTGTGTTGGCTCGCGTTTCCTGTCAGGTGGTGATTACAGTGCAAAGCACTCACAGTGTTCTTTCAGCTCAACACTTTGCTATTGGCCCACTGCTACTAACAAACGCTCAGATCTCCTAGACTTCTTCATTACATCCCAACTCTCTTCACTTCATCACCATGTTTGTACCTTGTATGATCTCTCGTCGGATCATAGTCCTAATTATTGACACCTATCCCATTCCAACTACGCCTAGAGCTACATTAATACGGTGAATACACTTGGAACAGAAAATAAATCTCCCCCCCCCCTAAATAAATGAATCCATCACTGATTCAACAATTCACACCCATCCACAAAACACATCTCAGCATGTTAACATACAACTTTATATCCGCTACCTTATATGATCAAAAAGACAAGCTCGTAAAAAAAGGCAAAGAACATTTTACCCTCAGATAAACGAAAACTAAATAAACTAACACATCAGCTGACTATGGAATTGCAAGCAAATCGCTCTGGACGGCAGCTAAAAATTCCATAAAATATCTACCACAAAATATGTACCCCACTTTGCCAAGTCGATCGCAGTTGGGCCAAGTCAGATGAAAAAGATAATGCTTTTGCCTCTTAGTGATACAGTGTTCACACCTCATGTCAACATCATAGACCATACTTATTCACAACTTATCAAGGAATATCTTCACTCCCAAATTCCCTCCCTCCTAAAGCTTTTTCACCTTCTGACGTTCATTCTACCATACAAAACTTAAAATCCAAAAAGCTCCAAGTTTTGATCTTATTACCTAAAAATTCTACCTTCCCTAAAAGGACACCATATTCTATGTACCTATTTAATCCTGTTTTTCGTACAACTCACTTCCCTATAGCTTGGAAGCATTCGTTTAGTCGAATGTTCCCTAAGTCAATTGTACTACTTCATGCAGGCCAATAAGTCTACCACCTACTTTGGGTAAAATTTTCTTAGAAAAACTTCTTTTGAAAAGAATTCTAAATTCTCAAAACCATTAAATCCCCGTTTGTGTGACATCATAAGGCTAAAACAAAGATGTCAAGATTGCCAACCGTATGGAGTCATGCCCCCACCAGAATCCATCAAGTGCGCTAGTATTCACTGCTGCACAACCGACCTCAATCACTACTGTCAATAACCTAAGTCCAAAGACTGACGTCATGTAACAACTGTTTATTAAATGATGCCATTTACTGACGCCATTCAACCTTCCTCATTAACTCTTACATTAATAACCTCAATTCTTTAACAAGAAATTTTTCGGCACAATCACTACACCTCTTTGACTGGTGTCATTTATTAACCAATGTCTCATCCCATAACCACATTCGCAGAACGCCATTCAATCACATAATCTATCCAATTGTTCACTTTTGTCATTCACCCATCCCATTCTATAAAATCACTTTTCCACTTAACCTCTCATCTCATAACGTCATTGCCTTACTTAGACGGTTGTCTTGTCCAATGACCTATGTCACTATCGCTCATCTCAGACTCACAAGTTAATATACGACTCTCTCAGTACAGACCTGCCTCCGCCTATCGCGGTTCATGGCTAGGGTTAGCTGCTCCGGGTAGAAGTCCGGCAGGATCTGTTCGTGGGACGGTTCCGTCGCCACCCTCAGACACACCACCGCCTGCATGTCCTTCGAAACATCGATCGCCTCCAGAGGGTCGCTTATCCTTTCTCCTATCTGCGTTACAGAATTTTGAAAATTCAGGTACAGGAACAATTTTTTTTTTTTTTTTTTTTTTTTCAAAACAAACCTGAGTTAATTTCGGGGCGGTCTGTTTGAAACATTTGGCGTACAGGTCGGCCAGCGTCCTCAGCCCTTTGAGCCTTTCGTCTTCCATCACCTTAATCAAATTCATTTATTTATTTATTTTTAAGTTTAATTTTAAGTTTTTGTACTACCTCGAAACAATGGCTCCCGCGTACGATGGCGGATTCCCATTCAAGCCTCGACCTCTCGGCCCTGAGGCAGAGGTTGTAGTACTCTACATCGGCCTTTTTCACTGTCTCCTCGGCCTTCTTCCTCTTCGACTCAAGCTGTAAATACTTTCTCTTTGATTTCCGTCTTTTATTTTTTATTTTATTTTTTAACAGACCTTCGTGGTGTCCTTTTCACTGGAGGCTTTTGAAATGTGAAGCGAGCTGCCTGAGATGCGGTTCCTCACGTCGACGCCGTCGCGGAGCTTCTCGTTGTCCCTCGCGCTCACGAAGCTGTGCTTTTTCGCCTTCGCCTCGGCCGCCCTCCACTCCGCCAAATTTTTTGCTAACACGACAAAAAAAAAATTATTTAAAAAATCAAAATTTCTTTTTAAAAAAATTACCACTTTTATCTACGGCAAGCTCGACTGATTTTCTGATCCTGTGCTGTGATTCGGTGAGGCTCCTCAGCGGCTTGACAAGGTTCTCGGTGAGCGAGGCGGCGAAGCTCCTGTGAATCTCAGACTCGTTCTCCATCTCGATCCCGATCCGGTGCCAAGTTGAGTTGACCGTTCCGCTCAGCTCCTTTGTCGCTTTGGCCAACTTGGCCGACAGCTTCGCAAGCAGCTTGGCGTACTGAGCTTCCGCCTCAGACCTGGAAATGGGGACTCAAGTAAGTTTATTAATTACAAACATTTATTTATTAATTTAAGCTACGTCGTCACCCATTTAGTCCAATCGAGCAATTCGCTGACGGCCCTATTCCTATCAATATACACAAATCGCATATTCCATCCTTAGTCTATTCCAGACAGTTATTCCCAGACATTATAAGCCTGGTTAAGGAAACAATGACCTCATAATATCCTAATTCGCTGGTGTCATTACTCTAGTCCACGTCTAGGAATCTACCGGCTTCATACTCACCATTATAGTTATCTGATGATATCATTGCTAAAGTGCAATCAAAATTTTATGACGTCATTACCTTAATCCAATCAAATAATTAACTGTGTCATGAAGATAGCTCAAATTGATTAATTCCCAGACGTCATTACTCTAGGCCAACCGACATGATGTCATAGCCATAATCGAACCTAGGATTCGACGGGGTAGCAAAGTGGTTAGCGTGAGACTCTCGACTCATAGACCCCGTGGTCGTGGGTTCAATTCCCACCGTCGCCTCGCCTTTTTTCATAATACCCCACTCCCAATATGATACGGCGGTGATGGGTGGTATAGTGTGGTTTTGACCTCGCAATGGTCCACCTCGGGTTCTCATGCACGACTCATTTTTTTTCTTTCCTAGCTCCTTCATTCTATCCTGTGACCCCTCCCAATCCTTAGTTGCAAGGGGGGGGGGTATCCAGGCACAAAATAATAGTATATCCCAGAGGGCGTAGCAACCTCTCTAAAGCACAACCTGTACTTGTGTCAGCCCGGGCGGCGGGTGCCTTAGCAGAGTCACATGAGGGCCAGTGCACTAGATCCTGTCTGAATAGATGGGGGAGGGTGTATGGCCATCAATACCGCGGGGTGACTTAACAGTTCCAAAATCAGCCCAAGTCACATTGGAAAAGGTTTCCTGGTGGTGCGTGGTGACGCCCCTGGCGAGAACATAGACAGAGGCTGTCTTTTATTTGTGACCTTCGTGACGCTTGCGTATGGCCAGCGTTACTACCCTGGCCTCAAGAGAGACGTTGCGACCGGACAGCGTGCAGGCGTTGAGAACGCGATGATTACGGTGAATAGTAGTGCATAAGCAAGTGGGAACGGGTAGTGAATCAGCTGCTCTGACTCGAGAATGCTTTGCATTGTTGTGCGTATGATTGACGTGCTACCCTTGCGGAAACGAAGGATCGGACCACCTAGGCTAAGCCTATGGCGTCCCTCGAATGCGCACGGCAGGTGTAGGCTGAGCTCAATAAGAGACCTAAACCGTAGGTCACCTTCATCTAGGAGGTAGTTAGCAATTCTGCTAAGAACAATAACCGCGGCCGAAGCGGATCCGGTAGTTTCTACGCTGGGGAAGCCCCTACACTCAGGGAGATAGAATCGCCTTATCTATCTAGGGAGTACGCGGGACAACAGGCTGATGTATTTCGGCCTGACAAGCCATTTGCGTGCGGCATACGACCCGATGTACAATGCGGGCCCGACCATTCGGAGTAGACAAGCGGAGAGCGAGATTGTCTAGGCCACTTAGAGGCTGGGGCGCCTCTACACCAATGCTATGGCAGTAACACGGCTCCGTCGTATGCGGAGATGCGTCAGCTCTCATCTTGAGAATCAAAACGACCGATAAGGCCTAATAGGCCAGGTGCGGGCTCTAAAGATACTCTTGTTTTGTTGACGATGAGTACTCGGGAATGACCCCCCAACATGAATACACAGATAATAATCGTATTTTTGGCAATATGCATATATGACAAGTAAAAAATAAAGTAACGCTGATGTCAGTCATCAATCAAAGAATTAACTAGCGTTTTTAGGGTAGACCAAATCGATAATTCCCGCGCATATTACACTAGACCAACCAAATCCACTGAAGTCATTACCACAGGAACATGACGTCATTACCCAGTCTTATAGGTACCTGCGACGTCATTACTTTAATCCACCTACGAAATTCACTGACGTCATACAAACATTCCGTTTAAGTCAATATTCCATTCAATAACTTCACCTCATTTACTGCTCTAACATTCTAGCCGTCATTCACTCGTCATTTACAGATGTCATGCTGGTGCAATTCATTCTTGTGTCACAATGTTTGCCTAATTTATTTACTATCATGTTCATATTACAGGCAACCTCCCCCCCCCCAAAAAAAAAACTGATTGGAGTTTTTCTTTTATGTCTTATTTCTGTTTTGTTACCTTTCGTGGAGGATGGAGGCAAGCTCTTTGGAAAAGTCACCGCCCTGTTTCACATGACGTCGGAGGTCCTCGAATCCGCTCTGGCCCTGGAACAAACGGGACCAATATTGAAAATTAAATAAAGGATACAGACGGACTTATATATATATATATATATATATATAAAAAGAAGAGGGTACTCGTCCGGCCGGAGGACCTAATTCTAACTACCCCTCCCCTCGGAAGGCATACGTTTTAATTGTAAAAGAAAAGCTTAGAAAGCGTGAAGGAATGCGGTTTTACGTGATTGTTTAATTGGCCGTTTTTTAAATTTTTTTATCTACGCCGAGCGGTTTCTGTACCGGGTTCAACGTATTGGAGATGAGAAAAAAGAGCGAGGCCGGGCGGACCTCAAAACAAAGACACACACACGCACGGCGAGATGGCCGTCGTTACCTGGTGGTGGAAAACTGGTTGTTGGGCGAATCTCCTCTTGATCCTAGACGCCTGGGGTGTGGCCAGCTTCTGGAAACTCCCCCAGAGCCGTTTCGCCCCCTTTTCCAGTCCCGTTTCAGGCAGGGCAAGGGAGGAGAGCTGTCGTCCTAACGCGGACGTCCTCGATGGCTCGTACTCCGGGAAGTCGGGCTCCGGGGGCGTCGGGCCTCGCAACTCCAGGACGGGGAACGGGAACTCGAACCTGCTCCTCTCCCACTCGGGACAGGACACGGTCGCGTACACGGCAGCAGGCGAGGTGCTCCTCGCCACACCTTCACCACAAAACAGTCAAATCAACTGGTGACAACACAACACTAAAGGAAGGCACACCTTGACTAAAAACCCCGCCCGTCGCGTCACCCTCACAGCCAATTAAGGACAAAACAAGTAAGAAGACTAATAATATCAGGTTGCTAGACAGTCGGGACTTATCAGCATATTGGTCGTCTCCGATGTCCGGCCCACTTATCAATTAAGTACCTTCAGAATAGGAATCCTGGTACGTCTCGATTGCAGTTTCCGAGATGGGGTCGTCGTCCGGCTCGAGGTCCTCGGCCTCCTCTAGGAGATGGCCGCAGATCTCGGCGAAGCGGACCTCGTCGTCCGAGTCGTCGAAAGAGTCCGTCTCTGATGATGACGAAGGGAACCGGACGGACTCGTCGTCCTCGGGACGGCGCTCAGCCTCGCGCCCGTTCACGAGGACGTTGACGAAGGAAGCGAACCAAGACATGCCGTCGGCGGTCCGGCAGAGGTGTTACTGAAACTTCCGAAGGCCCACGGGGGACGGAAATAGACCCGGGGCCCGGTGCCAAACAATCTCCGCAGGCGTCAAAATGTGCTCAATTTTTCTTCAACCGGTTCCAATTTTCAAAATCAACCCCTCACCTCAAAACATATCAAAAAAGATCCAGTTTCTCGATATTATGCATCAACAAATATCGATATTGCCCATGATTAATCTTTAACTGCATAAATATACATTGACGTCCAAATATCGATAATTATGCATCAACAAATATCGATATTCAACGTATCGATATCGCCTATCATGACTCCTTAACTGAGTGGATATACATTGAAGTCTAAATATCGATATTTATACATTAACAAATATCGATATCCTATGTATCGATATTGCCTATCATTACTCCTTAACTGTGTATATGCATGAATGTATATATCGAAGTCTTCATTTCGATATTTATGCATCAACACATATCGGTATCATATGTATCGATATTGCCTATCATTACTCCTTAACTGTGTATATGCATGAATGTACATAGCGAAGTCTAAATATCGATATTTATGCATCAACAAATATAGATATCCTGCGTATCGATATCGTCAATCATTATTCCTTAACTGTATACATGCGTGAATGTATATATCGAAATCTACATTTCGATATTTACGCATCAACAATCGATGTTTTTGCAACAACAAATATAGATATCCTATGTATCGATATTGCCTATCATTACTCCTTAACTGTGTATATGCATGAATGTACATAGCGAAGTCTAAATATCGATATTTATGCATCAACAAATATAGATATCCTGCGTATCGATATCGTCAATCATTACTCCTTAACTGTATACATGCGTGAATGTATATATCGAAGTCTACATTTCGATATTTACGCATCAACAAATATCGATATATTATCTATCGTTATTGCCTATCAATACTCCTTAACTTCTTGAATATATATCAACGTCTATATATCTAAATTTACACATCAACAAATATCGATATCCTATGTATAGATATCGTCTATCATTACTTCTTAACTGCGTGAACATATTTCGTTTAGGAGTTGGGAAGTCGATGCATTGTTTCTTTATACATATGGTATCGACTTATCTGGTTTGACTTATCGATATTTAACCATTTATGTGTAATATGTTAATGATTATCAATGTTTATGACATCAATCTTACATCTACAGATGGAACATGGTTAATGACATTTAAACTAAAGTTTTAATTAAGAATTAATCGACACTGCAGTGTGACGAAAATTTCCGTCGAACCGGCTCGACGACCTGGTTTCATCATTAATTGACCCAATGGTCCGTCATTCCTTGTCGCGTGAGAGGCAATCACCACGGGTTCACAACAGGCATGGATAATTCTATTGTTCAGGTTTGCGACATTCTACAATTGAAGAAATGGCTGGGATTTAATAGGGACATAGGCGAAGCTCTATTTTCACCTTCATGCTCCGTCTTTGTACGAATCCGATATTTATCATCTATATCGTGGGGGAATTCTAATCCCACGGGATCCCGGGGACGTAGGCTTGAATTAGAGGCGTAGGAAGAGGGAGCCCCCGGAGGATGGCCAAATTTGGCCAGGTTCGAAAAATCGGAATGGACGAAAAAAATATGCCAATTTGCCCCGATCTGGCCCTAATCCTGAACGTCCAAACTTAAAATCCATTCACGGCTCCGAGGGGTCCAAAGGTGAGATAACTTTACGCCTCTCTTTTCTCTCTCTCTCTCTCTCACTCACTCTCTCTCTCTCTCTCTGGCCTACAAATCCCCGGTGACTTTCACCCATGGTAGACTTTCGCGGCGGGGCCGTGCGGACCGCGGACTGTCATGTAAAATCACCGGCACGACTTTCTGACAATGAAAAAAGTGAGGACGGCCGGACACCGGGCTATCGACGGGGATAACTCTACAAAAGGAAAAACTATATCTGAACCGTGCGACGACCGTTACCGTGATTTACCGTTGTCTTTTTTTATCCCACGAGAGTCGTTTTTATCCCGTCAACTTTTTTACATAGTTGCAAAATGTAAAAAAAAAAACTCGGCGTATCATCCTTTTGTAGCCTTGTACGTCCGTCATCGGTCCCCCTTCCGTGGTGTATCGCCGCGACCTCGCGTTTTCCCCCCCTGCACAACGCCTATTTGAACGTATTATCGAACGGACGGAAGAATTGAGTACCTGGGAGAAGTTTCGACCGTGAAGTTACATCGCTTCCTAACACGTCATATCCATCCATCCGGCGAAAATCATGCATCCAGGACGGCTTTATAGTTATTATCATAAATACGTTCATACCAACTGATAATCCATCTGTTTACGACAAATAAGTGCTAAGGAATATTGATAGTTAGCCTTCGATATTCATTATTGGTGAATAATCCGTATTTCACGCTTCCACATTTGTTGAAACAAAATATTCTATATTAGATACAATTCTAAAATTCCCATCTCTCAAGTATCCACCTATAACCAAAATATCGATACTATGGGTATAACCTCAAAACACGAATATTATAATAATTGATATTTGGTGCTTAGTTTAAAATATCGATAGTAAAAGATATTCACACATATAATACAAGAAATCTATACCCCAAATAGCGATATTGCGCTTATAAACTCAAGCGTTGAGACCAAGAATCGATATTTTGTTCATATAGTCTAAAATATCGATGTTTCAAGTATCGATAGAAAACGATATTCACATGTATATTCATGTACAATATCGATGTAGTGGGTATAAACTCAAATAACTGGCAGCTCAAGAATCGATTTTGGTACTTAACAGTCCAAAGTAATGACATCCCAACTATCGATACAAAACTATATTCCACATAATACAAGATATATATAGCCCACATATCGATATTGTAGGTATAGAATCAAAGCACCGATAGCACAAGAATCACTTTTGGTACTTATAGTCTCAAATGCCAATGTCCCAAATATGGATAGAAAACGGCATTTCACATATATGTGGATGGATGGATACCAAGGACTGAGCACTGCAGCTGTTCAGCTTATTGTACTATACCCTGGCTCCATTTTTGGGGGAGGGCTCACAACACAAAGTGAACTTGAGCCCCCGTTGTACCAGTGTTCTTCCATCGAAGAAACTCATTTTTGAAGGAGGTTGGGACCAGGTTTTCAGGGTCGTTGAGACCCGGTCCCGCCCCTTCCATTGATGAGTGCCGTGTCAATTTCTTTTAATTGCGGCCACCGGTCCCCTTAGGCGTCAGAAAAATTCCAGAGGCGACGGTGGGGATCGAACCCACGACCGCGGGGTCTACTAGCCGAGAGTCTGACGCCTTAACCACTCGGCTACCGCGGCCCCCATATTTCACATATATAATACAATACTATAATCCAAATACCGATATTGTGTGTATAACCTCAAAGTATCGATAGTGCAAGTATAGATACTTCGAACATACAGTCTAAACTATCGATGTCGCAAGTATCGATAACCGTACAAAACGATATTCCACCTATACAATATAATACAAATATAGAAATTTTGGGTATAAACTCATAGCATTGATTTGAATCGATCGATATCTTATACATACAGTCTAAAATATCAATGTCCCAAGTATCGAACCATCTATATTGTACAGAAAATCATTGAAATTAAATTTTACAAATAATTTATAGACGCTTGATATATGTGAAAGTATCGATTCCTATCTAGGCCTCCTATCTGGAATGGAATGGTGGCAAGGGTACTAGGAAGTGGGGTTTGTGTGCCCCAGGCACTGCAGCCTCCTGGCTTATTGTACCTTCCTAGTTCCTTAGTTTAGTCAATAGACTCGATCCTTTTTCTCAGAAGTATCAAGTCATTGACTGTTATTGCTTCAATGTGGTTCTCTGAGTCGCTTTTGTGCGTCAGATTGAACCTCCATTGAGCCGTTGCTTCGCATTCGAAGATGATATGAGTGGCTGTTTCCTCCTCCTCATTATATAGTCTGCAAATGGGATCACTATTATATATGCCCATGTTTTGTAGATGTTTTCTCAGATGCCAGTGGCCGGTTAGTAGTCCTACCACCCCTCTGAGATTTGCCCTCTCCAATTGTAGCAGTGTTTTTGCCAGTTTTGATGAGGGTTGTTTTGTCATGAGTTTACTGTGTCTAGCACTGCTAGAGTTTATCCATTTTCTCTTTGTTTTATTTGGATCCATTCTGCGATGGAGGATTCTACGTTTGTTTTGGATATCCCAAGGATAGGCCGGGGCCTATGTATGGTCTTGTGGATCCTCCTCTGGCCAGTCTCTCTGCTTCTTCATTACCCAAAATTCCCCTGTGCCCGTTACCTTGTTGTGTTTTCCCAGGTTTTGGAGATTTTGGATGCATTCACTGACTAATTTTGATGTAATCCTTGTACATGCCAGTGCTTTGATAGCTGCTTGGCTGTCTGATCTTATGAGGATTTTTTTGTCAGTGTATCTACGTCGATTCCAAAATATCTCCAGTATCGATGCTCGAGTATATTACGGGAATTTTGTTTTTTCTTCATAAAAATAAATATTTTCGATGTGTATCGATATTTTAAAGATTACACATAGTATGTCGATGTATGAGCGATACTTACGCCAAGAAACCTTATTATAGTTGTTTTATAGTTTACCTAGTGTATCGATATTTGGCACATAGGTGTTTATTAATTCTCAGGATAAATCGATGTACTGTTCGATATTTTAATCGATGTATCTAACTTATAAAGGCTTTTAAACGGCAACGTACCCCGAGGAAAAAAAGGATTTCCGCACTGTCCGGGAAACGCAAATCAATTCTCTACCGGGTCAACGGTTTCCACGGGCCGAGATACGCTTCGAAAATAGACCCGCGAGGGGGGAGATGACAACGCGCGGAATATCCACGCGTAGATCTTTGGTCCGCGCGGTCACGCTTGTCCATAAATCGACAGCCCATCTAGAATAACTAGAATAATTTTCGACCTTCTCTAAACACTTGAAACTTATTTCACGTTTTCACAAGTGTTGTTTTTATCTCTCTTGAGCGTTATCGGTGTTTTTGTCTGTCTGTTGAACCTTTTACGACTAGTCTGTATTTTGATCTCCTAATTGAGTTTTCGTAAGCATGTGGAGGGATTTTTATCCCCAGCCGAAATTCTGTTTTCTGTACAAAACGCCGATTTCTCTTTGGTATACCACCTGGCCACCCCGGGTTTCGATTTCAATGGAAAGTTGATCACCGGTTGGCACACGGCCGGTCGTCCTTCTCCCATTTCAACTTCTCTTTATTTCTTTCCAAAATAAAGGGCCAAAATTTGCCGAAGAAATGTACAAAATTGAGACGGAAGGGTTTGACGACGACGCATGTAGGCCGAAATTCTATCCTAGGTGCTTCCTTTCTTTTTTTCTTTCCACTCCCTTTTGTTCTTTTCTTTCTCTTTTAGTATCTGGTTTAATTAGATTCAAGGAGAGCCGGCGGCCTTTCCTCGGCGTCCCGTCGGTCACTCGGGGAGAAAACGAGGTCGAAATTTCCCTTTTCACGTCCTCCTCATCTCCACCCGTTTCGTGAAACGGTACGCGAAAAAAATGGAAAGCCGTCCGACGAGGGGAAAACGGGCCCCCGTGTCCTTTACCGTCTCTTCTTGGTCGTTTTTTGACCCCCATGAAAGCACAATATGCCACCTGTTGTGCCATTATTCTCAAAAATACTACGGTAGCAGTGCACGGTAATTAAGTACGGTGGACAGTGTATCAGCATTTTCCATAATACTGGAAAGACATCGATTCATACGTCAAAGGCATCTAACATAATAAACACAGGAATAGAAATTATGTGGATAGAAATAATAAGAAAGTATCCGAAAATACCAGAACTCGAACTAACCGAAAAAGTACCTAACAAGCCCATCCATATCTACATACTACGCTACACGATATATATCCAAATAATCAATACATACAAAGGCTATATAGTCACTTTCACACGAAAGAGGAAGCTAGATCACATGAAAGAAATTAAACTCAACAACATTGTGATAGAAATTAAAAATGAAGTCAAATATCTGGGCATCACACTAGATAAGACACTAACATTTAAGAAATATATCAGCTCCACTATTACAAAGGCGACAAGAGCTCTGATGGTGTGCAGAAGAATAGCAGGAAGAAACTGGGGATGCAGGCCAGAGACCCTGTTATGGATGTACACCGCAATAGTAAGACCTCTACTTACATACGGAGCTATAGCCTGGGCTGATAAAGCAGAACAAGTCACAAAAAGAAAAGAACTCACAAAAATACAGAGATTTGCATGTATCTGCATAACGGGAGCAATGAGAACATGTCCTACGACTAGCATGGAAAAAATATTGGGTCTAATCCCCCTACATCACATGGTAGAAAGGACAGCACAGAAAACCACAATTAATCTCATCAGAGAGAAACCTCCAACAGGAATAAAACTGAAATGGAGAGACAGTAATAAACTTTGGAAAAACTATCCATTACTCATGGCTCCAAGAGATGACATGAATAGGATGTTTGAATTCAATCAAAAATTCCGAACACATCTGGGCATCAAAAAGGAATGGGAAGGAACGGAAATCAACTCCTATAAAAATGGCACCATCCTTTGGTACACAGATGGATCAAAGATACAAGAAGGTACAGGAGCAGGAGTATTTGGACCTGGCATCAAATACTCGGAACCCATGGGAAAACTCACCAGTATCTTTCAAGCAGAGATTCACGCAATAGAAAGATGTGTCCAATTCAACCTAGATAAAGGATACAAAAACAAGAATATAGCTATCATGTCAGATAGCCAAGCAGCCATCAAAGCACTAAGTGCGAACATCATTAGTTCAAAGATGGTACTGAACTGCAAAACCAAATTAAATTCATTAGGTACGCAGAATAAAGTAAGCCTCTGCTGGGTCCCAGGACACATGGGTGTAGATGGCAACGAGAGAGCGGACACCCTTGCAAAGAAAGGGGCAGCTACACCGCTGATAGGACCTGAACCCTTCTGTGGCATAGGAATCCACACTATCAACGAACGTCTCAGACAGAAGGACAAAATGAAAATAAGGGAACATTGGAATTCGCTTATTGGACACAGGCAATCCAAGAATCTTCTAACCAATTTTGGGAAGAAAGAAATCACAGAATGTGTCAAAGGAGGCAGGAATAAACTGCGAATCCTAACAGGATTCCTAATTGGACACTGTAGACTAAATGGACATCTAAAGAAAATGGGAATAATCCAGGATGGCACATGCAGATTCTGCAAAGAAGCAGAGGAAACACCAACACATCTGCTAACAAACTGCGGAGCGACATTAGCCCGTAGGAGGAAGTGTTTTGGTATGTACAATGTGACCATAAAAGAGCTTCAACCAATAAAACCGGGCCTATTAATCAAATTCCTTGATGAAATAGGACTCACCGATGTGCTTTAGGCAGAGAACGGGGGATACAATAGCTCTTAAAGGGCGCAGTATACACACCCTGACATATCATTATCATCAAGGCTAATGATTTTGTTTATTTTATAATAATCGATGTATACAAAGGGTTATCGACGTATGAACCCAAATAGTCGAAATACAAAAAAGGTTTCGATTCCAGGTCTCAATAATCGATATAAAATCAAAATAATCGATTTGTACAAAAGCTTTAGAAGTTAACTTCCAAGCAATCGATATGTACAAAGGGTTATCGGCGTATGAATCCAAATGTGCGATAAACACAAAGGGTTTCGATTCTATGTCGAAATAATCATTATAGACAAAAGCTATAATGTCAAATAATCGATGTAATAAAATATATCGATAGAAATTCAAAATAATCTATGTAATAAAATATATCGATATAATGTCAAAATAATCGATTTAATAAAATATATCGATATAAAGTTAAAATAATCGATATAGACAAATGCTATACAGATAAAGTAAAATTAATCCATACAAACAAAAGCTACCGACCATAAAGTTAAAATAATCGATATATGTACAAAAGCTATCGAAAATAAAATAATCGTTATATACAAAAGTATAGATATGATGTCAAAATAATCGATATATGCAGAAGTTATTGGCATAAAGTCAAAATAAACTAAATACACAAAAGATATTAATTTTTGTCTCCATAATCGATATACAACAGCTATTGATGTAAAGTCAAAATAAGCGATTGTACAAAATTTATCGATATCACGTCATAATAAACTATGTATAGACATTCACAAAGACGTGTCAACATACACATCCAAATAAACGATATATACAAAAACGTATCCATATATTCATAAAACAAAATTAATATTTACGTCCAAATAATGGGATGTATACTGGACCTCCGGGGGGCTTATTGGGTTATTGATTTTACGTCTAAATAATCGATACATACAATTGCTATCGATATCTGCCTACACGTTGTCGATATATTCTAAGGGTGTAGGTTAATACGGTTAATTAATTAATATATACAAAGATTATAGATTGTATGTTTAAATAATCGATGTATATATTGAATAAAATTTTGTAAAAAATAAAATTAAAACACCGAAATACAAAAGTATCTATATCCTAGATATTGAAAAAAGTATCCGTAATTACAAAAAATTTCAAAATATCGATAATATAACTATGGATGGATATTAAGACTGTAAACAATCAACTATTGGTTAAATATCAAGATGATCGATATCCCCTAAAAAAGAGCTCAAAATATTCATTAAAAAATCCGTCTTGTTCAGTTTTATAAATATTGTTGCACGTATATGCTTTTATTGCTTGTTATTTTTCTTGATTAATGTCAATAAATATTCAGATGCCCTACTCAATAATGATCCTCCCAGGCTGGGAACCGGATGTTTCCGACAATGGGAAGTTGAAAATTTTTCACAATGTGATGATGCTTTGTTAGTTTCTTTTTCTTCTCTCTCCCTCAATGTATTTGCATGGAAAAACAACTGAACTGCTTTTCAAGGTGAAACGTTCGAACCGGATTGTTTCATTTTGATGTCAATACACCAAGAAGTTTAACTTAAAATTTTCTTTAAATAGTTCTATTTTCCGTTTTTCCGCCTGGGAAACTCCGTACAGATGAAGCTGTTCCAGGAGGAAAGAACGCCTGCAAATTAAACGATCCGTTGTTGAAACAATTGGGTCGCAACTAATTGCTCATCGCGTACGGCTAGCATAAAACGAAAGATCCACGGTTTAAATTCAGAACGGTTCCAACGGTTTACTGTTCCTCCGGAACCACGACGTGACGGGAATGGTGAAGGTAAACAGTGAAAAAGGGCGGACCGGACGTCGCGCGTCTAACAAGAGTCCCACAGTTCAAAAAAATAATTAAAACATCGATTATAAGCCAATAGCCTTTCTCAAACCAATCAATATTGTAAATGTCGATATATTAAATTTACGTAGATATCTTTAGTGTCTATACATTAGAATTACGTAGATTGATATCATAAATACAGTTATATTAGAGTTACAGATATCGATGTCATAAATATCGAGGTATTAGATGTACATAGATATTTTAAATATCTATATATCAGATTTACATCGATATCATTCACAAGTGATATGTATTCGATGGTAATCCAATTAGTCAATATATACAAAAAAAAACAGTCGATATGTACCCCAGACAACCTATATATACGTAATATACAAAAGCTATAGATTAGTAGTCAAACTAATCAATACGGATAAAAAATGTATATGTATCCCACGTAATCGATATATACGTAATATACAAAAGCTATCGATTAGTAGTCAAATTAATTGATACCTATAAAAATGTATATGTATCTCAGACAATCGATCCAAACGTAATATACAAAATCTATCGATTGGTAGCAAATTAATCGATACATATTAAAAATGTTTATGTATCCCAGACGATCGATATACGTAATATGCAAAAGCTATCGATTGGTAATCAAATTAATCGATACATAGCAAAATGTATATGTATCTCAGACAATCGATCCAAACGTAATTTACAAAATCTATCGATTGGTAGCAAATTAATCGATAC
>CM077110.1:8580009-8595787 GCA_039619505.1 Cimex hemipterus | reverse complement strand
GTGTGTGTATAAGCTCACATATATATATATATATATATATATATATATATATATGTACAACAGATCTAATAGAAATATTTGCCGAATCCGATACTTGGTCCGCGTATGACTGTATACGTTTTATTTGTAATAAAAGTAGGTTTAGATAGTAAGAAAAGATACATTCGGTAGATCCCTCTAATTTTTAGGGTCTGAATTCCAGAATAGGATGTCCTCAAGTTTATTTTTTCCTTTGATAAATGCATTTTCTTTGTTATCTAAATATTGTGCATTGTTAAAGTTAGTTGATTATTTGGTTGACATTAAACAGATGAAATTATTAAGCGTAAGTGATTTAACAACCACCTGTTTAGTTAGTTGTTAAAGAGATGAAGACATTACTTTTTGGTTCATTTTTTACATTTTTTAATTAAATGTTTGCTGTTTGCATTTAACATATTAACACCTTGTCAGCTATGATCCGATCTGTATCCATGGAGCAAAGCTGGCACATTTATGGAGTGTTTGTAATCTGAAAATTAACCATATCATCAGACATGAGAGAGAGAGAGAGAGAGAAAAAAAAAAAGAAAAAACTTGTTCTGATGTTGGAGTGGACAAATGGAGACTATTAACACAATGGTGTCCTTGCAGTTATCATTAAAAGTTAAATCGGGGACCATATGGGAAAGATAGAGAAGGGAGAGAGAGAAAAAAAGTTGCGAAACTCTACTAAACATTAGTGTCAAGAAAGAGCCGCTGAGCCAAATTTCATTTCATATTTTAAAATTTTATCGTTTTCAAGGGTCTGTAAATAATTCTTGAATATTGACATTTTTATCTTTCTGACGACTAAGAGGGGAGAAGGAGAGAGAGAAAAAACTTGACCTTAGTGTTCTTTGTGGCTGGCCCGTCCCCGACCCTGGGATCTTGCTAATTTTTAAAATTTTCAGCAGAGGGGTGGGGGAAGTTTGGTTTTGAATATAAGATGAAAAGCCCAATACTGGGGAAAAAAATCGAGACAGCCAAAAGGCTAGTATAACAGGCGTAGATAGTGCTAAACAAATAAAGCCCTCGGGGGTCAAATACCAGTGTGGCCCAATTAGGCGAGACTAGCTAAGTGGTAGCCAGCTGTTCAAATCAAATTGGAATTTGTTAAAAAAAAATCAGTACCTTTTAAAAAAACCAATAAAAATTAAAATTTTTTAGAAGGGATTTAATGAATTAATATGTGTTAAGTGTTATTGAAATGACTATCAAATATTTTTATTGACTTTTACATTTTAATACTTATCTAAACGGATGTGGTTTCTTCCCTCTTTTTTTCTCTTCCATTCTCTCTCTCTATCCTTCCTCAGAGATAAAATATCCCAGAGATAAGGATACATGTTCAGGGATTGAAGTATTAATCTATGACCGTCAACAAATCCTGTTTGATTCAGGAAAAGTAATTTTAACTTTGGTCTAGTAGTAGGAAATCATTTGCCCGGCTGTTTTTGTTGGTGGGTCCAATGTGATGAGTCTTACTGCCGTTATTGACAAACATTGTTGAATCGGTCAGTGAGGAATCTGAAACCATAAAATGTCTGATAGTAATTGTCTAGCCGAGATTCGATGTTGGAATTGACGGTGAAAAAAATGCCAAATCCTGTTGGCAATCTATTACATCTGGCTGTATAAATTGATTCAATGGTTTGAAAAACTTCAGGTCTGCTGACTTGAAATATCTGACGGTTTAAAAAGCTTGTCAGATCCGCTGGTTTGAAATATGAACATATCCAACGGTAGTAAAGCTTATCAAATCAAGTGACTTGAAATACTATTAAATCTGACAGTAAAAGGACTGAACATTTTTAAAAATGATCGAATCTGACAAAGAGAAAGAATCAAACCTGACTGGTCATAAATTGTCAGACCTGAGTGTTTATAAGATAGTCAGACTTGACTTTTTGAAAGTTGATGCTTGAATGTACAAAAGCTTGTCAGATCCGACGATTTAGCAGTAGATAATTTATTAAAAAGTGGGCCTATGTTTGATACTGAGGGCTACAGTGCTTGATCCGACAATTTTCCCCAAGTATTTTTTATTTTTGCATTTAAAATAGAATATTTTGCTCTATTTATCATCTAATAATTTTAATAACTTTCAGGTTATTATTCTTACACAGTCGCAAGGAGTAAATCTGATGATTTCAGGCTGAAACGTTATGTCGACTCACCAATCCCGCGACTTGCTAATGGTTATCGTTCCCACATGCGAATGCTAAAAGGTACAATTATTTTAATGATTTTTTAAAAATAAATTTATTTTATATTTTTCAACAGATGCCAGCGGTTTGGATTCAAATGTGAAGCCGCCTGTGGTCATGACGGGCAACATGGCGGTCACAATGCAGGCGGCTAAAACCACCACGTCTCCAAAACGTTCAGGTAAGTTTTTTTTCTCTCTTTAAATGTTATTCTATTAGTGTTTTATTTTGTAGAGTCGACAACGAACTCTAGCACTACGCCTTCGAATTCTGATGCTCCGGGCGTGACCGAGGATTATCCTCCGATGGATGGCTATCCGAGAGACGTTTCCAACAACAATGCAACGCTCGAGAAAAACAACATAACCAGAAAACAAACAGTCAGTCTAGGAATCATCAATATTTTTACGATTTATTTAAAAAAAATTATTTATTTTTATTTTCGTCAGGACGAGCATTTGTACTATAACAGTACATTGTACGTCGATGACAAATTGAGCAAACACTACTGGGTGGACATGGATAAAAAGGAGGAGGATGTAATTGTCAATGAAATGCTCTCAAATAGTCATCGTAGAGCTGTTGTAAGTAAGAAAAATCGACTGAATAAAAAAAACAATGTATTTTATACGATTCAAAATGATTTGCAGACTGTTAAACTGAAGTTTGACTTTCCATTCTATGGCCACTACGTGAGGAATATATCGATAGCGACAGGCGGTTTCATCTATACGGGAGACTACATACATTCGTGGCTTGCTGCAACTCAATACATAGCGCCATTGATGGCCAACTTTGACACAAACCTGACCAAGGATAGCTACGTCAAATACAGGGATAACGGTATGCAATCTTAATATTTATATATATTATAAATATTTTTTATTATCTCCCCAATTCTTCAGGCACAGCATTCACAGTCGAATGGGAGAGGGTGTTGCTCCAGGACTTGAAACAGGCTGGGCCTTTCACATTCCAAGTGACTCTGCTTGACAATGGCGACATAATATTTGTTTACAAGTAAGCCATGTTGCCATTAACATTATTCGTATTCATCATTAACATCTATTTTTTTTTTTTTTTTTTTTTTTTTTTTTTTTTTTTCAGGGATATTCCGATATCTGTCAACTCTATTCATGACAAACAACATCCGGTCAAAGTTGGTCTTAGTGATGCTTACATCATTGACCACAACACCATTAGTAAGTAATTTATTTATTAACTAAATTAATAAAAGTTTGTACTTATTGTTGTTGTAATAAAAGGTTGTACAACCCAATGATCAGTAACAATGACAATATTTTGTGAATGTGATGGTTTTTGTGAATATGAACTGGTGGTGTGATATAGTTGTCATATTTGGTTTGAATGATTCTCAGACCTGATGAAAAATACTATCATCAGATCCAACGGTTTGAAAAATTGTCAAACCTGATGATTAGAAATATGGTCAAGTCTGACAATCTTTCAAACTCTAAGGTCTGACAATTTCCTAAACTGTCAGGCTTGACACTCTCCCAAACTGTCAGGTCTGGCAATCTTTAAAACTGTCAGATATCAGATCTGACAGTATCAAACCATCAGGTCTGACAGATATGTTAGGTTTGACAATTTTTCAGTCAGACCTGATGATAGTTTTAAACCGTAATATCGTTGTCACATCTAACGGTTTGGTAGATCATATCCGATGGTTTGAATAATTCTCAGACATGACCTGAAAGTTTGAAAGCCTGCCAGACAAATCTTATAGTATGTTCATTTGTCAGATAATTTGATGGTTTGACTGAATCTAACAATCTTTCAAATTCAGTCTGACAATTGGAATGACGGTATTTCTAATGAACAGGTTTGATAATTTTTCAAGCCATCGATGTCTTTCACTTCATCAGATCCGACTTGTCTCAAACTGTCAGGTCCGACAGCCCTTTCAGGCTTGTCTTTATTTTTATATGGGTTTCCGCAAATCCTCGTTTCTTGGCCGGAGGTGTAATTCTGTATTAACTTCTTTCAGCCGCCCGTAAGAAAATCATCTACGAATACCACCAAGTCAATTTTAAAGGGCCTGAAATCAAAAACTGGACTGTCATCTACATAAACGCCCTGCTGACTTGCCACTCATTGACATCGTGCCTGGCGTGCACATCCGTCAAGACAGGCTTCGATGTAAGTCTATTTTTTAATCATGTAAACATAGATTGTAAATGTTTTTTTTTTTACGCCAGTGCAAGTGGTGTCCGGAGATCAACAGATGTTCAACTGGTTTCGACAGGAAACGGCAAGAGTGGGAGCGGAAAAGGTGCGACGCATATGCCATCGAGAATCCCTCTGCTTGCGTGAAGAAGAAGAGTAAGTTAGTTAATGTGATGCCACACAACACCAACAGCAGCAGTGAACAAGATGTGGATGTACAACATGTATTGAAACTTACCAACGTAGTTGCCCATCCTCAAAATGAAAATGAACCAAAACTTGCCAATGTAATCGCCCATCCTCAAAATCAACATGTACAGAAACTCGCCAACGTAATCACCCATCCTCAAAATAATCAAGGTAAATACCATACTTTGGTAACACTAAATAAAGATTAAATAAAACATCCTAGTATATAGTTGTTTTTGGAGTTGATATCGGTTATCTAAGCTGGAGGTACATCCCGTGTCAATGCACTAAAACAATTAACAGAACATTTTTTGTCATTTAGCATACTTTTTAATGAGGAGAATAAAATAAGGTATATAATGTATATATTATTTTTTTGTAGCAGAAATTGTTTTTTTAAACAATGAACAAAATAAAACTTTTGCATGCTGTTGTTAATTTTTTTCTCTATAAATTTGTGTGCCATCTGTAATGTAATTTGTAGTTTTTTAAATTTCATTTTTTATATTTTTTATTGATTTTGTATCGGGAAAAAATATTGTTCTTGTTGTGGGTAGACAACTGCTTTATAAGAGGAGTTTATTTTATCTATTTTTTATTTTACAGAAGAGAAGCAAGAGTCGACCTCGATGGTCCACACTGGCCTGCTCGGAACATTGTTCTTCATGCTGCTTACTCTGGGCGGTGCAGTCTGGGTCGTGTATGCATACCGGAACCCGCATACGCAGTCGGGCCAGTTCCTCATCAAAGTAAGCGCTAAGTCATTTATACCCATATTAGTTTTATTAAGGTTTGGTAATATTCTGTTTGTGAATCTGATTTATTGAAAGATTTGATGGTGAAAAATGTTCATGTCACTCAGATCAGATCCTCCAATGGTTTTTAGATGATTAGATCCAATAGTTTCACAAATTCAGATCTGACAGTTCAAAAAGCTTGTCAGATCCAATGATGATGATCAGATCCTCTGATGGTTTCACAAATATTCAGATATGATAGTCAGAAAAGCTTGTTAAATCCGATGGCTTGAATGATGATCAGATCAGGTGGTTTCACAAATAGACAGATAATACCTGGAGTTCCCAGGGCGTCGGTGGCCGCGAGGTTTCGTCTTTGACACGGCGCTCATCACTGTAAGGTCAAGGTCGTCCCGGGTTCGAATCCAGCGGCCCTGCATTCGAACCCGACATACTTATAAATGGGCTTTTTTTCAAAAACACTGGCACCCTGAGGGTTTATATAACCTCTGCTGTTGCGAACCCTTGTAAAAAAGCAAAAAAAAAAAAAAAAAAAAAAAATACCTGGAGTTGTGCAAGGGAGTTTGGACGAGTCAATTATTTGGAACAACCCAGCATGCCAGTTCAGTTTTGCCGTTGATGTGGTTTTTTTGGACTGCTAGGAGTGATCGTGAATGGCCACCTTTAGATTGTCAGAACTGATGGTTTCACATCCAGCCTTTTTAAACTATCAATCATTCTCTTAATCATGTCTGTCAGTTTATCAAATCTGCAACCATCGAATTTGATAATCTCAAAACTAGTCGAGCCAGTTTCTCACCAAAGTAAGCTCTCCATCATTTAGGCACATTTATTTTTATAATTTATGAATTGATTTAAATTGGAGAATAATTGCTTACACTAGTAGTACTTAGTAAATTGGGAAGTTGTGTTGGCTGTACTGTACCAGAGGATAACCAGATTGTAGGTCACATTTCCAATTCGTTATGGAGGTGTGCGTCTCATATTTATTTCATTCACCGTAAATTCAATTTTTGAATTTATCACATTCCAAATAATATTCAGTATTGTAAATAGATTTTTTTTAAAAATTATTAACCTTGTAAATCGAACAGTTTTGCAGTCCCAAATAGAGGGACGACAGTGTTTTCTTAGTTTTGATCCATTCCGTTGTGCGTTTCAGTACCGTCCAAGCCAGTGGACGAGGAGGAGAGGCGAGGCGAGATACACGGCGGCTTCTATACACATGTGATCGTACGTTTCTTCTAATACATTCATGATATTATAACAGTAGTGTATAGGTGTATTTTCATTAGTTAATTTTTTCAGCGATTTACGAAGAGTGTCTGTGGGATATTCTTGTTCAAAATATATTACGCCTCCAAATCAAACAATTGCAGTAAGAGAAAGAAGAAACTAAGAACAAAGATCAATGTTTTTTCTTCTCTCTCTCTCTCTCTCTCTTTTTTTTTTTTTTTTTCCCCCAATTTGTCAAAAGAGAGAAAGAAAAAACAACACTGTAAATACAATTTATTTATATTAGGGGTATTCATGATGTTTGTAAGAATTTAATTTGTGTTAACTCGAATAGAGAAATGTCCAGTAAGATCATGAACGCCCCCCCCTTTGTTTCTTAGCACATTAAATGTTAATTTTTCCGCAATGCTGCATGTGGCAATTGGTACAACCAAAAATAAAGCTATAAGGTTTTGTTCAACAACCTTGAAGGTTTGTCCTGTCATGCACTTGAAAAGTACTAACAAATGACACGCTTCAATTCATGCTGACATATCTAACGTGTATACTGACATCTAACAGCCTACAACTTAATAGGGTAGGAGTTGTATCTATTATGAATGAGAGTATAAGGACAGGTCCAAAATTAATAAAAGAAACGTATTGGTCTAATTTAATTAAATAAAAAACTTCATGGCTGTCATATTGGTTACCTATGCTCTAACAGATAGCACTGTGTTTAAATTTTCAACCTAACATCCAACATCGGCCATGGCCTGTTAGATGTTCAGCAATGTTAACTAGCCTATTCTTCTATGCCTAGACTCCGTTCATCTTCTCTACTCTAGACAAGTCTATATCAGTTTTTCTTGATCTAACAGGACACAACTAACAGGGTTAACACAAAGATCGTAAATACCCCTATTATATTTTTTCTTTGTCTCGCAACATACACCGCTATTGGAGGAGATTACAGCGGACTGACGACTGGGACACATGTTTGCCAACCTTCTTAACCTCGTTTTTGCATTATAGATATTTTCTTTTCCCCCTCTTTTTTTATTTATTATTATTATTATTTTTTATTTTATTTAGAAGAACAAAACATTTCTTTTTATTTTAAAATATAATTTTTAACTATTTTTGACATATTTTATTAAATATTACAATTTTTATTTACATTTTGTATATTTAGTTAAAGGAAACAAATATTTTTTAATTTTTAACATTTTGTTTTTGTTTTTAATGTGTCTGTGATTCTTTTTAATGATATTTATATATTATATAAATGAATTTTATTAGCATTAGGCTCTTGGGTAAAGAATTATAATTTTGTATAGTCTATTTCTTCTAAGAATGGTTTGTTATTATTCTTGCTATCTCCCATTAATCTTAAAAAAAACCCATACATTTTTGTCAGATGTTTGTGTTCTTTCATATGCCCTCTGAACACTGTTAGTTGTATAATTTAACCTCCCCCCCCCCCAAAAAAAAAAAAAAAAAAAATTAAAAAATCAAACGAATAAGGAGAGAAAAAACGCTCCATATTCAACAGGTTTTTTCCTGTGTACTTTGTTCAATGTTTGTAATTTTTCTGTCAATACTAATTAAAAAATTTAAAAACAATATTTTTTCTAAATTACTGGATAGAGGCTTTCTCTCTGTTCATCCATTGAAAATGTAAAAGAGCCCTTGTCCTTTAACCTCTCTGTCACCTTGTCCTTAAGTAAATAATAGGCCAGTATTTCCGTATTCTCATTTTCCATAATTGTCTTCCTCCTCCTCAAGTCTTCAAGTCTCTCAATCTTATCATACTGTTGGATCTAACACTTTCTATTCATCAGGTCTGACAATAAATCATGCTATTGGATGTGACATTTTTCTTTTATTAACTCAGACAAATCTGTCTTCCCATTGGATCACACAATCATCAACCGACACTTACTATCAGTCAGGCCTGACAAGTCTTCTTAACTAACATTCTTTCATGCGGACAAGTCTGGCAAGTTTCCTTACTTAACATTCTTTTATACTGTCAGATCTGACAAGTCTTCTTAACTAACATTCTTTCAAACCGTCAGGTCTGACAACTTTTCTCTTCATTCAGTCTGAACAATGTATAAAATTGTCGGATCTAATTACCTTTCACTGTTCTAGTTTCACAATGTGATTGACATGCGTTGGCAATGAGATCTGACAATCCATTATATCCGACAGTTTTTCCATCCATTAGATCTGACAGACCTTCTATTTATTATGTCTGACACTATCATACCATCTGCCCCATCAACCAACAGCAATCCCATCCACCAGGTCTGACTATCTTTCAAACCAGGTTGAATTTTTATATATTGATTTATTTATTAAGCAGAATCTGCATCAATCATGCTGGCCTCAGGTAAGACATTTATTTTGTAGTTTAATGGATAAATTTAAACAAAGTTCATTTGGGTACTGCCACGAGGGAAAACACCACTCAAAACAATAGTTAGTAAATAATATATTTGGTTTTTGTTTTATTTAAATATTTAAAAGGCGGTGTGCTCTGTAGGAGTTTCAGCACCGTTGTACTGTTTTTAAAAGAGGGAGGGGGGGCAGTTGTGTAAGGTTGGTTGCAAGGGTGGTGTGGGATGAACAGAGACTGCGCGGACCCCCGGCCTATTCGATAATCGGTGATAGTTGTGCCTGTCTTAAGTTCCAGTTTCACAACGTGATCGGGATGCGTTGGCAACATGGTCTATTTCTTGAGTTAGATAAGCATCGCAAGCAGTAGAAAGTCTGCTTTCGATCCCGCCCCCTGCACTCCTTGCAGGTGGGGCAGTCGTCCTGGAGGCCGTTCCTCCTCATGCAGACCCAATTCCTTCCCAGCTTGCCCATCAGGTAGTTGTAATCTGACGTGTCCTCGGCCGTGGCGGACTGGCTGTAGCGAAAACAGTTCTTCAATTTGAGGTACTCCTCCCAGCTCATGTCCTCCGGGTGGCGGCCTAATGACCTGTCGCAGCTCGTCGACCTCGGTAGACGGTAGGCCGAACGCCAGGACGAGAACCGCCTCCTCATCGCGTCCCCGGCTTCGTATGGAGACTGGAACATAGTGTCTTTGTATTTGTACGTGTCTAGTTTATTTGTACTAAGGGATCATATGTTTCTCCTTTCGACACCACATGGGGTGTTATGGGAAGAATGGATACGACCTGCAGGCCTCGAGGGGATCTCGGTCGTTTTCCCACACCCCACGCCCTCCTGTATCAAGAGATGCTCCTTGAGTCTCAGAAATTCCATATATCCAATCCATGAAAAAAAACATATGATCTAACTACACTAATACAAAGAGAAAATAAAAAAACGAAACCACACACGACACGACAGACAAGCGATGTTCGGCTTCTCGAAGGGCAAGGAGGAAAAGCCGAAGAAGAGGAAACCGTGGAAGTCCGTCCTCCCCGTACAGACGGCGTCTTCAGAAAACATAGGCACCTACCCCCCGGGCCGCAGGCACCCGAAGAACGTGCGGTTCCCGTCGTGGAGGGAGTACTCGGGCGGCGGCAGGAGGTCCTACTGCGCCTGCGACCATTCTCCTTCTAGGTTCGCAGAAGAGTCGGCCGGGTACAACTTCCTCTACGGTAAACTGGGTCGGAACTGGCCCTGCGTGAAGAGGAACGGCCTCCAGGACGAGTGCTCCGTCTGCATCGAGGAAAGCATCGCAAGACAAAAAGAACAACATTCAAATATATGCAGAATACGATGACACATTATCTTTATGTGTTTTTTTAAGAGATTGTAACAGAGCCGCTTTTATCAAGGTTTCGGATCAAATTTGCTCTTTTCAGGGTGTCTGAACTGCAGCCGCACTTTTCAGGGTCTCAGATCAAAAACATTTTTTAAAATTCCCGATCAAAAGCCGCTCTTTTCAGGGTATCGGAACTGCTGCCGGCCTTTAAAAGGTCTCAGATCAAAAGCCGCTCTTTTCATGGTCTCGCAACTGCAGCCGCCCTTTTCAGGGCCTCCCGGGTCAAAAGCCTCTCTTTTTTAGGGTCTCACATCAAAAGCCGTTCTTTTCAGGGTCTCGGAACTGCAACAGCCCTTTTCACGGTCTCGCGGATCAAAAGCCTCTCCTTTCTTTCCTTTTATTTATTTCAAGATATCTGGTTGAAAAGCCGTCCTTTTCGTGGTTTCGGGTCAGGAGCCGCTTTGATCTGGAACCGTTCAAAAGCCGCCCTATTTTGGATCTGGATAGAAAACGCGCCCGATCGAACTGCACTTTTCGGTGATATTCTGATGGGTTTTGGGGCGGTTAAAAAAATTAAAACTTGAAAATTGGAAAGTACATATAATTTAAAAAGATAAAGATTTTTCTTTATATTTACACTTGGCACACGACTGTCATGTTATTTATATGTTATATAACATTATGTTATATAACATTCTCTTTATTGATAATTACGTTGGAAAAAATAGTTTGCTAAAAACAAAAAGGAAAATAAATTATTTTTTGATTATATTTTTATTTATCGTCGCTGTTGCTGGGGCTGTGAGTGAGGGAGTGAAAGCCTCCTAATGGCGGGGCGGCGTCTGAGGAGGTGCGACTGTGCTGGCCTGCTCTGTTCCGTCGCTGGCGGTTGCTGAGCCTCCTCGGGCTGGACGTCTTCTGGCTGCTCGCTGACGGGCGGCGGGCTCGGCTCTGCAGGCGTCGTGTGGTGGGGCCTCGGGCTGACACGGAGCCTGGGCCGGTTCCGGAGTCGAGACAGGGCATCCTGGGGCACCGGGGGTGCTGCCGGGGCCGGGGTCGTTTCCGGCGGCGATTCCTCCTGAAAAAAGACAAGTCAACTCAATTACACGACTCACACTCCTAGGTCCTCACTTGCTCATACAAATAATAAAATCAGACGCGCATTCGGTCCTGGAAAGATCCTTTCCACCCTCCAGAATACTAAGGGGAAGAAAAGGAAAAAAATTAAGAAGTAGAGTACAAGTATCTTTTAAACTAGGAACGATTCAATAGATGCTCTTTTCAGCAATTTTTTTAGGGATCCGGATCGAACGCAGCTCTCTTTTCGGTGATCTGATCGTAACGAATTTTGGGGACGTGGATCGAAAAACGACAATCGGATCAAAAGTAGATCTTTTTATGCTTTCCGATTGACCGTTGATTGATTAGGGTCTCGGATCAAAAACTTTTTTTTTGGGGGGGGGAGTCCGGATCAGGAGCCGCTCGTTATCAGTAACCGTTCAAAACCCGCTCTTTTCATGGTTACAGATCGGCAGTCGTTCTCTTTAGAAACCGTTCCAAAGGCTCTTTTTTTCAGGGTCTCGTAACTGCAGCCGCCCTTTTCAGGGCCTCCCGGATCAAAAGCCTCTCTTTTTTAGGGTCTCATCAAAACCCGCTCTTTTCAGGGTCTCGGATCAAAAGCTTCTCTTTTTACACAGAGCCTGACCAAAATCAAATTAAATGCAGCTGGGATCAGGCGTAGCTTTCAATGTGATCGGGAGCGACCACTCCTCAAGAGTACTAGTAAAACGAACTGACTTTTAATCAGTTCATGAACGTATCTCTAAACCGGTATTTTAAGATCCTATATTTCAAAAATTCGAGTTGAAACCAAGGAACTAGGATTTCGCGTCGATCTAGTTACCTGGTGCGCAGGTTGGGTCGGCGCTGGGGCTTCTTCCTGAGGCGCTGGCGTTGGCGATGTGACCGGAAGTTTTCCTCTCAGGTTAATCCTCGGGCCGGGTCTCAACGGCCTGGCACCGCTGATGTTGAGCCTAGGCCTGGTTGGACGTGGCGAACTGGCCGCTTGAGTCGTCGATTCCGCCTTTTCCTCATCCTGGTGTTGCACCGGCTGTCTACCTCTCGGTCTGTTGTACCTGTTCGACCCGAAACTGCTCCTCGGCCTGTGCGTCGTGCTCTCCTCCTGGGGTTGTTGAGTCGTCGAACTTCTCTGGGAACCCCTTCTCGCGTAGCTCGACTGAAAAAAATCGGTGTTTTAGTCGGTTAAAAAAATATTTAAAAAAATCTTACAGTTCCGTGGTTTCTTGTGTTGCTGGGTTGGAACTTCGAACGTTTGGGCTCTTCGCTGTCTTTCTGAGGCTCCTGAGGCGCTTGGGTCGTCGAGCCGTAGCCGTGACGAGGGCGCGTCCTGCCGCTACCGACACCGCGGAAACGCCCTCTTCCAGGAAGCGGCGCCGGTGTCGTCGTCGTCGTCGTTGTTGTTGTTGTCGTCGTCGTTGTTGTTGTCGTCGTCGGCTCAGGAGTCGTCGTTGTCGGCATCATGGTCGTTGTTTCCTCCACTTCCTCCGAGACGTAGTTTTCCTCTTGGGTCTGCTGTAATATCGCGTACAGATCCAGAGCCGCTTTATCCGGCATATCTAAAAATAAATAAATAAATAAACCTCAAAATGACAACAAACAAAAAAACTCACTGTCTCCTGTCTCCTGGGTGGTGTATTTCGGTGTTGTCTGAGGCGAGAAGGTTGTCGGTTGGAGCGTGTCTGTCACATACTCTTCCAGGTCAGATTCCCTCGTGTCCTGAACGACTTCGGACCCTGTTGATTTAATAAAAAAGAAAAAGAAATAAAAAAGTCCCTTTCAATATTTCAAGACCTCTCTTACCTCTCGTATAATATTTTCCCGGGTCGGTTTCCGGCGCCACGTCGCTCGAATGAGTCCTGAAGCTGCTGCTGTCGACCAAACTGGGTCTTCTGACGTTCCCACCTCCTGGAACAAAGGAAAAAAATCCAATTTTCCATCTTGCTAAGTAAAACAGACAATCTTTTTTCTCTTTCCTCTTGAATAATCAATTTTGATACTAATTTCAATGCATTCCAATCAAGCAAGAAAGGGCCGACAGGAGAAAAAACCCTGTTCTGAAAGTTGTACGGGACGAAAGTGAAAACGATGAAAGTGCCCAACGCCTCTTTGGGCTGTTTGTATGTTTTTTTCCCACGACGCGTGGCCCAACATATCAAAATATTTCAAAATTTGAAAGAGAATTTTTTTTTTTTGAAAATTGTGTATTGAAGAGCCGCCAGGTTGAGAAATGTCGTGAGGGTATGCCAAGGACGTCGAAAGGCTGGGACGGGGTATTTTATTAAAATCGAAAACTGGTTTTTCTGCACAGTGGCTGGTGCGGTGTTGTCGTTTTTTTCTTCAGTGCCGCTCTTTTCAGGGAACAGGATCGAAATAGGCACATTTTTTTAAGGTTCGGATCAGAAACTTATCTTTAAAGGGATCGGACTTGGTAATTTTAATTTAAAGGAATTGGACCGAGATTCGGTGTTTGTAGAGGTCAGAACAAAAACTGCCTTTTTGAGAGATCACGGATAGACATTCATTTAAAGGGTTAGGTCAAAAGCCGTTCATTTCTGGGAATTCACGTTTTTTGGTGGGGGGACGGTGTCTGTATCTTTATCTTTTTTTAAAAATTTTTCTTAGACCCGCTCATTTTTTGGGGGGATAGGTTCCAAGGTTACTCTTTTAAAGGATCGGAATGAGCCATTTCATGTGAATAGGTGTTCAAAAACCGTATCATGAACTGGTAATTTTTTCAGGAATCGGACCGAAATTCGGTGTTCGTAGGGGTAAAAACGAAAGGCTTTTGAGGATCAAGTGCCGATCTTTTTACGAACCCCGGGTCAATAGACTTTTAAAGGATTCGGTCAAAGGCTCATTTCTGTAAATGGCTAATCAAACCGCGGTTTTTGGCCATCTGGTTCGACGTTTCGTGAGTCGTGATAAGAGACGCTCTTTTCTGGGATAGAATCGAATCCACGTTTTTTTCTTAGGGCTACTCATTTTTTGGTGGGATAGGTCCAAAAGCTATCTTTTGAAGGATCGGATCAAAACCCGTTGTTTCACAAATGTGGGACCAATAGCAGTTCTTTTGAAGGATGGGTTGTAGAGCAGTAATTTCTTTCAATTTAATTTGTATTTTTTAGGGGTTGGGGCGACTGTGGGTCTTTTTTTGGGAAATTTTTTTTCTTTTTTTAAAAGAGGATCAGATAAAACTCCTCTTTTGCCGGATCAAAGGCCATTGTTTCATGAATGCGGGAACAAAAGCAGTTTTTTTTTCTAGAGATTAGGGCGACTTTCTGTCTTTTTTGGAAAATTTTTTTTCTTTATAAAATGATCAAATGAAAAACTCCTCTTTTGAGGGCTTGGATCAAATGCGCACTTTTCATAAATCCTGCTCGATAGGCGCTCATTTAGGATTAGATCCAAAAAATTTTGATTAATTTTTTTAATGGAAAATATTCAAAGCCTTTTCAAGGATCGGGTCAAGAGAGGCCCATTGTTTAAAGATCGTATCAAAAACCGTTATTTTTGAGGAATATAATCAAAAGCACAGCTTTTCGGGGGACAGATCAAAAACCGCTGAATTTTTTAGTGGTCGGATTAAAAAGCGCTCGTTCTTTTCACGGACCGCACCACGAGCACCGCCCTTTTTTTAGTGGTAGGATCGAAATCTCTTGTTCATGTATTTGAATGCTTCTCTTTGTCAGGGTATCAGATCAAAGTCGCCCTTCTATTATTATTTTTTTAGGAATCTTAACCAAAACGTTTTTTTTCTTTTCCAGTTACGGTTTTTTTAAGAGTCGTATCAAAAGCCTCTCATTTTAAAGGGATCAGATCGTGCTGCTCTTTTAAGAGATGAAGGTCAAAAGAAGTTTTTTAGTGATCCTCGGTGAAAAATTTTCACCCCGCTCCCTGCCGAATCGGTTGAAATCTTTATTCTTCATTCGTGTCATCGGCGAAATGCCAGGATCGTTAAATGTCGCGGCGCCGGCGGCGTGACGGGATTCGCAACGTCCACCTTTGCCCCGTCGTCACGGAACCGCGGCCTCTGGCCCAACACGGGGTCGAACATGTCAAAAATACTTTTCGAGGGGTAGGGGGAGGGGGAAAACAAGATAAAAACTGTAGGGGGCTTCGCTAAGTCCCTCCTGCCTCGTGGGTCGAATTCGAAATCGAAAGTACCCCCACGGGGAGAGCTCTCTCTTTTCGGCTCTCACTCTCGACGGACGCCCGGAGTCAAGGTCGTGACGAGGCCGCGCGGACCGGCTCCTCTTTTATTATTTATTTTTTAATTTTATTTTAAAATTCCATTTTAATTTTAACGAGATCCTCGAATTCCTCAGACGCTTTTCCTGGAAGACTGAGAGAGAGAGAGAGAGAGAGAGAGAGAGAGAGAGAGAGAGAGAGAG
>CM077110.1:8561229-8575009 GCA_039619505.1 Cimex hemipterus | reverse complement strand
AGAGAGAGAGAGAGAGAGAGAGAGAGAGAGAGAGAGAGAGAGAGAGAGAGAGCGCTTTTGATCGTGATCCCGGAAAAGAGCGACTGATAATGCGCTCCGCTGATTGTCAGTTGATCCTTTCCCACAAAATAACGCTTTTTGACTTATCCGTAAAAAACCCGGGCGTCTCTAGATACAATCACTATAAAGAGAGGCTTTGATGATCCATAAAAATAAATAAATATTAAAAAAAATGAGGGTCTTTTGATCAAATATATACAAGAGGAGGAGCGGGTTTGGATCAGCTCCCCCCAAAAAAGAAAAGATGAGCGTTTCTTGAACAGAACCCAAAAAGTAAATTTTATCCGCCCTTCAAAAGAACACACTTTGCTCCGGGCTTCTTACAAAAAAGAGCGTTTTTTATTCCATCTCTTAAATAAAAAGAGCCGCTCTTGATCAATCCCCGGAAATTGAGCTGTTTTTATTCGATCAAGAAAAAGCGATTTTTGTCCTGATCCCCCCCCCCCCAAAAAAAAAAAAAAATACTGGTTTTGAACTCGTACCAAGAATAGAACTACTGTTTGTTTATTTATACCTAAAAAAGGTGCGAATCCTTGAAAAAAGAGCGATTTGAATAGTTTAATCTGTTATATTAAAAAATGATACCTTTTGATCTGCCCCCACGAAAAAGAGAGATTTTGCTCAGGGCTCCTTGAAACAAAAGCGGCTCTTGATCGGATCCTCGAAATAATCATCTTTTTATCGGGATCCCCGAAAAAGAGCGGCTCTTGATCTGATTCCTAAAAAATGAACGACTTTTGTTTCGTTCGAGGTAGGAACCGACCGACGAAAAGAACACCTTCTCAACGAATCCCTGAATTGGAGAATTCGAACCACTGGAAGTACTATACTCCAAGTATCCGACTTTTTAAAAACAAAAATTAACCGTGGTTCCGCTTAGCTGCCAACCGATTAACAATAAAGGACGATGAACGTTGTAGTAAAAGGACGATTTTAAGATAGCGATTATCGTGGGATTCGACTCACCTGTCCTCGACCTGACCGGTGGTTCTGTGACGGGCTGCTGTGTCGTCTGAGCCTGGCTCCTTCCTCTCGAAGGGAACCGCGTATTGGACCTCTCTTCGTCCGCCGCTTCCATCTGTCTTCCTCTTGTCCTTTAAAACAGACGAAAACCATTGTAAAAAAAGAAAAATTATATTCTTGTCTAGGTTTGACACACCTTTGACCTCCCCTGGGCAAAACTTCGTTGACGGCGGGCTCGGCCGTGGTGGCTACGGGCTCTTTTCCCTTGGACCTTTCGATGGTCGTGTACCTGTTTCTGGACCTGTCGTCGGATTTCCTCCTCGGCTCTTCATCTTCGGGTTCTTGCCTGGTCCTGAACCTTTCGTCCGATTTCCTCCTTGGTACTTCCTCCTCGGGGTCTTGCCTGCTCCTGAACCTGTCCTCGGACCTCCTCCTCGGTTCGTCGTCCTGCTCCTTCCTCCTGGTGGCCCTTTCGACTTCCGAGTAGCGAGGACGTTGGGTCGTGGCGGGCGTGTCTTCGTCCTCGTCGTAATAGTAGTAGACGTACTCGTACTCGTAGTCCTGGCCGTTGGGTCCTTTCTTCACGTTCACCCTCGACGCCTGGGACGTGCCGGCAGGGACGAGCTTCTTATTGTTCAGGGGGTGAAAATCGTCGTCGAAATCGAGCCCGCCTTTGTCGTCGGGCTTGGCTTTACTGATGATGTCGTAGTGGAAGTGCTTGAGTGAAGGGACGCCGTTGCCCGACTGCTTCTTCAGCACGCCTGACGAACCTTCGTCCTTCACGCTAGCCTTGAAAGAAGACGAGTCCTTTTTCAACGTGCCAACCTCGGCTTTCTTTACCGGATATTTCCCCTGGACACCCGTCAGCCCTTCGTCTTTCACCTGTACAGACGATTCGCCTAAAAACAAAACCAAAACCTATAAAAAAGAAAAAACACAGAACACAAAACTGAGACGTCTTATACTCACTCAGATTCCCATCATCCCTATGATGCCCTGTAAAAAAAATCGGTCATGATCGATGCCAAAATTAAAAAACTGACAAAAACCCTTCCAGACTTACCGGTTTGAAGTCTGACGTACTGATTGCCCGGACCCGGCGATGTTATCACGTCGACCTCCGCCCTGGTCAGGGCCAAAAGTGCGAAAGCGAGGACCAGCAACATGATCTGCGAATAAAACAAAAGACAAAAGATCAACGCCTCGGCCTTTTCTTTTTCTTTTCTTTTAATTGCATTGGGGTTTTTGTTCTTTCAGCCTTAACTGGCCGTGTCCGTGACCAATCCTCCATTGTCGACCTATTCTTAACAGGGTCATCGGCACGCAAAAAAGGAAAGAGTCGCGCCTTGTGCTGCGCCGCGGGCCGTTCGGCACTTTTTTCACGTCTGACGTCGAGAATCAATAAGAGTAAGCGAAATGAGCTGACTCGTTCTCCAAAATTCTCTTAAGAGTGAACGCAAGTGATCAAATTCATGCTCAAGAGTGATCAACTCCATTTGTAAGAATGAACTGGTCTGTTCATGAGAGTGAACGAATCATCTGAATCGTTCTTAAGAGTAATCGTACCCGTTCGTGAGTGTGAACGGAAGTGACCTGATCCGTTCATGAGATGGCACGATTCGTTCATAAGAGTGAACAAAATTGATCCGATTCGGTCTCAAGAGTGAACGAAAGTGCTTGGTCCGTTCATGAGAGTGAACGGGATGGACTTGACCCGTTCATTAGGGTGGTGAAACAAAATGGCTTGATTCGTTCATAAGACAGAACTGATCCGTTCATAAGGGTGGTAAACCAAAGTGACATCCGTTCATGAGAGTGACTTGATTCGTTCAAAGAGTGTTAGAATCGGTTCATGAGAGTGAACTGATTCGTCGTAAGAGTGATCAGACCCGTTCAGAGTGATCGAACGTGGACTGATAAGTTCATAAGAGTGAACGGAAGTGACCTTATTTGTGTTTACGAGTGAACGAGAGTGAACTTGATGAAAGTGATCCAACCCGTTCACGAGTAAACGAAAGTGGCCCAGATCCGTTCATGAGAGTGAAATGATTCGTCCATAAGATTACCAAATTAATCTGATTCTCTTTTTAAGAGTGATCAAAGTCGTTCATGAGAGTGAACCGATCCATTCGTAAGAGCGATCAGATCTGTTCGTAAAAGTGAACTGATCCGTGTATGATTGAAAGCAGACAATATGTTATGCGTATTCGTTTGGGGGGGGGGGTGATCGGGAAAACAGGCTTGAGGCGACGGCGGGAATTGAACCCATGACACGGGGTACTACGAACCGAGAGTCTCTCGCGCTAGCCACTCGGCTACCGCGGCTCCCAACCTTTATTTGTTCTTAACCCTGATCCTTTAATGAGAATGAAGGAAAGTGAATCGGTCGGTTTTTTTATGCGAACGAGATCGAACTTTACCTTCTTGCGAGATATAACATTCAGACTGAACCAGAGTGAATCGATTGTCAAAAATCCTTTGAAAAATGCTAGATTGCACATATCTACTTTACATATTTCAAGGGACTGTCAGACGATCCATGCTTACGTGAAATTTCAGAACTGAGAGTGAAAAACTCGAGCTCCTTTGGGAACCTTCTGCGACCTGATTGACGGTTCCTCTGAGCTCTTACACCGGGAAACGACAAACGCTTCCTGTTCGAAGTGATTTTCTATGGATCAGAATTTAAAAGACAGGAGCTCCTTTATTTGCCAGAACCTTATTCCATCTTGACTCATTTCCCAATTTGTCAATTGTGCAACCGGGCCCGTTTGTGCCTTTCTCCCGCGGTCTCGGGGTTGTAATTTATTTGTCCCCCCGGCGCCCCAGGCGACTAGGAACACGAGGCCAAGGTGACCCGGGGACGACCAAGGACGATCAGTGAAACCGTTATCCCTCGGCGCGTTCCGGGTGGCGCGAGGAAAAGTACAAAACAAACGGGAGATTTCGCGAGGGCTGACGGACACCAAGTGATGCAAGGGCCTAATTTCCGTGGAATTCGGACAAAAGACGCGTACTCAGTGAGCGTAATCTCATGTAACGAGAAATCAAACGGAGAATGACCCGGTTGTGTGGTGTTTTTTTCTTCTTTAACCTAAAAATCCTTGGCTTCTCCATCCTTGGAACGGGACAACTTTCGAAGCGAGGCCTTCTGGACCCTCTCGTTTGCCAGATCGTAACTTTGGAAAGCGGTCGTAAGGAAGGCGGCCAGGAGCTCGGCGGATCGGTTGACACTTATGAACGAATCTGGTCATTTCATGAACGGAGTCGCATCACCGGGGTCCTACTCCGATCATAACCTTTCATATTAATCATAGAGTGAATAGAAAAACAGGTTATACAGCAGAAATCAAAAATTAACTCATATCTGCAGTTCCATGCATGTCTGGCGTAACGAATTAAGGGTCGCGAATTTGAGCCACTCATAAACCGTAACAGGTCAACTCTGGGGAGAGTGAAACACCCGAGATGCAACAACCGAATCTCACCCAGGATGAGCCAGTTGTGTCTCCGCCAAGAAGTGGGATGGTTCTTAAAAGTGAAGTGCTCTGTCCTTAAGAGAGCAACCGAGAGTGAACTGACCCGGTCATAACAGCGATCAATCCTTTCAAGATAATGGACGAGAGTAATCTGAGTCGTTCATAGGAGTGAACTGACCATAACAGTAATGAGATCCGTTCAGAAGAGTGAACTCTGGCCCGTTTTCGAGAACGAACGAGATACCCGATTCGTTCATAAAAAGGGCTGAAGAATGCGATGTGACTCCTCCGCGTTGGGAGACGCGCTGCGCCCATATATTGTGCAACCTGGACGGAACAATCGTCGACTCGTGTCTATTTTCGTCATCCGTGGGAGTCGGGTTGAATCACCGTCGACACCCGGATCCCAGAGCCGTCCTTCCCTCAACCGACTCCCCCCCCGCCAAGGTGCAAAAGATCACATGGGGGAAAAGCCCGCTGTTGTGACATTCGCGACCCGGTTGCCACACACTCGAGAAAGCTCTCCTGAGCAGAACGGGAGTCGGGATTTGCATCCGCGTTGCCTCACCGGGCGCCCTTCACCCGTCCCGAGGATGACGAATCGTAGCACGAATTATAATCGGACTGAGTGAAATGTTTCCTTCTTTTTTCCCCTTTCTACTACTGTCACATTGGAAATGATTCCAGCACAGAGTGAACATCGTGTCATCCCGATTCCGAGAGTTCACCTCCTGCCCTTCTTTCCCCGTCTCCTCATGAGACATTCCTTAATTATCCCACATCGAGAAAGAAACTGACTCCCTGGTTCAAAGTGCATAAAAAACGGAAAAACGCGAGCTCCTTTTTACGATCCGTTTATGGATGAACGGATCGTTTCACTCTTCAGAACGAATCAAATTATTTCGTTCATATTTGATCACTGTTGAAAACGAATCAAGTCACATTCGTTCACCACCAACAATTCACTCTCGTTCATTCTTAAGAACGAATCAGGTCACTTGGGCTCACTCTCATGAACGGATCAGTTAACAATAAATGGATTCGAACACTTTTAAGAACGAGTCAAGACTTTTCGTTCACTCGTATAAACGGACCAGTTCCCTTGTGAACAGAATTGATCACCGTCAAGAACGAATCAGGACACTTTCGTTCACTTTTCTGAACGGATTTAACTTTTTTGAACAGATCTGATCACTCTTAAGAACGAATCAGGACACTTTCGTTCGCTCTCACGAACTGATGTGTTCACTTTTTTGAACGGGCTAGTCCACCGCGTTTACCCTTAAGGACGGATTAGTTAAGTCTCTTATGTGGATCTCTCGCTACGAGTTTAATGTAGGAACTGAGCTCCTGGCGCATACTGAAATCCTGACACGAAGCCAGAAAACAAGAACTGTCAAAATGCTACCGTTTTTTTACGTCTTGTTTTACATTCCTGGTATCAGTTAACATAGAACGATGTTCCTAGCCTCTTAAATCCTGAAATCAAGACACTCAAAAATTCATTTACAGCGTACAAAACCGAATTTTTCGAACGACTTCCTGGATAGAAGATAAAGGAATGTAGCTTCTACTAGATTTACATAATCCTGATGACAGGGACGTTCTTTGTCTGGTTTCGGGCTGATGTGACGGATTTATACTTTTTTAAACGAAGCTCCTGTCAACTTATAGCTACCGGTATGAGGAAAGACCGCTATTGCAGGTGTCGGCACCGCCCTCGCCAGGTGAAAGGTGTTAAGGTGAAAATATCTCAATCGCTTTCGTAATGGGCCACCTCTCCTTGGTGTCTTTCCAGGAAGGGTGACGATGAAGCCAAAGCTAGAGGGGGAGAAATTAAATTAAACGGTTGCATTTGCCTTGTTCGAAGGTTGGAAGGAAATGGGGCAAGGACGCGAACCCGCTGGAATCGCACTAAAGCCAATCATTAGTAATAAAAGATAAAGAAATACTTTCACGCTTGACCCCGCCCTTGTAGGCAGGAGAGAAAACGTCATAAATCCGGACTATATGGGAGAAATCCGCCCGTTCTTACCACGTGTGAAAATCTCCTGCTATTTTCGACAACGAAAGGAGAAAAACTAGGCCATTTTTATTAATTTTGTTTTTTGGTCGACCTCAGCGAGGCGATTCCAGGGCAATTATCGGCCGTAATCGCCAGCCCAAGGTCTCGGGTAAGCGGAATGCACTACTCCTACAGATTCGCCGTGACTCGCTTTTGAACTTTGCAACCGTGAAATTTTATTGGTTAATGTGCGGCAAGAGCTACTTAAAATCACTCCTAATAGGAAAGCGGAAGATTCAGACACTTGTTCCGCGAAGGCAAGACGTTATTTTTTATCAGGATGAATTTTACAGTAACTACAACTTTCTGATGAGGTTGAGGTCCTGCTGGATTATCAAATCCTGATACGAATGGGAACAATTTCGTCTCCTGTTACGAGAAGACTAGGTCTTCTTTTGAAACAGGAGTCAAAATAAGACAAGGGCTTTCTTATGAATAGAACGAACTCCTGCTGGATTATCAAATCCTGATAAAAACGCAAAAGACGATTTTTGAAACAGGAGACAAAATAAGACAGGAGACACTCAAATCCTGATGCGAAAGCGAACGATTTTGTGTTCTCTTGCAAGAAGACAAGGCGTTCTTTTATATCAGGATGATTCGACAGGACTTGGTCCTGTGTTAAGTTGTGCGTGTGATGATCACAGGAGTTTCCTGATAAATAGGCCGAGCTCTCCTTTCTTCTTCTGTCTTCCGTTTCAAAGTCACGATTAGGAATTTGCCATTAGCACAAAAGGCTGAACGATTTCGTCTCCTGTTACGAGAAGACTAGGCGTGCTTTAAAAATAGGAGCTCTCTTATCGATAGGCTGAGCTCCTGCTAGATTTTCCGTCCTGACACGAAGATTTTTTACAAGCTCCTTGATTTGTGCTCATGTTACGAGCTGTTGTTATCACGTCTTGATACGAAAGGAAAAACCACATTTATAACCAAAAACCTACGACATTTTCCTTCCTTATTACCTCCTGTTACAATTTAAAGGTATCTAGCTCCTGATATATTCTGAAATCCTGATACTGACAAAAATAATTTATAACTTAACAAAACCTCAACCTTCTTATATCCTGATACAAATCACTTTTGTTTTTATTCGCTCCCGTCTGATTTCGTCCTGATACAAGACAAAGTACCTAGATCCTACTAGATTCTCAAATCCTGATATCATAACAAAAAATTGGTTATAGCCTGAAAAAACGCGGAGCTTTTTACGAGATTCTTGATTTCGAGCTCCTGTCACAGATTAATATGGATGCTGAGCTACACTACCTTTCTAAATCTAGATAGCAAAGAAAAAATTCATTTATAGTCTACAAAACGTAAGAAATGTTTGATTTTAGCTACTGATACAATTTAAATATATCAAGCTCTTAATAGATTCTGAAATCCTGATATCGAGAAAAATTATCGCTTACAAAACCCAGATGTTTTTGTACAAGCTCCTTGATTTCGGCTCCTGATACGTCAGTGGAAACTGTACTCCCAGTGGGTTCTTAAATCCTGATACAGAGTCAGAAGTTTTTTTTAAATAGCTCCTGTCTGATTTTGGCCTCCTGATACAAGATACAATACCTAATTCCTCCTAGGTGTCACGTCCTGACATCAAGATAAGAAAATTTATCTCTAGTCTAAAAAACGCATAAATATTTTTCGACCTTCTTGATTTTGAGCTCCTGTTACAGGTTAATTTGGATGTTGAGCTCCTATCGATCTATTCGCATCCTGATATCAAGGAAAAAATTTTCATTTATAGCCTACAAAACTGAGATATTTTCTACATGCTTTCTGATTTTACCTCCTGCTAAAGGTATCAAGCTCCTAATAGAATCTGAAATCCTGACATCGAAAAAATATCATTTATAGATCAAATAATCCAGGGTTTTTTTTAAAGCTCCTTGATTTCGGCTCCTGATACGTCAATGGATGATGGATTCTTAAAGCCAGAAGGACACTATTTTTTTATTGGCTCATGTTTTATTTTGGACTCTCGATACATAAGTACCTAGCTCTTACTAGATTTTCAACTCTTGATATCAAGACAAAAATTTATTTCTTGCCTAGAAAACGCATTGGCCCCTGTCAGATAGGTAAGAAATTGAAATATTCCAGGTGTAGAAGTTCGTAACGCTTTTCCTTCTTCATGGCAAGGGTAAAAAGAGAAATTATGAAATAGTCTTCGACCCGGTCTCTGTTGACCTTCCTGCACTCGTGCTTTCACGTTTTAAGACTAAGTCCGATGCATGGAAGTTTCCAGGTGTGAAAAAAAGCGCACCGAGGGGTGAACGTTCTCCGTTCCATCTTTGGCCACATTCCAGGTGTTTCTTATTCAGGCGGTGTGACTTCCTTCCTCGGGTGATGCAACCGTGCCCCTAGAGCAAGTCGAAAAAGTTCCAAAAACACCCGGAGAGGAGTTGGCGTGAAAACAAATTTTCACCCCAGGAGGTGACATAACAGGGGTTGTTTGAAATTCCCCAACGCCCCCGGGTTCGACAAAATGAACCAACCAAACGCGGGATTTTCCAGTCGAAAAACAAACAGTTTAAAAATAAATCGGCCGGACAACTTGGACGATCTAGAAGCTTAGGCTCATCAAGATTTAAAAAAAAATTTTCCTTTAAAATAAATTCTCATAACGAGAAACGTGCGTTGCGGTTTCACTGAGGTGAAAGGGCTCGGGATGACGGAGAAATTCAAATTTTGATATCGCGGCAATGCAAATGATTGCATACGCGAATGTTTTTGTTTCTTTCTCTCTCGCCTCTTCACACAACTTTTACTTGTGACGATATTTCCACTTTCAAGTGTTGTGCCAACAAAAAAAATAATTTTTGTAATAAAATTGAGCTCCTGTCGGGATTCTGAATGCCTTTACGAGAAGACGTACTTTTCTATCTGGAGACAACCTAAAACAGGAATTCTCTCATATAATAGGCTGAGCTCCTGCTTGATTATCAAATCCTGTTACAGTAGGACAAAACACTCTTTAGTATCAAGTGACGAAATAATAAGCAGGAGTTTTCTGATTAATCGGCTGACATCCAGCTGGATTATCAAATCCTGACAAAAAGTCAAAAGATTTAATATTCTGTTAGAACAAAAATCAAGACGTACTTTTGTATCAGGAGGAATTCAACGGTAGCTTTCTGATGAATTAGCTAAGCTCCTGTTGAATTATCAAATCCTGATAAAAAGGCAAAAGATTTAATATTCTGTTAATAGGAAATCCAAGATAATCTACAAAATTCGAGATTTTTTACGAGCTCCTTTTATTTCAACTATGCGGTAAATTGAACTTGGTATTTAGTCCACGAAACAGTTTTTTTTTACTTTTTAAGCTCCTCATGCGAGATAACGTTGAAACCAGGGCGATACCTGAAATCCTAGTAAGAAGGCAAAAACCAAACTTAAGAACCTTTATTTACAAATTCCTGTAACAAGGTTAGGTTTAAGCCGAAATCCTGGCCCAAAGGTAAAAACTCATCATAACCTACAAAGTTCTAAAGCTCCTTTATTTCAGTTCCCGTTACGAGCAGATTAAACTTCTTGGTTCATAAATCCTGGTAGGAAGGAGAAAGAAAACGAGTGTTTTTTTTTTTTTAACAAGGTCTTGATACAATGTAACGTTAAACCGACAAAAGGTCAAACTTTTTTTGATGAGCATGAGTTCCGGCTCCTCTATTCCATGTAGAACTGAGCTCCTACGAGATTCTCTAATTCTGATATATAGGAAAAAAAATTTATACCTTATAAAACTCGGAATTTTTTTTACAAGCTCTTTCGTTTTATCTCCTGATATAAGGTTAACTAAATAAAACCAGAGTTTATTACAAGCACTTTGAGCTCGGCTAAGAGATAATGTGGGAAGAAACTAGGCTTCTACTAGATTCTCAAATCCTGATATCTAGGCAAGAAATTAATTTATAGACTATCAAGCTCTTCCATTTTATCTCCTGATACAAAGAGGTACACAACCTAAGGTCCTCCTAGGTTCCAAAATCCTAAATGCAGAAGGACCAGAGGTTAACTTTCTAAAACCAAACAATCACCTTGAGTTCAGTTAAGAGACATGTGTAAACTAAGCTCCTACTAGATTATCAAATCTTGATATTAAGAAAAAAAAAATCACCTACAGCTTTCAAAATATCCCAAGCGTAAACGTAAAACTCCTTAGCTCCTACGAGATTCTCAAATCGTTCTCAAATGATGTTAAAGGAAAAAATACAATGAAAGCCCACATTGCACAGACTTTTTACTAGGCTGTTTTATTTTAGCTCCTTTAACAAGGTAATTTAAACTCAGACACTACGTCAATCCTAATACAAAGTGAAAAACCAAGAAGAAATTTTTTTTACTACCTCCTGATAAAAAGAAGCCCCGATACATTCTCAAATCTTGATTTTAGGGGAAAACTTTCATTGATAGTCTACAAATAACAGATTTTTTACAAGTGCATTGATTGTTTTTAGTCTGACTTCGTGGGAGATTATCAACTCCTGATCGTATGAAACTCATAATTTTTTTTCAAGCTCCATTGGTTTCAGGTTCTGTTACAAGATAACGTGTAACAAGATAAATCCTGATATTATGGTAAAAAAAATATTTGCAGTCTAAAAAACTTTTTTTACTTGCTTTTTGATTTTCCCAACTGACAGGATTTAAAGGCAGCTCCTAATAGAATCCCAAATCGTGATATCGAAAAAAAATCATTCAAAGCTTACAAAAACCCAGACCTTTTGTTTAAAAAGCTCCTTGATTTCGGGTCCTCGTCACTGGAAACTGCCTGATACAAAGGCATCATGATTTTGGCCTCCTGGTACAAGATACAGTACCTACCTCCTAATAAATTCTGAATTTCTCATACGACAAAATAATTATTTGCAGCCTAAAGATCCGAGATTTTTAAGAGCTTCTTGATTTCAGGTTGATGTGGATACTAAGCTCCTTTTTCAAAGCCTGATATCACGTGAAAAAATTCATTTATACTAAATATTTTTACCGTAGTAATCCTGGTACAAAAAAGCGTAACTGTTCTAAATCCTGACGCGAAAACGAAAATTTCATTTATATTTTACCGAACACAAAGTTTCTTAACTCTCTCTCCTTATACAAAGACGTAAGCACCTGGTAGATTCTCGAATTCTGATATGAAAAAAAAGATCAGCGTTTAAAGTAAAACTCCAGACGTAGTAACGAACACCTGGTTCTACTGAATGCCTTTGAAAAGGGGAAGCTCCTGATACAAAGAAATATAAGAGGTAAGCTCCTAGTATATTCTCGAATCCTGATATCAAGGGAAAAAATTAGTTTATCGCCTACAAAACAACTTTTTTTTTAAAGATTCCCTTATTTCAGCTAAGATTTAAAAAGATCTCATAATGTATAAATTGAGCCCTGCTAACTTTCAAATCCTGATTGCAAGGGAACAATTTCATTTATGGTCAGACTATTTCCACTAGCTCCTGATATGAAGGCAAAAGGACCGAGCTCCTACTCGATTTCAAATCCTGATATCCATGAAAAAAATTTCATTTAGAGCCAGACTAGTTTTACCAGCTCCTGATAGAAAAAAGTATAAGAGCTAAGCTTCTGCTAGATCATCGAATGTTGATAGAAAATCAAAGATTTATTTATTTTTGATAAAACCAAAATTTTTGACTCTCTTCTGATAGAAAGATGTGAAGGAGCTAAGCACCTAGTAGATTCTAGAGTCCTGGCTTTTAGTGGAAAATTCTCCCAGGTAACCATTCAAACTGTATTCAGCGCTTGTCGCGTCGACTCCTGGACATTTTCATCCTCAGTGTGCCCGGCGTATTATTCAAAATATAACCAAACGCTTCGAACCGAAGAGGGGCCGGGATGAATATTTTTCGAAGGAGAAAGTCATGACTCGGCGAAGGTCGGGTCGTTTGGCGGATTTTCGAAACCGAAAACACTGCGACCTTTTTCCCCGTCCCGGGATCACGCCTCCGTTCGAGGATTCCGGACGTGCTCGGTCACGCCGTGGGAACTGTCATAGCGAGACGGCCAGGGCCCGCGGCCCGGACGGATTGGAAGTTTGGAAAAATTGGGTTGTTAACTGGAGAAAAGCTCCGGCACTGTTAGGCAAATATAATGGGCAAACCGCAGCCCGAAAAAAAGGACGGTTTCTCGGTTTGAAAACAAATGCGGAAGTTTTTCAATTTTTTTTTTTTTTTTTTTTTTTTTTTTTACCTCATCTCTTTCTATAGTACATTTGACACAACCACGTTTCAAAATAATCAATTAAACTAATTAAAAATAATAATAGAATAAGTTTTAAGTTGAGGCAAGAACGCGACTGTTACGCAAGGGGTAGAGAAAGATGAAGACATAAGATTGGAATTTTATTTTTCCCTGGAGAATTTTCCCCAGCCTGTCGACAAAACAAAATAAAGAAAGAAAGAAAAAAAATAAAAATATCCAGGAATGAAAATCCATTTGACTACAACGACTAAGAAAAAACCTAAAAAATGTTCATTCCTAACTCCTAATATCAAACCGGATTATCTTTTTTTATTTATTTTTTTTTCTAGCGGGTTCAATATACAGGTCCAAAATTATTTTTTTTAAAGGAGAAAAAATTTCTTAACGTGACTTACCTGTGTGCGGTCCTGTTGGAGACTGGGCGTGAAAGGTCCTGAGACTTGAGAGGAGAGGAACGCTAGCCAGTTAAGAAAGGGGGAAGAAGGTTGTGGTGGGAAGTATGATTCTTTTAAGTGAATCTAGTCACTTCGATTCAATCCGTGAAGTGAGACGATTCTTTTTATCGTATCTTTCACTCCTCCCACTCCGCTAACAGAGATTTCGTTTACTGGTTTCTGCCTTCATCCAAATTTCCCACCACAATTAAAATTAATTTTCAAATCTAGTATTTATTTACTACAACAAAAACGATAAAATAGAATGAATGTGAAGAGTTCCTACTGGAAAAAAAAACGAATATATGAAAATATCATTCATAATTTAAGAAAAACGAAATTTTCACTATCTCTTCTTACGATTAGGAGGTGAATTCCTACTGGATCCTAGCGTCCTGATATCTAGGCGAAAATATCATTCATAATTGAAGAAAAACGAAATTTTCACTATCTCTTCTTACGAGAAGGAGGTGAATTCCTAGTGGATCCTAGCGTCCTGATATCAAGGCGAATATATCATTTATAATTTAAGAAAAACGAAATTTTCACTATCTCTTCTT
>CM077110.1:8519285-8532168 GCA_039619505.1 Cimex hemipterus | reverse complement strand
AAATATTTAATTTCTACTCATCGACTAATCCGTTAAAATAACACTGGACTATAGAAAATGGTCCGTGGGTTTTTGTTTGGGGTTATTTAATCTTTGTTGGTACCTATTTTATTCTGATTTTTTTTCAGGAATGTTTTTACTCGATGTTTTGGTGTGATTCTAAGTGTTGAAGAAGGCTTTGTAAGGGTTGGCCTACTTTTTGTACCGAAAAACACTTATGCTATTAGAAGTAAACGTCTAGATTTTAGTTAGCTGTGTCGCCTGAGATGTCATTGATGCTAAGTTTTTCTTTTCCCCAACTCAACGAATGATTTACACTCATTTGTGGCTGCAGTTGTCTGTATAGTTCTTTTGGACTCTGTATTTTTGGTTTTATACAGGGTGACTTGCTACTCGTGCTACAAACTTCTCCAGTAGATTCTTGACCCTAAAATGAACAAAAAAGTACATATTGACCATGTCCGATTCTCAACCGTTTCAGAGTAATTTCGCTTTTTATCGATTTTGAAAGATATCACGTCCTGGCGTCGGAAAATCGTGATATCTTTTAATCTAAACATTTCTCTTAAAATCTATAAGCACCGTTGAAATCCCCGTTAATTTTTCAATAAGAAGATGAAGGTGGCAAAACGTTTGGGCTAATTTTTGGTGTTTTATTTCAGCCAGAACTACAAAATAAGTGGAAAATTGTGTAAATCGGAAAGTGCATAAAGTAATCCAGAGTTTCTAATTTTAGTCTCAGAAGGCAGCAAATTTGAGGAAAACTACCTGATTTAATAACGCTTCTAACGCACTCGTCATTTTTTTATTTGGTGGTTTTGAGACCAAGATGTCGATGACAAAAAGAGAAAAACTGTAAAAACCAGAAAAAGTTTTTTCACTTTGTTTTTCTCTCAAAATCATAATTCCATTGAAATTTTTTAATTTAATTTGATGCCCATTTAGTATGTAATGCTTAAGAAGTTTACAAACAGCTAGAAGGTCAAGGAAGAAAGACCCAATAAGTCTTTTATTTACACAATTGGAATTAGGATTAATACCTAATAAGATAATGGTGTTTACTCACAACGAATGAAAAGATTTGAATTTTGTTCATTGTCTAAAGTGTACTCGTGCAGTTAACAAAATTTGTGATAATGTCTACATTTTCGTATGAAGAGTATGCAGATATGCATCTTGTTTATGATTTCTGCGGTTGTAGCGCGAGAGCAGCGCGTCAAGAATATGGAGTTAGGTATCCTCACCGACGTTTACCTAGTATCGGTGTTTTCATTAGGCTCCACGAATGTCTCCGTAGAACAGGTAGATTCCCCACAAATTTACGCGAATTAGGTAATCAGCAAACTGATGTTGGTTTGGAACAAACGGTGATCGATCGGGTAATGGCTCAACCAGATATCAGCACACGAGACCTCGCGAGAGCATTCGGGATCTCCCAGTTCAAGGTGTGTGAAATTTTGAAAAAGGAAAAACTATATCCCTACCACGTTCAATAGATTCAACTATTGCATACTGGTGACAATTATCGTAGGAAGGAATTTTGTTGCTGGCTTGTACAATCTGACACTGAGGAACATCACTTCTTTCATCGAATTTTGTGGTCAGATGAATCAAATTTCACCCGAGACGGAGTATTTAACACCCATAATCTGCACCAATACTCCCATCAAAACCCACATGCAAGTCGTCAGCAACATTCCCAAAGACGTTTTTCAATCAATGTTTGGGCGGGAGTTATTGGAAATGTCCTCATCGGTCCCTACTTAGATTTTCCGGCAAGATTAACTGGCCCAATTTATTTAAATTTTATCCAAAACATGCTGCCCACCTTGCTGGAGGACCTTCCTTTACAATTGAGACGAAACATAATTTTTCAGCACGATGGTGCGCCTCCACATTCCTCTAGATTAGTTCAGGCGTATTTGAATCGAACATTCGAAACATGGATCGGCCGTGGTGGGACAGTTCCATGGCCACCAAGATCTCCTGATCTTAACCCCATGGATTACTTCGTCTGGGGATATCTCAAGGAACTAGTCTATCGCACTGAAGTGACAAACGTCGACGATTTGAGAGCAAGGATCTTCACCGCTGCTGAAAAACTTAGACGTGTTCTCAGTTTTGGTGTGACAGTTGGAAGTATGAGAAAACGGGCACGTTTGTGTATTTCGGAGAACGGTTTTCAATTTGAACAAAAACTAAAATGAATAAAAATAAATGAATTTTAAAAATTATTGGTGAGTTTCTATGTATATGTTTTTTCCAATCTAAAAAGTTGAACTCTCAAACATTAGCAATCCTTGAACCACCATTTTTTCTCTTTTTGTCATCAACATCTTGGTCTCACAACCACTAAATAAGAAAATGACGAGTGCGTTGGAAGCGTTATTAAATCAGGTAGTTTTCCTCAAATTTGCTACCTTCTGAGACTAAAATTAGAAACTCTGGATTACTTTATACACTTTCCGATTTACACAATTTTCCACTCTTTTTGTAGTTCTGGCTGAAATAAAACACAAAAAATTAGCCCAAACGTTTTGCCACCGTCATCTTCTTATTGAAAAATTAACGGGAATTTCAACGGTCTATTAGATTTTCAGAGAAATGTTTAGATTAAAAGATATCACGATTTTCCGACCCCAGGACGTGATATCTTTCAAAATCGATAAAAAGCGAAATTGCTCTGAAATGGTTGAGAATCGGACCATGGACAATATGAACTTTTTTGTTCATTTTAGGGTCAAGAATCTACTGGAGAAGTTTGTAGCACGAGTAGCAATTCACCCTATATAGTTACAGCAATTCTTTAGTCGGTCTTATCACCAGACATTTTCGAAACTACAACATTTTTGTAGTTTATCTAATTTTCGTTTCGAACGGAGTTCATAAGGTTAATAATTGATGGGCTGTTATCATCCACATTCGTGGAGTTTGAGCGGTCTATCAGTCACCGCTAAACTCCGACCTGTCTTCTGGCACTATTGAGTGAAACAATAGAGTCGTGTACTCGCGACGGTCGAATTAGGACTGATTTATGAGCATATAAAAATATATAAATAATAGTATAGAAATATTTGAATAAAAAATAAATATATAAAAAAGATATATGTAGAAGAATCAAGAAGGCAATGCTGTGGTTGTTTTCACTATTGTGTACCTTAATGCCGTCTAAATCGACTTGATTAGATGGGGCATGCTGTCTAGATTTTTACACAAAAGCCCTCATGATTAATGTGGCTTCAGATTCCGATGCCGCCTATATAGCCTAATCGCAATGAAGTCTAGATAGAAATTTAGTAGATATCGACAAGCCATCATGATCAAAACAAGGTCTAGATCGAAATGCCATCGTGATCGGCTTGCTTTCTTGATCGAAATCCAATTGATAATCAGTCCGTTTTATGTTGACTCACTGTCAGCTGAAACACTGATTGTGTAACATGTATTCTTAATTGGAATGTTTGCCTGGTCAACATTATGACCTAGGTATGCTTAAATCAAAGGAAAGGTGTGCTCATTTTTGGGCCCGTAGCCAAATTGCCAAACAGGCAGGACAAAATGTTAAAATGTGTACGTCTGTCTGATCTGGGTGAGAACAAATATGAACCAGTTCAGAGAAAAACGAGATGTCGATCTGCATAATCACCACCCGCCCTGAAGTATATGTCTCTTAATCTTTTGATTTCATTAGAGCTGAAGTGCTATACATAAAGAAATAAGAACTACAATATTTAAATCCTAAATCAACTAACGCTTCAATCCCAAAACATGTAAATAAATAAAAATAAATGCGTTGCTCATCACCGGGAGTTAATATAAAAGGTGTATACTCCGTGAGAGCCAAGTGAGATTGTCTTCTTGATTGTTTTGCACAGATATTTTTTAATATACATTTATGCATTATTATTTATCGATTATTTATATTAATCTATTATATATATATATTTTTAGCTTATCAGGATGCCACTCATAATTTTATAACTTAAATATACCAAAACGGTGCTAGTAGATGTTAGAAGCCTTTTTATGGTGTTGAAGTATCATACATCCCATAAACAAGGTTTAAAACAGAAAACAAATATTTCAATAATAATGGAGCATAGCAAGAAGGAGGACATCTCCTATAACTCACTTATACGATATCTGCTAATTTCGACACTATTTACATTATTAATCGTTCGCTATAAACTCTTTATTAATACTAAATTAAACAGCAAAAGACAAAAAAAAAAAAAAATAAACTAAAACTATAATAATAAGGAAAATTGAAAGAAGAGCGCTCTCAGTTTGCAGCAGTTCTCTCTCGTTTCTTAATCTTGTTTGATCAGCAAATTTGGCCACATTTTTCATTAATTAATTTCTTTTGCCATAACTTGATTATTTAAAATGAACTAAAATAAAAGATAAAACAATAAATTTTTTAGTAATGATGATAAATAGCAAGTAAAAGCACATCTCTACCCATTCCCAAGTTGGTGTTCTGCTAATTTCGACATTTTCTAAATTTTTTATTCATTTTTTGTTATGAATTGTTTATTTATATCACACTGAACTGAAATAACATAAAAACACAAGAAAAATATCAAAACATATGGAAAAAAAAATAAAGGGTATATCTCTCCCTTTCTCGCTCTACTTTGATCGGCGAATATTACACTTTTAGGTATTGACTTATTATGAGTTTACTTAAATACACTGAACTGAAAGAACAGAAAAAAATCAATAAAAATCACAGTAATAAACGAAAATGAGAGAATACGGACATCTCCTCCTATTCACGCTAATTTGAACAGAGAATTTTGACAATTTTCCCTTTTTTATTGACTTATTTTGCTATAAACTGTTTATTTAAATTAAATTGAACCAAAATAATAGAAAACTAATTTAAAAAATTATGAATTTAAGCTTAAAGTTAAAAGTTTAATCTTCGCTTTTATAAAAACTTAATAAAGTTAAAAACGGTTCATTGAAAACAACGTATCGATTCTCCCATATAATCGATTACTATTTATTGTTAGAGTAAACAAATTTTAGTTCAAATTATAACATTTAATTTGGTTTTAAGTATAAATAATATCAAGTTTTTAATTTTTTTTTTTTTGCTTGTTTATAATTAAAAATATTATTTTGTAAGAAATACGTTTTTATCGATAATTTTACATTTGAGATAATCGATTGGTGAAAAGCAGAGAGGTTTCATCGAGCAACATTTCAACGTAAACAAACCAAAACCAAGAGGTAAAATAAATAATTAAGTTCATTATATTCTGATTAGTTGTTCAAATTATTTATTAAATATAAAATCTAATAAAAATGTGATTATTATGATTTGATTTATTTTTATTGCGTCTCTCATTTGATTCGATGAAACCATTTCAGTTGAACCAGTATTTTTTGGTTTCCTTGTATTGTTTTGTTTGTGAAAGTTTAACCATAAACGATCGGTCGTTTTGAAAGGCGTCAATTTTTTTACAGATGCGATGGGCAGTCGGGTTGGTTTGGTGCGCTTTTTTCTTTGTAGAGGTCTCTTCGGCAGGCGATCAGTCCTGGCTGCCGGACATGTTTGGAGAGGGGGGGAGCTCCGATGCAAAGCAGAGAAGGTCATGCGATGAGGGCGCTTGTACCATTTACATAATGCGATTCCTGAACCATCTACTGAGAAGAACAAACTTGAAGGTGTGCCCAAAGAAAGGGTGGATGGGTCAGAACTGTTGAATCTGGCAATCTGAAATGATTGTTGGATCTGATTGTTTGAATATGTTTTTGGATTAGATTGCCTGATAGTCATTGCATGAACAGTCCAAACATTTTTTACTATCAGATTGGATAGTCAGGGAAAATGTTTCATTCAACTGTCTGGCCTTTAGACACCCAGCAATGATTTATTTTAACATTAGATCTGACAGTTGGAAATTATTGTTGCATGTCCTATCACTAATTTTTGTACAATCGGGTCTGACAGTCTGAAACAATTGGCCAGGACTATCTGAAGTACATTTTTTGTATTGTCAGATGTAACAGACTGAAACAATTGTTCTAAACAGGAGTTTTTGTGGACTGTCCGATTTACATATATTTTTTCTGTTCTAAGGATATTCATCTGGCACCAGGTATGGATGTTAAAGTTCCAATGAAGCTTTACTTCAACTCGACATCGCTGCAAATCATTCAAGCTTACGCTACAAAACGACGCCATGAATACACCTGGGCAGACCTTGACAAGGCAATGTTCCTTTTATTTGAGGAAAAGCTCGCTCAGCATGACGATGAGATTGAAGAGTCACCACGTTTTTTCCAGCCCGACATTCATCCCGAGTTCATAATTGTTGTAGTGATCGGTTCAATTGTTCTGATAGCGTTCTGGCTCGTCCTGACTGGTGTCTCCCTGGCTAAGACATTTCTCCTCGTCTTCACGATTGCTTTCAGTATAGGCCTTGGTGTCACTTGGTGGATTGAGATTGAGGAAAAACGAATCGAGGCACTCATCACGCTCGCAGAGATGAACAGCATACCCGAAGAATGCATTTCAACCAGTTCCACATACATGAACCAAATAAAAACTTGGCTTTGTAAAAACAAATCTATTCTAATTTCTTAAACGGTAAAAATCAATTGGTTTGTTGAATTTCAGTTGGTCCTAGTCAAAAATGCAAGCAATATCACTGGGCGAAGGTTGATCCAATGAAGAAGGTCATATTCAGCAACGTCCTGGCCAAAACATTCACATCGATGTGTATGACACCTCTGCCGATCATTGGCGATGCCCTCGGCCACATGACGGCCAATTACACGAGCCGCTTGTCCTGGCTTTCTGAAGTCATTACATGGATCATTGTGCCAATCATATCGCCTATTTTTGCACTCATGTGCATAATATTCCTCATGACTATCATCTTTGGGCGTGGCTTTAGAGTCTCGCTACCTTTCTTCTCTTACAGTTCACCGCCTGACGTCGAGCCAATCAGAGGTAATTTTTTTTTTAAACTGTTAGATAAAAAATTACAAAACCAAATTAGGACTTTTTTGGCGTGGGCGGTGCTTTTCTTGTTTGTTTTTTCCTGTAAGGGCACCAATTTTTTATCATTTCAGAGCCTGTAAAAGTGACAGCACGCCAGAAGAAATTTCTGAAAACTGCGCATCACAGCATAAAAGGCAATCAAAATTTACATTTACATTATACCATTGTATATTTAAGTTTTTTATTCTAAAATATGATTTTATATTAAAAAAGAAAAGAAAAAATCAGACTCGATCTTCTCGAGGAATTATTTCTTGGTGCAGAAGAGCAGAAGTGAGGGAAACTTTCTTGAAGGTAAATTCAATTTTTAAAAATATCTAAAAAACCAGAAATAATTGTTTTGCCCATAATGGAAATATTGATAGACAAAACCCGCTCATATTACGAACGTCACCCTGTAAAGAAGGCCATCCGCCAACGCAGTGACCTCGCTTTGTCGCACTTTGACCGTAGGTGAAACCGTCAATTAGAAAAAAAAAAAAAAACATGAAACTTAACAGTACCCATTTCAGAGCCGAGGCGGCTTAGGCAGAAGACGAGGAAGAACATGTTCAAAGACAGCGAGAGTGAAGAGAGCAGCTACCAGGGTGAGAGGTCGGTTCGTTGACGATCACAGCATGATTTTAAACTTTCTTATCCTCTCTTAGATAATATAGTATACAAACAGCCTTCGTCGAAGTTCGTTCCGACTCGAATCAACTCGGACTGCATGGAAGGTTGTAGGTGAAAAATATTTTTACAAATTTGAGTTTAATTTTTTTAATATTAAATAGAAAGCGGGTACTCAATGATCGACTATGACGAACGGTCGAGCACAAGTGGCCAGAGTGACATCGCAGTCATTCCAGAAACGGAGACTGAACTGGATGAAACGAGGGTTTTGAAAGCAATAAACTGACTTTCTTTGTTTTTTTTTTGTTTTTTTTTTTTGGGGGGGGGGGGTAATCACGTATTTTGATTTATTAATTTGAGCCTTTTTGAGCTTGGGAAAGTATAGATATCATTAGTAAATGGTGCAATTTCTTTACCACCCCCCGTCACAACTCTTTCAACTTTAAAATATTTTTTTGGTTTTGTAATTTTTTTTTAAATATTTTATTCGAGAGTCCTTTTTGAACGTAGATCTAAACCAATCGCCGATTTCAATCACACCAGGAAGGATGAAGACTGTGCGGTATAAAAGGGTGTCAAGGGACGGCGTTGTCAGGTCAATCGTCGACCACCGTATGCCATTCTGAACTGGATTTAATTGTTTTATATTTTTAAAAATTGCCCTGTACATTTTGTCAATATATAATTTTTAAGGATTAAGGCAGTTTATAACCTATATATCCCAACATTCTCAACACCATATTCTTAATAATAATAATATAATTATTAATCTTGTCATACGATACCAATCACAATATGCATTTGTAAAATAGGGATTCAGAGAGGAGGATGTTCACTGCCTGGTTGGCCCGACCCAGGATAGTTGTTTTGTCTGAGGGGGCTTGCAAAATTTACTCAGCCTGAACATCTGTATTGTAGTTAACCAACTCACTTATAAACCTTACAATAGCAAAACTACTACTCTTACTCACAATCAACTCCGAAGCCCACTGAAACGAGACCCCAATCCCGATCAAAGTGATGGCCAACCAAACCTTTACAGTAGAGCAATGGAACATGAACGGTTTCCAGGCTCAAGGTCAACACGATTTGAAAATCTTGCTTAAAGATTTACAACCGGAAATTCTTTTCCTCCAAACAAAATTACTTTTACAAATTTTGATATATCTAGAAAAGACACTTCAGACTCTCAATATCCGCTTGGGGAGCAGCACACATCCCTCAACTCTACAATGATTCAACTAAATACACATTTACGGGTCGTTGGTGTTTCACTTCAGGCACCTTCTAAATGTGCAACCTCTTGAATATATTTCCTCCCTAATCAACAAATAGCCTCACAAGATTTCAAAGACTTATTTTGCAATTATCATAACCTGCATTAATTTTTAGAGATTTTAAATCCCATAATAGGACATAGGGATCATCGAATATTCTCATATGGATCAGAAGAGATCCGTTATTTTGTTAAACTTGAGAAGTCAAAGTACATTATATCAAATTTTGTGGGTCTTTCTAGGACCCGATGATCTCCACTACTCTATGCTTAAAATCTCACCCCCTTCAATCGGGGCTTGTTGACATTATATTGGGTTGTCCGGAAAATAATGCAGGATTTTAAGTTTTCATTAAAAAAAATCTATATAAAATATTCTGTTTACGTTTACAGGATTACTCATTTGTATGAATGCCAACACTTATTAATCCTCTTCCAAATGATATTGTTTGTTTACCTCTGTAGCATTCCGCTACTTGGAAATAATTCAGTCATCCTTATAATGTCAAAGCGAGAATTTCGTACGATTTTCTTTTACGAGTTTAAACTCGGCCGAAGCGGAGCCCAAACGGCTAGAAACATTAACCAAGTCTGGGGCGAGGGTTGTGTTAATGAGTGCACTGTGCAAAGGTGGTTTAAAAAATTTCGGGAGGGAGATTTCAGCCTTGAAGATGAAGAAGGTCGTGGAAGGCCTTCCTCTCTTAATGATGATGTTCTGCGATCAGTGGTGGAAGAAAACCCCAAAACAACTGTTCGAGAACTTGCAGAGCAACTCAAAGTCAGTAAAACGACCGTCGCTGACCACCTCAAGGTGATTGGAAAAGTGAAAAAACTCGAAAATTGGGTTCCACGCTCATTAAACGATCACCAAAAAAATCAGCGCTTTGATGTTTGTGCATCACTTCTTTGTCGAAACAAAAATGACCCATTTTTGGCCAGAATTGTTACATGTGACGAAAAGTGGATTCTCTACGATAACACTAGACATTCTGGACAGTGGCTCGACAAAGGAGAAGCTCCAATACATTTTCCAAAGCCCCCAACTCATCAAAAAAAGGTAATGGTTACGGTATGGTGGGCTTCATTTGGTTTAATACACTACAGCTTCTTAAATCCTGGCGAAACCATCAATGCTGAATCATACTGTAACCAAATTAATACCATGCATCAGAAATTGGCAGTAATGAAGCCCTCTTTGGTCAATCGGAAAGGGCCCATTTTGTTGCATGACAACGCTCGACCACATGAGTCACGTGTAACGTCACAAAAATTATTGGAGCTTGGCTATGAAACTTTGCCTCACCCACCCTACTCTCCGGACCTCTCGCCTACTGGCTACCATTTTTTTAGACACCTGGACCACTACTTACAACACATAATATTCAAAAATCAAACGGAACTGGAAAATGCATTTATTGACTTTATCAATTCTAAAAATTCTGAATTCTACTCAGACGGAATTAATAAGTTACCAACACGTTGGGAGAAATGTATTGAGAGTATGGGAAATTATTTTGATTAAAGAACATTGCTTTAAAGTAACTAGTTTCTTTTTTTTGTTTAATACCAAAATCCTGCATTATTTTCCGGACAACCCAATACAATAAAACTGGACTATTAAGAAACCTGCCAAAACCCCACAAACATATGTGCCTTGCAATCAGCACCTTTTGAAATTGACTTGTCTTTTAGTAAACTTCATTTTTAATTTTTATTATCTGGCCTGTATCTGAAAATTACTATGGATGTGACCATCCTTGTCCAAAAGCACGTTGAAAACCTTCACTCGAGTACAAACCTGATGGGTGATGGAAAATATCACTGGAACCTATTCTGGGATAAACTTACCCTCCCCAAAGACCCTCCTACTGATATCAAATTAGAAGTTGAAAAGAATTAGAAGTTTTATCAACTCAGCAAATCAAACTGTCCTAAAATCAGCCAATCAAAGACATCACCCATCTGGACTTTGATCAAATGATGTCTCAAATGAAGACTGTAAAAAAAAAGCTTGAATAAATAAAAGATGTGCCTTAAAGCAACTTAAGAAAATTCATTAAATTGTAATCAACAAAAGGCAAGAGCAATGTTTAAGGAAGTGCACCAAACAAGTTTACTATTACTAAGACCTTATACAGACATACACTGCTTACCAAGGACTGGAAAAAATTGAAGATTGTTCATGGAAGAACCCTCCCAGCCAAATTGCTGGAACTGTCTGAAGATATTGAAACCCTAATTGGCCCTATGAACATAGCTAATGAGTTGGGTAAGCGTTTTTCTTCAAATTTGGACAACAACCACTATGACCCATTCATTACCCAAAAAATACAAAATGAAAGTTTTGAGCTGGATATTGCAGGACATGACAACCATCCTCTAAACTTACTCAGAGTACACTCAAACGTCTGTGGGTGTCAAAGGTGTCTTCTCCTGGGCCCAATGATATATATGACTCTATGCTTAAAATTTTATCCCCTTTAATCAGAGATTGGTAAGATTATACAATAGAATCCTTTGTGAGCCTTCTTTTCCTGCTTCTGGGAGAGAGGGATACCAATCGTACAAATTGGAAAAGACAAAATGTTTAATCAAAGTTTACGACCAATCTCACTCAACAGTTGCCAAAGCAAAGTGATTGCGAGTGTGAGAGAGTAGTAAACATGCGGTTGGTATGGTTCATAGAAAAAGAAAACCTCAGCATAACAGAGCAATCTGGAGGTAGAAATGGACACTCTTGTCTGGACCGTACTGACAGAAACCAAAGCCCAGGAGACTTCAATTTGAAGAAAAGAAAAATGCTATTTTCCTGGACCTTGAAAATACCGTCAACACCACCTGGATAAATGAGATCCTATATATAGTAACTTAATGGGGTGTTAAGGGTACAATTCTAAATTTTATAGATAAACGATCGTTTAAAGTGTGAACTGGCAATCGTTAATTAATTTAACATTTGTTTTGTACTTAAAGCTGATCAATTTAAGGTTTAATTAATTTTTTATTGAGCGCTGCAGTTCATTTTACATTTGAAGTTATAGAAATGATAAAAGATTTGTTTTTATTAATTAATTTTTGAATCTTCCTAATTGAATTTGTTTAGGATTTCCTGTGGTGACTTTCTGCCACTAGACAAAGAGTACTTACATTCTCAATAATAAATGTACATGGAAGGAAAATTATATATTATAGAAAAGAACTTCAAAAGATTTTGGCCTTAATGTAAAGAAAAAGAAAAAATCCAGTTCTTATCATTATAGAAAGATAAATCAACTGGCCTTCCAAGGGCAGCAGAAAATTTTCAAGTTAAACTAGACATTGTAGGAAAAATGCTGAGGAAAAAGAAAAATTCACAAACAGGTGAAATGTGATAAATTGAAGAAGATATATAAGATACGAAATTGAAAGAATTACAGAATGTGAGAAATAGTAACAAATCGTATTTGTTGATCTGAACTCAGAGACGATGAAAACTGATAAGGTCACAAATAGAAGCCTCTAAAGATCCTTAGCAATGCGCATAAAGAAATATTTTGAGTGAAAGGATCTTCAGTGAGGTCACAACAAAAACGACAAACTCTTTGCCGAGCTTTCAACGATTATATTGTCGTGTCAAAAATGCAATTCTATTTTACATACCAAAATGACAAAATACTGAATAAACACAATTCAGCTTTGATATAGGCTTAGTGACACACGCCTTGACACAAAAATATAGTAGCTTTGTAGTATTTTCAACTAGTTTTGAGCGATGTTTACTTGTATAAAATTTTATTAAATTTGATTTATCAATAAATTTTAAAATCAAAAACTTCATCTGGTTGGAAAATCGTTAAAAAAAGTTAAAATTAAAAAATGGTAGACATGATGCATATAAAAATAGATATTATATAAATGACATTTACCCTCTGAAGGCAGTAATCCTTGTGTTAAAACAGCTACGATGAACCAGCTAACTGTACACACTGTTCAACACT
>CM077110.1:8461131-8509620 GCA_039619505.1 Cimex hemipterus | reverse complement strand
TAAATAAAGTTTTTTTTTGGACTTTTATTATAACGGATTACTTAACTGGCGCCCGAACAGGGACCGCGAAGGGCTAAAATTCATAAATCGTGACCATTTGTCCCGTTTTCTTTAAAGTGAATTTAGCTTGCATTCAGTGCTTTACTCGCGGTTACAATATCCCGGATCGAACTACAGCATCTACTGCATCACCTGCAAGAAATCAACCTGGAAGGCCCGAATAAACTACCAGCTAGCGTAAGTAACTCATCAATACTCAAACCTCCTAAATTCATAATCCCTCCAAACAACACTCCTAAAATGGCCAAAATAAATTACAAAATTTCTAAAGAAGATTATGATCATATCCCGTTCTTCGACGGTAACCCGTCTGAATTATCCTTTTTCTGTGACATAGTAGAGAACGCGTTTGCCATACTATGTGCGGAGAATGTAGTTGAAAGGGATTACAATCATAACATTTTACTTATTAAAGTAAAGAGTAGACTAGTAGGACCAGCTAGAAATATACTTCTTGCAAATAATATAGAACATTTATTAGGATTACTAACACACTTAAAAGAGAGTTTCGCTGATTCAAGATCATATGAAATATTAAAAGATGAAGTTTTACAAACAAAGTTAAACCCTAGAGAGTCACCAATAGATTTTGTAAACAGAGTACAAGAGTTGAGGAATTTAGTTTATATTAGACTCAAATTAGACCGTCTAAAAGCTGAAACTTTAAAACAGATAATAACACGCGTAGATAAAGAAATAATTTATCACGTTTATAAATGCTTACCCTCCAATCTTAGCAACCACATCATGATATTTAATCCTAACACTTTAGATGAAATAAGAAGTATTATCTATAACAAGTGTTCTTTTATATTAGCAAACATGCAGGTATCACAAAACCCTAAAAAACACACCTCACCTTTTAAAAAACAGAATCATTTTAATGATCACTCACACTTCTTCAATCCTAACATAAATCGTTTTTACAACCCCAATCACCAACAAAATATTCCCAATTACAACTATTCTCAAAAATCGCAAACCTTGTACAATCAACAACAAAGACCAAATTTCAAACAAACCAACCTTCATCCTAATGATCCCAATCACCCATTCAATCGTAATAGAATATCTCCTAACAATAATTCTCAAAATACCGTCTCTATGAGGTCAGTAGGCAAACCCCGGATGAAAGATTTCATATCCCCCTACGAACTCACTCATTGTGAAAACTATGGTCAGTACAGACAAAATAGTAATTTCCTCGAAAACCGATTGTCTAGTCTAGAAGCATCCCTAGAAAAAATCACGGAAAAATTCGACCATTTTTTAGAATCAGGTCGGAAATTAGAAGAAAGCCCCCCCGAATACCAGTTAAACTTAGTAAACAAATCACTACCCCACTTTCGAGATAAATTCGGATTGAAATGGTTAATCGACACAGGTTCAGCGGAAAATTACATTAACCCTAATGCCTTACCAGCTAACATTACAACATTCAATGATCCCTTTATAATTTCTACCCCCGCAGGAAAAAAGAATGGCGAAAAATCCTGCAAATTAAATATTTTCGACATTTTCAACACCAATCTTGTGTCTAAGTTTCATTTACTTGACTTCTCCGATAAATATGACGTTCTATTAGGACATAAAACTATGCAAGAACTAGGAATAAGCATTGACCTAAATAAAAATATTCTTTCTTATCCCCACGGCACAATTCCTCTTCAATTTACACTAAGCACCCCTGAAAATAATTCAAAGGTAATAACCTTAGAAGAAGGAGTTAATTTTATTGAGTTACCAGTTAAGAATAAAAATAAGAATAACTTAAAATGTGGATTAATTAATGAGGATATCAAATTAAATGATAAATGCGTAATAAAAGAAGGTTTGTATAACATTGTTAATGATAAAATAACTTGTGAAATTGAATCCAATGAAGTAATGGCCATTTGCCCCGAACCAATGGATATCGACGAACCACAAGAAATTTGCACGGATGTTCCCGACATAGTAATGACCAATTGTCCCGAAATGTCGAGTGAATCAGTCCTAAACGAAATAAGAGAAGAAATTCCTACTTTAATTAGAACTGAACATATGAATTCAGAAGAAAAAACTAAAATAATTGAATTATTAAAAGAATATCCTCAAATAATTAAAAAAGAAAAAGAAGATCGAACAAATAAATTAAATAGAAATAGAGAAACTGTTGATATCCCAGAAGGCGAAATATATATCCGCGATAAACAATTCGGGAAAGCCAAACCCAAATATAAAAGAGGAAATTACTCAAAATTAACAAAACTAGCTACAGTCAATAAAAAATCTTTTAAAATACACCCTAGTTTGATAAAACGGCCTAGGAAAAATACAACTAATACTCCGCCTGTTTCAGATGAGAGAGGCATCACAAAAAACTTCCCCCCTGACCCCGGTGGTGAGCATAGTCAGCATAGTAATTTTTACACTGGCGAGCCCAGTCAGCCCTCTTCAAATTAATGACATGACCCAAGGACCTGGCATAACATCTTTTAAAATCACTAAGACGCTTGTTGTAGATAAATACTATACGTTCATTCATATTACCAATTTAGAATTACTAGATTCAGAATTACAAAATCTTCATAACATTATAAAGGTCTCTTATAAACTAAACCAAACCAGTTCAGTGAAATCCTTACACAAATATTATTCATATACTCGTAATAAATTAGACCATATAATTGCTAACCATCATAGAATTAGAGTCAAACGAGGTCTCATTAACGGTCTAGGTAAGGCCATATCCTGGCTAACAGGAAATATGGATTCTGACGATAAAGAAAAGTACGATAAAATCATAAATGGTATCGAAAGAAACGCATTTCATTTAGAACATAATGTCGAAAACCAATTGGCATTAAATAAAAAATTAATAGAAGAATTTAATCATGACATATTAATAATACAATCAAACAATAAAAAAATGAAACAATTTTTATCCAGCCCAGTTGTTAATCAGATCGAAATCAACCAACAACTCAATTCAATATTTCTTAACTTAGTACTCATAGCAAACAAAATCAGAGATGTGGAGACTTCTATCAAATATTGTAAAATAAATATATTGCACTCAAGCATCTTAACTCATAATGATCTGGAATCACTTCAAACAAGTAGAAACGTAACTTTTTTGACCTCAGACCTTACAGCACTTTGGCAACTAAGTAAAGTACATTGTTCAATCAAAGACAATAATATATATTACTTCATTAATGTTCCTTTACATAGTTATTCTCCTGAAACATATTTCCTTCTGTCCTATCCTATAGAAAGAGATAATCTGGTCTCAACAATTTGTGCGCACCCTCCTTTAATCCTTAGAGTGAACGATGAGTTATTTACAGCTACATGCGAGGAAATCAAGGACTACCTGTACTGCCATAATAAGACTCTTGTTAGTGACAAGTGTATTTTGCAAATTGTTAATAATGTTAATCTAATAGACTGTAAGGCAGTATACACTTCTAGTTTACCTTTTATAAAATATATACCTTTCGTAGATTATTATTTAACTTTTAAGGTTAACAAAATAGTGGTAAATAAACATAACTGTAATGATACTGTATTTTTAGCCAACACTAGCTTAATTAAATTAGATGAGAATGAAACCATTTTGGATAATAAAGTAATTCCTATGTATAAAAACTCCAAAGTCATGAGTCTTAGCGCACAAGTATTTGCTCACTCAGACCTAAACATATCTTTTGAAGATCTGCACAAATTCAATATAGCAATGAAACCGCTGGAGTACCTAGAGGACGTCCCTTCCACTTCTATTGAGAAATACTACTACTTCGTGAGTGGCGCTCTCCTTTTGGTTCTATTCCTGCTTATGTACCTCCGTTGTCTTCGCAAGAGAACTCTTCATCGACCCGGGGCAGAGACCCAGGCAACTCAAGAGGACCAAACAAGTGTCTACCCGGGACTCTCTTGTCTGATCTCGCAGGAGCTTCGAACATAAGGATGGAGGAGTTATGGTACCGTCTTCCAGAATCCACAGCATCTGAGTCAGCAAACTTCACTTCCATATAAATAGGGCTCAGGCGCTAGGGCCGACAGTCTTCCAGAGTCTTCCGTTAGTCTTACATTAGTTTTATGCTAGACGCAGTGTATTGCTAGTTGTTGGCCGGTATATTTGTAGTATAAATTGTATTCGTTATTATAAATAAAGTTTTTTTTTGGACTTTTATTATAACGGATTACTTAACTTTCATAATTGAAGAAAAACGAAATTTTCACTATCTCTTCTTACGAGTAGGAGGTGAATTCCTACTGGATCCTAGCGTCCTGATGTCAGGGCGAAAATTTCAGTCATATTCTAACAAAAACTAATTTTTCACTCTCCCATGTACTTGTAGGTGATGATTTAGTTTACATTTTTCCAGGCTTTTGTGATAAGTTGTTTATGGTCGATCTCCTTCATTCCAGTTGTTATTATAATTTGCAACCGCTTTGTTAAAAATAAGTTCTTCTATCTTCAAGGACATTGCTATCTGATATTTTTCATCTTTATCTATTCTACTCTCGGTTTTTCTTCTATCTTTACCTTCGGTAGATGAAAATTTGGCGTAATACGGTCAAAACATGTTTACTTGTTTGATGGAAGAATATTTTATTTACAATCATAATCCCTGCTTGAAATTGGGTTTTAGTTCATGCACCGTTTTCCCGAGTCCAAACGTAAATCGTACGACGATTTTTCTAATTTTACCTTCGCCTATGGTAAATCCAGACGATGTTGATTTTTAAAAACGCGTTTATCCGTATTGGCGTCCTTCTTGCTTAATCTTTTAAATACTATTTAATCATTCTTTTACGTTGGCGGCCTTGCTTATAACAGTGAAATAATCTGAGTTTTTTTTATATCAGTTTTTGTTGACTTGAGCTTTTTTGTTTTGTTTTCTCAAGATATTATCAACGTTTTAACAGTATTAAAGCGTTCAATTAAAACAAAAACTCATCAACTTTTGTTTAGCATAAGCAAGAGAAATATCCGTGTTCAAAATTCTGGTTGGTATCTTTGTTTTTTAGTTGTACGTAGTTGAGGCTTTGTCCCCGATGCGAATAAGCTCGTCTCAATTCAGGTAAACACTTGTATTTTTGTTTCATTTTCATCGTTATTTTATTTTTAGATAGTTTCAAGCGGAAAATATTGATCTGGAGTGGTTGTTTCCAGGCTGGTAGAAATATGCAAGGTTGCAATTTTTGCCTGAACCTTTGATAGTTGCATGTTTGAACCGGCAAGTATCAGAATTGCCAATTAATATATAAAATGTTGCAATATTTTTAATCTGAACAGGATGTACTTTACGTTCCGATTTTATCTGTGTTCAGTTAAACAAAAAAAAAAGTGTATACATACGTCGTTGACAACCATTGGATTAGACCTGTTCAGGCTTTGGGGGGTTTAAACAGTATCTTTTTACCTGATTGAAGCAGACCTGGAATATATATAATAGACTATAAATAGTAGTCAAAAAGTAAACGTTCTTGAAAACTGTAGTCAGATTGGAATGGTCAGGTAGGATTTGACATGCATTTTGTACTTACATGACTTGACTTTGACTGGATGTCAGGGTGGCTTGGATTTGATCAAACCTGCAATGGTCCGACGGTACAAGAATGGCCAATTCTTATTCAGGTTATGAAATGAAGCGAGGGTATTGGATTTTTCTGGGTTTGAATAGTCACAGTTGAATTTTTCCAAGAGTCAAGCCGTTCAACCACATGTATAATTGTAATTCATAATTGAAGAATATTAATACAATATTTATAATTTCCAGATTATTGCGATGTCATTGGCACTCGGGGAGACAGGGAAGTGGGAGACGGTTGAGGACGTCTTGTACTCGTTGGACTGTGTGTCCGTGATGAAGAAACCCGATCCGAGGGTGATCAGGCGCCCCAACGCAGCTGTGAAAAAGGCGAGCCCGATCGTCGTCCCCCGTCACACTGGAATCGGCCGTGGCGTCTTGATTCGCGAGATAGAGAATGAGTATGGCGTTGGTTTCCGCGATTCATTCCTTCACAGCGAGCTGCGACAAGCACACGCCTGCGACTTCTCGAACGAGTCCATTGAAGCCAACTGGGCGCCAGAGGTGGTGAAAGAACGGGGGATATGGGTCGAAAAGGAGCCCAAGATGAACATTGGTGGATTCGAATCGAACGGGTGGTCGGTGCCGGACAAGTTCGAAGATGCACCCTCGCAACAGCCGCCGTCTCAGCAGGACTCCGCCAAGCTGAGGTCCCTCTACAGTTCGGTCGTCAGGTTGAAAAACCGCAATGCGCTCATCACCGGTCTCAGCAAGTCTCACGACAGCCGAAGGCCTTTTTCATGACAAACAGGGCAAAACCGTAAAACAGTTCCTTTTATTCATTATTCATTTTTTCCCTTCATGACTGATGACCAAACTGAACTATTCCAGTTTCATTACAATCTTTGTCCCACCTGTGTTAATTTTATTACAACCGGTGACATTATTTCATTAATAGAAAGAAAAAAGTTTTTATTAAAATATTCTAATTTTAAGGAAAATAGTAAAAAAAAAATTCCGAAACAAACAAAGACATAATCTCCATTTGGAGCTCATTGTTAAATTATTATTTGTAAATTGCCCAAATTAGTTGATATATCAAATTACCATTTGAAGAGGAAGAAAAGTTAAGAAAAAATGAAATATCAATTGTTCAATTTCGTAAATAAATTAATCATCAAATTGTTTTGTTTTTTTTGTTTTTTTCAAATTCCTGTAGCTACTAATCAGGTAATTTTTTAAGGAACGAACTTAGATGCTGGGGAATAGAATTAGGAATTGCACGTTTTGTGGAAGGAAATGTGCAGGTTGTCCCCACAAAATCATTCCAACATGATCATGGAGTATGGGAAAACTGAAAAATAAACTGGGGCCCATTCAATTATATGAAAAAGTAGTACAATATATTTGACTACTATCTATCCTAACATTCCTGATATTTTACTATTATTTGCTCTAATGCTCCTGATATTTGACTACTTTTCCCATACGTTCCTCATAATTGACTACTATTTTCCCTAATACTCATGATATTTGACTGTTATTTGTACTAGTGCTCCAGATATTTGATTTTTTTTTAAATCCTAACACATCAGATATTTGACTGTATTTGTTCTATGCTCCTGATATTTGAGTTTTTTTTTATCCTGACACACCAGATATTTGACTATTATTTGTTCTAATGCTCCTGATATTGACCGATTTTTCTTATGATTCCCGATATTTAAATTTTATTTGCTCATTTCAACATTCCTGACAGCAACTATTTATTTTTTTAAAATAATCGATTGCCGTTTATCGAATTGTTACGGCGGTGTTCAATTGGGAGTTGAATTTTAAACGAATCGATGTCTCCCTATCGATCCACGTGGGTCACGCCTCCTTTCCCAGAGTCACTGACGGACTCCAGCAGCGAAGGGCCCCTTTCTCCGTTTTTCCAGCTGAAATTTTGTTTATTTTCCCTTTTCCGTTCGGCCCAGGTTTTTCCCCAGGAGTGCGAGATGCGTCTGCACTGCGTCCCCGTCAGGGCGACGACGGGAAAACTTGACTTGACCGACTTCTCCGGCTGAAAGGACGTCGAAGGAAGCTCCCCGAGAAGGATGGAAGGATTATAAGAAGAAACTGCTTATATTCGACTGGTAAATTTTCTACCGATTGAACATATTCAATTTATATTTTTAATTATTTATAGTTTTAAATTTAAATAAAATCTTTATTGCAAGTGGTTCTTGTGAAATCGTTGATCTGCCTGGAAACCAGGTCACGGCAATTATCCTTGTGATCCTTTTTTAATGTTATATCGATTAACGAGAAACTGATGATAATTTATTTTTTAAACGTTTTGATGGAGAAATTAAATGAAAGATTAAGTCAAGTATGGTGAGTGTATTGATGAGAAAGATCCAAATTATTATCCAAAACTCTCGTACACTCAATATGACCAGAAATACACATAATTTTCACCTTCGAGTCAATCACCCTGAGGTAACTGAAGTTGCAGAAACTCTTTTCGCTACAACCGTTCAGTTATTTTGTTCATTTAATGGAAAACTAAGCTTGTCAAATATCAGCAGTGGAAAGTTGTACAGCAGAATGTCATCCGGTATCAAAGTGAGAAAAAGGTCAAAGTCTAAGAGCATTAGGAAAAAGTTCAATAATGTGGAATGCTAAGAGAAACAAGAGTAGTCAATTATCAGGAATTTGAAGAAAAGACAGTCAAATCTGAGGAGGGTTGGGGGAAAAGTGGTTAAATTTATGGAACAATAGATGAAATAATGCTCAAATATCATGTATTGGACAAAAAAGGAAAAAGTATTCAATTATCAGGAGTGTAGGTAGAAGTCAAATCAAATATCAGGAGTATCAAAAAAAAAAAAAAATTCAATTATCAAGAGTGTGAGGAGAAGGCAATCACGAGAGTAAGAGTGCTGCTATTCACTGCTGCTCTACCACTTGAGGTCATGTTAGCGTATTAAGCTGAAGATTGTGAGTTCGAGTCCCGGTCGTGCTATTGACTTTTTATCTCAAGTAAAAAAAAAAATCAATTAATTGTTACATAGAATAATGATCAAAGATGAGGAGTGTTGGACAAAAAAAAAATTCAGTTATCAGGTATGTTAGGAGAAGGCAGTCAAATATCAGAGTGTTAGAGGGAAAAGTCAAATTTCAAGAATGTTAGGGGGTAGGAATAATCAAATGTGAGGAGTGACTTAAGAAAATACCTAATATCAAGAATGTTAGGTGAGTAGTCAAAAAATTACGTATAATAGTGATCGAACATCGGGAGTGTTAGTCAAAAAAAGTATTCAATTATCGGGAGTGTGAGGAGAAGTAAGTCAACTATCAGCATCGTTAAAGGGGAAAGGTAGTCAAACATTAAGAAAGTTTAATTATTCAGACAACATGAGATGCAGTCTGGTGTGATGTAGGTATCAGAAAAACATTTTCTTTATTGAGCCGGAGTTTCGATCTTCGATCAGACGGCATCTCACGATAACTGAATAATTATCTATTAACGGTCACTAATCTCTACACATTAGGAATGTTAGTTTAAATAGTGATCAAATACCGTATTGTCCAAAAAACAGTATTCAATTATCATGCGTGTAAGGAGAAGTCAGTCAAATATCAGGAATATTAGATGAAATAGTGATCAAATATCAGGAATGTTGGTAAAAAAATTCTATTCAACTATCAGGAGTGTAAGAAGGCAGTCAGGAGTGTTAAAGGAAAAAGAAGTCAAATATCAGGAGTATTGTGCAAAAATAGTATTCATTTGTGAGGAGTGTAAGAAGGCAGTCCAATATCAGGAACATTAGGGGAAAAATAGTCCAACAACAGGAATGTTAAATAGAACAGTGATCAAAGATGAAGAGTGTTGGTAAAAAAAGTATTCAATTATCAGGAGTGTAGGGAGAAGGCAATCAAATATGAGGAGTGTTAGGGGGGATATCAAATATAATAAGAGTCTACAGAAAAATGTAGTCTAATTTCAAGAATGTCAGGTGAAATGTTAAAAAAAGTAGTGAAATGTTTTTACCTCATACTCCTGATGCTCTTTATATGTTGACTAGTCTTCTGATATAATAATACTATTTCTCCTAACATTCCTGGTATTTCTTCTGATACTCCTGATAACTGATCTTTTCCCCTCAAATATTCCTTATAATGGACTACTTTTTGATCCCATTATTTGATCCATTTTCCTCCAAACACTCCTGATGTTTGATATTACACATAACTCTTGATTTTTTGACTAATTTTTTTCTGACACTCTTGATATTTGATAAATATGCCTCAAAATATTTTTATCGTTATTGGTTTACAGTTTGATAAACACACTGCTTGATGTTAGACTACAGTGAAATCGGCCAGGAAGAGGATATGGACGCACAGGCTGTTCAGGTATGGGAGTGAGGAAGGGAAATTATTATTTTCTAATTTTAATTAATATTTTTGCACCTAGCATGAGCAAAACCAGCAACAGAACCAAGGGCAGGTGATGGAGGTGCAACAGCAGGTTGTCGCTTCGTCACAGCAGACACTGCTTGTCAATTCGGCCAACATGATGTCAACGCCGCAGAGCCCTGTTGGCCCAGCCCAGCCAGTACCTTCGAACGCTCCCGCACCACAGATGCAGCAAATGACTGACTGGAACTCCGGAGGCGTAAGGGAATCATTCTGTTCTGGTTTTGACTGAAATATTTAAAGGTTTTCTTTTTAGGTCCAGGTTCTGCAGCAGCCAGTCCAGGGTGCGTATGTCCAGCAGGTTTATAATGCAAATGGGCAGATGCTAATGTCATTACCACCAAATGTAAACCATACCGGTTCAATACAGGTCATCACTGCAGGGAAGCCGTTCCAGTCAAACCAGCTCACCTCTGTACTCGGGAAGTCCATACAAGGTGGGCTCGGTAGTTGAACCTGAATTCAGTATGGCAGTTACTATATACTACATATAAAAAAAATATATATATATCTTTTTTTTTTGCCAGCGAGTTTTCCAAGCTACGCCACGATACCAACGAGCACGAATCAGACCCTTCTGATCGGACAGCTCGGCATGATTGGCGGCCAGGCTGGCATATTCTCGTCCCAGGGGCAGAAGCAGGAGTTGAAAGACAGCCAGTTGAAACAAGGCCAGGCGATGCTACACCAGCTCATATCACCAATACAGGTACACTGAATCACTGAATCGCTTTCCAAATCATGTTAAACAAAAATATCATAGTATGCGGCATGCCAGAATAGAACAGCTGGAGGAGGCAACAGTGTCCAGCTGTCACCGTGGCAGTTTGGCACCCAGATCCCTCAGGTGTGGGCATCACCGCAGCAGCAGCAGGTCATAACAGCACAGAACCCAATTTACATACGCAACCCACAGCAGGAGCAGGTTTACATACAGCCCCAGCAAAGTGTACACAGTAAGCGTATTTTATTGTATTTATAAATTTTTATATTTACTGGTCAGATCCGATGATTTTAAATATCCTCAGATCTGAAAGTTTCAAATACCGACAGATACGACAGTTTATAATATCGGATCCTATGGTTTGAAATATCCACACATCTGACAGTATTATACTGTCAGATGTGAAGGTTTAAATATCATCAGATCCGACAATTTAAAATGTCATCAGATCCTATGGTTTAAATATCACCATATCTGATGGTCATATTGTCATCTCCAACAATTTTGAATATCGTCAGATCCGATAGTTTTAAATTCCATCATATCTGATGATTTGAGTTATAAAATTTATTTGTTTTAAGTGCAAAACCAGAGCCGTACACTGTCCATACTGCCTTCTATCAGCTCGCCTGTACGGCCAGCAGGTCCTGTCGTGCCAACGCAGATTGTCCCTAAGCCTGTAAGCATTTTTCATTTATTTTTTAATTTAATCTAAACAAAATCATCAGCCTTTGCAGAATAAAATAAGAAAAACGCTGATGATGAAAGGCGTCCCTGTAGAGAAGCACGATGCCCAGAACCAGACAAAGCCGCAGCAGATGTCCAGTGTACAACAGTTCTCTAAGTAATAATCATCGGTAAAAATTACTCTCAAAGGGGAAATTAAAATGAAAAATAATTTCGTAGACCGTCTGAAGATGAGGATGAGGCAAAGACAGCAGAAGAGATGCTGAGTGACTCTAGGCCTCAGGACGAAATGAAGCCTCCGCCTCCCAAGGCGCTCGTCAAGCCTCAAGTGCTCACGCATGTCATCGAAGGCTACGTCATACAGGAATGTGAGTACTCGTATGATTTTTGACTATATATTAAGAAAAAAAAAAAATAAAATATCAACTTTAAAAGAAAAAGGACAAAATTTAAAAAATACTGAATTATTTTGACCGGTTTTGTCGTCGCAGCGTCGCAGCCGTTCCCTACCGACCAATCCGAACCGGCGGAAATTGGGAATCGCGCCGATAGCGACAACTACGACGAGTCGCCCTGTAAGGGAATTTCACAAATTGTCTATAAATATTTTTATTTTCAAATATTTAAATTATCTATTTTAATAAATAAAAATTTAATTATCATTAATTATTTATATTTTCATTTTTGTAGCAAAAAGGCAGAAGTTGGATGATGACAAGGATGCTAATGGTTTAACCAGTGCTAAAGAGATGTGCGAAATGTGTGGTATCGTCGACGACAAAGAGGTCTTCAAATTGGACAACCATTATTGCCCAGCATCCACAAAGTACTCTTCCTGTCATTATTATTATGTCTTATATAATTATTATTTGGTATGGAACATACTTTCCAGGTCTGGTGATAAAATTTTGCCAAACAAGCTGCCCGATGCACCAGCCATTATTCCAGTCACACCATGCAAAGATTATGTAAGTTATCTTTTATTAGTAGTTTCGGATTTTTTTGTTTATTTTATTTTATTTTTAATTATAGGAGGATGCATTACCGTCCAACCTGGCAGGTGCGAGCCCAACTGACTGGACTGTATCAGACGTGCGTGATTTCATCGGCAAACTTGCCGGCTGCTCAGAGTATGCCGAAGAATTTGCGAACCAGGAGATCGACGGCCAGGCGCTCCTTCTACTCAAGGAGGACCACCTGATGTCGGCGATGTCAATGAAACTCGGCCCGGCGCTCAAGATCTGCGCCAGTATCAACAGGCTGCGCGGACACATAGAAGTTCAAGATAAGGCCAATTGATCACGCTCAAAACAAAATTCTCCCCCCCCCCCCATACAATGGGGCCATGTTAATATTTTTCTATGAGTTTATTGAATTTTATTTATTGTTGTAATCTTGGGAATGTTTTTCACTTTTAAATTTCTTATTATAAAAATTATATCTTATTTAATGTTTTTCAAAAAAAAAATTAAAAAATTAAATTTTTAATGTGTTTTAATGAATCATACCCATGCTGAATCCTTTGAGAGAGGACTTAGTGGACTTAAAGTGAAATTTTACAAGGGTATTTTATTTATCACATGGCTGCATGAGTGAGATTCAATGGTTTGAAACTTTTAGGTTACAAGGCGGTTTAAAATATCAAATCTATGGTTTTAAATATCATCATAACTAGTGGTTGAAATATTGCCAAGTATTTCAGTTTAACACAATCAGTTCTGATGGTTTAAAATACCGTTAGATCTGATGGTTTAACAGATGTGGCTATGTGAAACAACAAGAGTTTTAAATATCATCATCATACCTGGTGGTTGAAATACCATCAGATATGATAATATCAGTTTGAAACTATCATCAGATTTGGTGGTTTAAAATACCATCAGATATGATGGTTGAAATGTTTTCAATTCTGACGGTTTAAAATGACATGACATGACATATCTATCAGTTTAAAATATTGACAAGTCCAACGGTTTGTTTAAAGACATGGAGTCCAATGGTTTAAAAGATCATAAACCATTTTAAGTTTCAATAAATTGCCATGGTTCAACTTCCAACAGCATGCCAGATCTGGTGGTTTGAAACAAAGTTACAATTCCGTCGGCAATTTTCACACGCAGATGACGCCTGTTTCAAGATTCAATAGATCTGGCAGGATTGAAACTTTTTAAAAAATCGATAGTAACATTGGTGTCCGCCGTCCGGTGTCTTGAAACTTTTTCTCGTAAAAACCGTCATTTATTGAAAGTCAAAAAACAAACAGGCCGTGGTCTTCTGTTACAAAATGGCGGTCGAGGCGTCATAGGCGGAGCCATTTTCTCTAGTCCTTTCTTCCGCGACCGCCGCAGGTCCGGTCTTACATATCAATGAATTAATTAAAGAACGGAAAAATAATTAAATTAAGATAAATAAAAAGTGAGAAAAGTTCGTATAACGCATTCTGCCGTTGGATTCCAAAAAGAGACGAAACTCGAGAGGTGGGCGAGGTGCCACTTGACACCAGTTAACTCCGGGACCCGACTCGCATAATTGCCATGTCGTCAACGGATAAAGACGAAAACCAGGTATTTCAACAATAAATAAATATTAATTTACATAAATGAATTTAAAAACAATTGTGTTATTGAGCTAAGATAAGAACTTAGTAGCATGTTGGCGGTTGAACCGTTTCCACGTGGCGCTTTAGGTTGTAAGCCCCAAAGGCTTAAAAAGAAAATATATACATATAAACAAAATCGCTTTTGTTCAATTATAAAATTTAATATTTCTATTTTTTAGTGTTTAAAATGGGACAAGTTTTATTAAATTTAAAAATATTTTTAAAAATGAACGGAATGCACGGTGGTGTTTTAAAAATTAGATACGTTGGTGGGGAGGGGCTTCTAAGTTACGTCAGTTTATTTTTTTAAAAATGGTTCATTTTAAGCGCTGAATATATCGATAAAACGGTGTTAGTATGAAAATTTTTTTTCAATAATCAGATGGGACTGTTTGAAACTAGCCTTTTCCATCGGTTTGATGCATTGTTAAGGTCGTTTTAAAATGGAGTCAGGCCCTAAAAGCTAAGAACTGCTTTTCTTAAGTTCCAATAGATTGTAAGATCCTTTGTTTGAAACTTTTAAGTTTAATGGTGCTGGTGAATTTTGAAAATAGAGTCAGACCCCCAACAGCCAGGGACTTTTTTAAACGTAAAGGCAGTTAACATCCCAAGGTTTAAATTTTTTAAGTTCCAATGGTTTATATATAAGCCAGATTTGACAATTGGAAAGTATGGTTTATTTTAAAATGTGTCAGGTCAGATCCAACAATCGATTCTAAAATTGGTGGTCGAGAACTATTAAGTTCCGACAGTTCAGTAAATACAATGTTAAATGTTATGGTAAGAAACTTTCAAGTTCGGAAGTTAGAAAATTTGTCGGATCCGACACTTTATAATATCATCAGACCTGACTGTGAAAAAAGATGGGCAAATCCAATGGTTAGAAAACTTGTCGGATTCGACGGTTTGAAATATCATAAGACCTGATGCATGACAAGATTGTCAGATACAATAATTTACAAAGACTCGACAATTCTGACCATTGTTTGAAAAGTGTGCATTTAAGAAAAAACGAACCCCGATCAGCAGGTGAACATGATTCATTTATCCTTGAATGCCAAATAGGCCAAAGCAGCTGACAAAACAATTCCATTCAGTACACCGTCCTTTAGAGCAGTCTATACATCATGAGGGTATAAAATACTTTTGTCTTTGTCTTTCTTTCTGCAATATTAATTAATTAATAATAAATTAATCAATAAATTTTAATATTTTTATTTTACAGGAATTGGGTTTTCTTGAGGAGGAGTCCCTGGAAACTTCAGAGACTTGGCTTGAAGAGCAGCATGCACTTGAGGCCCAACTCAGCTCTGAATGCACTATACGTGAAGAGCCTGAGACGGTGAGGGCGTGGCGCGAAGAGCAGAGAAGGCGCGTTGAGGAGAAAGACAGGCTCGAAGACGCCGACAAGAAAAAGCTCAAAGAAAGGGCTCGCGCTGAGCTCGAGGACTTCTACAACCGGTACAACGCCGAAGTGGAACGTGCCAAGATGGCTGGAAAGGTGAACCGAGAGCCAGCTGTCGACCCAGGTGATGGTGATGGTGATGTAGCAAGTGGGGAGGCTAGCAAGTGGGACAGGGTAGCCAGGTACTGCGACCTCACTGTCAAACCAAAGACCGTCGATAAGAAGGACACGTCCCGAATGAGATCCATCATCATCCAGCTCAAAAACGAGTCAAAATCAACTAAAGTATTAACTTAAACTTGAAATCATAAAAGATAAACATGTATGCAACAAAAAATGTACTATCTTAAGATAAAATAAAATTATTTTTCACTTTCAGAAGAATTCTAATAGTTTGAAAGATCGGATGGATGGAAATATCGTCAGATCTGATGGATGGAAATATTGTCAGATCTGATGAATTGGGAAATCGTCAAATCTGGTGGTTTGAAATATCATCAGATCTGGTGGCTGAAAATATCAAATCTGACTAATTGGGGGATCGACGAATCCGACGGTTTGAAATATCGCAAGAATTGATTGTTTTTCAGATTGTCAGATCTGACGAATTGGGAGACTTTAGAGGGATTGTCCAATCTGATAGTGAGAGAGGGATGATTGATTTACACCGAAAAAGACAATACAATTTTTTCCATTTTTCTTGAAAAATACATGTCCTATGTTAACATCAAAGAAACAATAAAATTTGTGTTGATTTTTTTCTTTTTTAAGGGGGGGGGGTTCTTGAAAATACGACTCCTATGAGCCTTTGACATTGAAAGAGACAATAAAAAAATGTGTTTTTTTCCTTTTTGGTTTTAAATATCGTAAGATCCGATGGTTTTTTAAGTTTATCATACACATGCAGCATAAGACCAACCTAATGCCTACCAAATATAACATACAAACATACCAGTTGTTCATTCGCTCTCATTCATAACACTTTTCTAACTCTTGTAAAAAAATTTACTTACTAATGAATAAATTTATTTTTAAAAAACTTTAAAGGAACTTTTGAAATGTTTAATTTTAAAAGATTTAAAAAATAAATTGTCTTATTTTTTTCTTCAGTTGAGCTATTCACGAACCGGCTAAAAAAAAGCTGAGATCGATCTCTGTCGTCAGTGACAGTCAGTAGTTCTTAGACAACCCGACACCGACTCTAACAGAGTCATTTGGTGCCATGTCCATTTGAAAGTCGGGCGGAGCTTCAAAGAGGAGGACTACTGTCGAACCGATCCTGAACTCGCCGATCTCTTCACCCTTACTCCATGTGAAGCTCAGCTCCCGGTCAAGGGGTGATGTCTCATTCTGCTTGTTTGTTGTCAGCGCCTTTGGCAAAAAAAGCCATTGTACCCAATTTGATATTTATTTTTTGTTCTTATTCACTCACATCATCCTTGTATACGCGTATCGAGCCTACGTTTGTTGCGCCGACTGCTGTGAACGAGAAGAATCCCTCTTGCCACTCACCTGTGTAAATGACCCTTTCGTTCATGTTGAAAAGCCCAGGTACAATCCCAGCTATCCTCGGGTTCACGGACATCAAGTAACCTAGAATTTGAAGACATTTAGAAAAAAACGATAAGCCGGACAGATGAGAAATGATTTACCGCCTGATTACCAGGTATGTGCCTCCTGAAATTGACGTTGATGTCGGCTGGTGAATGGAACCGGTGGTAATTGCCAGGCGAAAGGTAGATGACACACTGGTACAGTTCGTTTTTGGGGTTTTTCAGAAGCTGACGTTTGTACTCATTCCACGTGCTCTTGTACATACTAAAGAAAAAGAAGAAAAAAGGTTGAAAAAAACCCATCTGACGGTATAAAAAATTGCCAGATCTGACAGTTTGGAAGGTTGTTAGACCCGATGGATGGAAATACTAACAGACCATATGGCTTTAAAGATGTCAGACCTGATGGTTTAAAAAGTTCAGGTGATCTGATGCTATAAAAGAATTGTTGGATCTGAGTTTGGTGGGTTGTTTTGCACAATGGATGGAATCACCACCAGGCCTGACGGTTTCAAAAGATGTCAGACCTAATGATTTAAAAAGGTCATGAGATCTGATGGTATAAAAATTATCGGGTCTGGAATTTGGAAGGTTGTTAGACTTGATGGATGGAAACTCCATCAGACCTGACGGTTTAAGAAGGTCATGAGATCTGATGGTATAAAAAGTTATCGGATCTGGCAGTTTGGAAGGTTGTTAAACCTTATGGATGGAAACACTCTGCCCCCCCCCCACGACAGTTTCAAAACAGGTCCGACCTAATGGTTTAAAAGATCCTGAGATCAGATGGTATAAAAAATTGCAGACTTAGACAGTTTGAAAGGTTGTTAGACATGATGGATGGAAATACTATCAGACCTAATGGTTTAAAAAGATGGTGAGATCTGATTGTATAAAAAATTGTATGATCTGTCAGTTTGGACTGTCCTGATGGACAGAAATATTGTCAGACAAGATGGTTTTAAAAATGAAAGAACTAACTGTTCAAAAATATCCTGAGATGTTATGGTAAAAAGATTGTCGGACCTGATGACAACAAAATCGTCAGGCTCGATGGTTTCAATGATTGTTAAATCCAATGGTTTTCAACAATTGTCAAACCTTATATATAGATATATCGCCAAATCTGACAGTAGAAGATTTGGGATGAAAAATGATCATTGCTGACAATTAGATGAAATAGTTGAAACTGCATGTTAAAAAAAGACTCACACTTTCTGACTATCGAGGCTGACCTCAAACGCTTTTTCGTTATGTGATGGCCTCCCAAGGAACTCCTGTATCGAGTACGTTGTGCCTTTCACCTGTTCGATCTTGAATGACCTGACCTTGCACGATGCCATGACTCGACCGTCAGCTGGCGACACCTAAACTTTGAACGACCTTTTGAAAAAAAAAAAATACTGCTAGTTGGCTTGCTTCATGCATGATCTTAAACAACTCACGATCGCCGAGTCGGCCAGAGGCCTGCATCCGTCTCTAAGTGACCTCGTAAAGAAGTCTGCAAAGCAGCAGAAGCTGTCGTAAGGTTCAGACATCTCGGCAACATCGACTCCAAACAATTTTGAGTATGTGGAGAACAACGGTTTCCTGAGCAATTCTGGTATGGGGAACTCGGCGATAACACCAGCTCCTCGTGACAGGCTCCTCAGTGGCAACATTTTATACACCTTCATCTATTGTTTAAAAAAAATATTGTTAGCAATTAATGCATACATTATGGTGTAAACTACATACTTTAATATTAAGATAATTTATAATTATTACAACCACAATTTCAATAAGGTGGTCAGACCTGATGGATTAAAAGGGTTGTCATATCCAACTGTTAGTACGATTGTCAAGGATGATAGTTTAAAAAGACCGTCAGATCTGATGGCTAGTAGGATTATTAAACTTGTAAAAAATCCAGTCTTATGGGTTGAACTACTATTGAACCTAATGGGTAGATATATTGTCAGACCTGAGAGTTTACAAAGACCGTAAGATCTGACAGTAAGATTTTTACAAAGATATGAGCAATAATCGATCTGAGATTAAGTGAAAGAGAATACTTGGTTGGAATTTTAAATGTATTACGGTTCATGTTGTGCACACCTCCCAGAGCTCTTCTTCACGGTCCCTCTTACGCTCCCTGTCCATCCTTCTTAGCTGTAGTACGCCAAGGAGCGTGAGCCCGACTCCAGTCGGTATCGGTATCCAGCTGTCCCATATCCTGCGGAAGAGTCCACCCCTCCCCGAGCCGCCTAGAAAAAGGAAAAAGTCCAAGATGTGGCCGACAAGCCAGCACATACCGAGGCAGCTGTGACAAAACTCTGTCATCTCTTCCCCTTCTCTTTCTCTCTCTTTCTCAGTGTTCAAAAATCGACTTCTAATCGCTTTAAAACACTCAAAGGAGAGGAAAAAAGAGATAAAACCCATATCTAAATTACACAGGAGATTCTAGATTACCTGTGTGTGTGCTTTGCCTCCGGCTCGTCAAGGACCGGTTCGCCGCTATTATAAATCGCCCTGAGACGTTCATCCTTAAACAGTTACTTGTCTAAAATTATTATTAATTAATTTAATAATTTATGATAAAACAAAGACCCATTTGATTTAAAAAAAAATTCAAGTCCAAGCTAGTGATAAGAAACCTTCCCACTTGTTATCCACTCCTTATCGGCCATTTTTATCAATTGACTCATTTCAGTCTTATCTGAACTGTGCTTTTTTTGTTATTTTATAATAGCTTTTCTTAATTCAATATAAATTATTCAACGGTTAATTAATTGTTTAAACAAATTCCTTAGGTAAGAGGGGCCGTTTGTCATTCCTCTACACAAAGGACACAAAAAAACTGAGTCTTATCTTCAACAGCTTTGACACAGGTTTGTCAATTTGTAGAAAAAAAACCTGATTTGTTAATTAGACTTATTACAAAAGGGGTAAAAAAAGCCACTTACCAATACAAAAAAAAAAATTGTTTTATGATAGTCCGTGAAGAACATGATAAGGTTGACGGAGGAGAAAATGGTTCAATTGTTCATCCAGTCGCCATGGAGGCAGATCAAAATTTTTCCAATTTTCCCACTATTTGTTTACACTTCATTTATTGTCGTTTTAATTGTTAAGTAATTTATTATTTTTAAAAATTTAACTAGGAAATAAGTAGTTGGTTAAAGGGTGGGATGGTTCAAATTTGCACCCTGTTGTCCTTGACCAGGCACGACCATCAATAATCACTTGTAATCGTTCAATTTTGATTTTTTAAACTATAAATCACAATTACACAAAAGATTTATGTTGTTTGTGAAATAAATAACAATTTTTAAAATAAAAGTTGCTGTAGGTGCGAATGGTACAAATTGTCATGGAAGCCTATCAATTTCCTTTTTACTTGTCAGATTTCAATGCTTACTGTTAAAAATTATAATTATAAGTGATTTTGTTAATTGTAGCATAAACGATGCTTAAAAGGGATAAAATTGGTCGAAAAAAGAGAGAGCCTGGCAGCCAAATTAAAGGGTAAAGAACTGTCGTGGAGGCCAAAAATTTCACTCCTATTTGTATAAGTCCAATTTGTTACTGTTCAAAATAATTTATTTCTAAGTGTATAAAATATATTATTTAGCATAAAGAACAGTTTTTTTACAACCTGAAGAATTGTATGGGAGGGACAAAAAATTTACAGAACTGCCGATTTCCCTCCTGTTTGTTTAATTTTCATTGGTACCTTTCTTCATAATCATTTACAAGATATTTTTGTTAATTGCGAAAACAGATTATAGGTTTAACATGATAAAGTAGGTTGATAGTCGAGAGAACAGTGCAAATTTGCCCTTGGTAGCCACATAGACAGGACTGTGCTGTCAATTTCTTTCTTATATGTTCGATTTCAACTATTAAACTTAAACTTTAGAATTACTAGACTGTAAAAAATAAAAAAGTTTGAAAAGATAACAATTGATGAAGGAGAGAACTATCAAATTCTCACCCAGCAGGACTATCAACATTCTTCCTATTTGTTGAATTTCTTTTGTTACCATTTTGACTTGTTATTTATATGATATTTATGATAATTTATGCAAAGAAAAGATGTTTACAACAATGAAATTGATTGACAGAGGAGAGAACAATAAAAATTATCATTTAACAGCCTTGTCAACAATATAGAACTACCAATATCACCCCTGTTCATTCAAATTCAATTGTTTCTGCTAGAAATGATTACATAAGTTGAGGCAGCAGAGAATAGTTGAAATTTGTACCTGTTGAGATGTCGACATGAGAACAATCATTTCCACTCCTATTTGTTCAATTTCAATTGTTACTGTTAGAAATAATTATTTATAAAATGTTGTATGTTAATTATAGCATAAATCACGGCTTTAAAGAGAAAAAAATGGTAAGAAAAGGGGAGAGAGAGCAGTTTCATATTTCCTCCAGGCAGCCATGTTGACATTTCAGAACTGCCAATTTAACTTTTATCTGTGCAATTTCTTACTTGTTACTTTTCAATTAGTTATTTATATGATATTTATATTCATTGTAGTATAAATAAAGAGACTTAAATGGATAAAAATGGAGGACAAGGAGAGAGAGAGTGAGGAGAGGAGAGGAGAGGAGGGAGAGAGAGAGAGAGAGAGAAAGAGAGAGAGGGAGAGTGAGAGAGAGCACTTTTAAATTTAACCCGGGCAGCCATGTTAGCCGAACTATCAATTGAAGTAGCGATACTTTTTTAACCGATACCTTTAAGTATATCTTTCAAATATTCAATATCGAAATTAAATTATAAAAATTAAATAATAATAAACTGTTAAGTATTAATTTTGTATGATTAGTGACCTTCCTTTTCTAAACCAAAACTTTAAACTCACTCAATTTAACTTCGGTATTAATTCAACTTAACGATACTTGACTTATGGCAGGTATCGATACTTTGCCTCCGCATTGTATCCGTATCATTAGTTCAATTTCAATTATTTAAAAAAATCGATAATTTAATAAACTGAAATTGCACCTGTTATTTTTGCTTTACTGTTCGTTTTGTAATCTATCTATTTACGAGTGAGAGAGAAGCGATCCTCCGTTTGGAGTTAAACTTAAAACAAGCGGTATTTTTCCTCATTGAAATAGATATTAAATAAATAATCACGGCTTTGACAGCTTGAATACTGCTATAGTTTATTTTCTTTTAGAGACGACCGTGACCTTGCTGTTTGATTGAAAATGTTTCCTTCTCTGTACAAAAACGTCGATTCCGCCCTAACCGTACTGGAAAAGGTATTTGGATTATTTTTTATCTATTTATTTTTGATCAGTTTTTTTTTTTTTTTTTTTTTCCGATAGCATGTCCATTTCGACGAGGTGAAGGAGCTTTTGAGCATCTACGAAGCGCAGAAACTACTCTACAAGGGTCCTTATAAGAAGGAAAAACTCTTTATTGTCTTGGAAGGCTTGGACGGAAGTGGTAATAAAAATAAATGATGAATTGCACAATGTGATTTTTTTTACCCTTGTTTGGGGGATTTGATTATCAAGGCTTTAAATATGTCCAGGTAAGTCGACTTTGGCGGGAAAGTTGGCGAAAAAGTTAAACGGGACAATGAGAACGTCGCCTCCGCCGTGTTTGACTCGTCTTAGGGCGTTTTTTGACGGCCAGGAGCCTCCGCTCCGCCGGGCGTTTTATTCGCTCGGGAATTACGTATTGTCATACGAGGCGGCGAGCGAGCTCGAAACGAGGCACGTCGTCGTCGACCGTTTCTGGCACAGCACGGCGTCGTACGCGATCGCCGAGAATGGCACCGTGGTCGGCCCGTACGACTGGCCGGAGGACCTTTTCAAACCGGACGTCGTCTTCTTTCTGGCCGTGAGCGAAGGGATCAGGGCGCAGAGGATGCACTACAGGGTACTTACGGGCGAAGAAGGCAGGCTCAAGGACGACTCTCTTTTCCGCGAAAGGTAATTTTAAAAAATTAATAAAATAACATAAAATAATAATAAAAAAATTACAGATTATACAATGCGTTCATGGCGATGAGAAACCCGGGCGTGACGAAGATTGACGGCGACCTGACGGTGAACAAAGTCACCGTTAATATCATGGACGTTCTCAAGGCAAAATACAACATCGCTTTTTCTTAAAAACTTGTACTTTTTATATTTTATTATACTGTACTCTGTTTATAAATCTTATTTCTCTTTAAAACTAAAATAAAATATTTTTTAACTTGTAAAATGTTTTCATATAACCTTTACCGTTGTGTAACAGCACGGTAGGATATACAGGAGTGTAAGGAGAATTTAATTTATGCTTATCAAACAATGAAAAAAAATTTTTTTCACATTGGAAGTATCGATAAACAGCAATTTTGGTTATGAATGTGATTTAAGATTTAACGAACAAAGGTTGTTTGGAGCTCTGTAGGTTATAAACGTTATTCAAACGGTAAAGGGCCAAATGCGCGATTAATATAAAAAGATATTTAATTTAAACATAATTTAATTTACATTTGTCTTGATGTAGATTATAAATATAACTTTGGAAAATAAAACAAATAATATATAAATTAATATAAAATAAAGAATTTGTAATTACCCAAAGGACTTTTTGATATGCAAGCTAAGGATAGTGTTGGTTATAAATGCGAATTAGGGATTGAGGTTGTACTTATAAGAAAATAATTTAAGATTACCGAAGGTAGTGATAATCTTAAATATTTCCTCGGACTTAATATCGTACTTCAAACACAGAATTTATAATAGAATAAAAGGTTATTTGGACATTGGAGTTGATCGTTGTTCTTCCAATAGAAAATATGTGATTAAAAAACAGTATTTTTTATGTCTGAGTTGGTGATAACCTCACCGTATGTTTTAAATATGTCCTAGGATTTAATACTGTACTTCAAGAAAGAATTTATGTTCACCGAGGGTGGTGATAACCTCACTATAGGTTGTAAATATGCCGTAGGACTTAATATTGCACTTCAAATACAGAATTTATAATTACTCAGAAGACAAAGAGCAGAATGCAAGATTCGTATTAGTACATTATAAAGGTGACTTTGGACTTAAAAGTATACTTCAAATAGAGTTTGTATGATATAAAAGTAAATTTGATAGCCAAGGTGTTTACAACAGTGCTGTAAGTGGACTTCAAATAGAGTTTGTGTGATTTAAACAAAACGTCTTTGATATGTGAAGTGTTGATAACAGCAGCGTAGGCTATAAATATGACTGTGCACTTAATATTGGACTTCAAAAACGGAATTTATAATTACCCAAAGGATATTCTGTGCCTCCAAGATGATTGTAATATCAGTGTACGTTATAAAGGCGAGTTATGAGTTAATATTGTACTACTTCATACAAGGGATATGATTAAAAAATGGTTTTCTCCACATGCAAGGTGGTGGTAACAGCAGTGTAGGTTATAACCTCAAATAAAGAGAACAATAATTTTTTTAAATACATTTATTCATACCATTATTTGACACAAACTTTGTTTCCATTATCGTATAATTTCCAGATTTTTTTTTGTTAAATATAATCCTTAAAACACATACACAGATAAAATATTCTTTATTGGTACGTTTGTTGTTTGTATTTTTTTCTTTGATGGTGGGGGGGGGGTCACCAAACGTCAAAGTTGGTCTGGGGAAGGTCTTTACAACACGTGGATTTCTTAAATATTTTTATTACGCAATTAAACCCCGAGTGAATATTTTGGTATTGTTTATAGGCCATTGATTAATATCCGTTCTCCTAAAAAATAAATAATAAAAATTTACACTCAACGGGAGAAAAATAGAGGGCTTTTTTTAAAAGTTCAACATCGATATAACACGACATACACTATTCTTTTTTTCTTCTTTAACATATAATATATCCTTCTCTACGTAATAAATAACTTATCTTTTATACATCAATCTTTTTTTTAATTACCTATTTATTTATATTACACATATGTTTTTTTTTAAATATTTAACTACATACATAAACATTTTTTGCTAAATGCACATTTTGTTTGATCTTTTTAAAAGGATTATTTAATTTTTTTAAAAACATTTTCACCCTTTGGTTTACCTTTAAAAATAAAAACTTTCGTAAAAGGATTTTAATTTTTTTTTGTCTCGTTTATTTTCGACAATAAGTAAATGGTTTATGTCTTGGTTATTGGGCCAGTGGGGGGAAGCGGATGGGAAATCCCAAAGGCAGGAATGGGAGGCATGATGCGAACCCCCGCCGGAGAAAAAGAAAATTTAGTTTATTTATTTTCCGCTCAAATACCATGTTCGAAGGCACATTTGTTTGTAAAAATATAAACTTACTATTTTTATTATTTAGTTTATAGGATTTTTTACCATGGGGGGGGGGTGCAGCGGAGCGGGGAAATATTTCTAAATTACCCTTTTATAAAATCGACCCTATCTCGATAAGAATTTTGTCATTTCATCGAATGTCAATTTTTTTTTTTTTTTTAATCGTCACATACACATAAACACGCATTGGCGCGGGATGAATTCGGACGAGAGGAAAATCACACGTACAAAAGAAAAAAAAAGGAAAATTTCTGGCTATTTACAAAGACTAGATTTTTTTCTCTCCAAGGCCTAAGATTTGGGCGAATCGTGTACGGGGTGCGACTTCTTGCTTCGAAACGAAGAGACGAGGCTGGCCATCCATCGCTGCCTGTGCGGAGAGCCTTCGACTCGGTTCTTCTTACGGTTGTTGTTCACCATGGAGGAGTCCTCGCTCTCTCCTAGTATAGAAAGAGGGAGTGAGAATGGAAAAAAAAACTTAGAAAAAAAAAATCGACGGAAAATTTGAGTGTTAGAATAGAAAAGAAGGTATCAGGATTATAGCTCCTGTCAAACTCCTTAGGTTATGTGGCTCTTTTCCCATTTAAGTTAACTGCGGGATCTGAGGATTGAAATAAGCCTTAGGGACTTACTTGAGGGGCAAACATGCAAGGTTTGCGGAAAATTCGGATAAAAGCATTTCCTGTGGCGTTGGATAAGAGCTCCTTATCGCATTTACTTAGGGTTTTGTGACGATTCCTGGTTTCTTGGTATAAAGCTTTTACTATGATATATCATGTGCAAAATATGCCTTCAGGACTTCCAACTATCTGGGTTTGTAGCAATATCATGCTGCCAGGGAAAAACACGTGAAGTATAAGAGCTCCGGTCAGGTATCTTTCGGTTATGTGATTATTTTCCGACTTTAGGATTTCAGTCTGGGATCTGAGGAGTGAAATAATCCTTAGGGACTTTACTGGGGTCCTAAAGACGTACAAGGTTTGCACAAATGTGAAATTAATTCGGAAGAAGCACGTGAAGTATCAGGATTGGAGCTTCTGTCATACTTCCTTGTGTTTTGTGACCGTTTCTTGATTTAAGGCTTTTATTGTGGAATCTGAGGAGTGAAATAAGCATTCAGGACTTCACCAACGTCTTGCAAGATTTACAGAAATAATCGGGAAGAAACGCAGAACGTATAAGGATAACGATGAGCTCCTCGTAGATTTCCTAGGGTTTTGTGACCATTTCGATTTCGGGATTTTAGTATGGAATTGGATTGGAGCAGAATAAGTCTTCTGGGCTTTTTTTTTTTTTTTATTAAAAACTTGAAAACTACCTGCGTTTGTAGTAATGTCATGTTGTCTGGTCAAAACAAGTGAAGTATCAGGATAAGAACTCCTGTCCAGGTTATGCGATTATTTTTCGACTTTAGGATTTGAGTATGGGGTCTGAGGAGTGAAATAAGCCTTAGCGGTTTAACTGAGAACCTGAAAACATGCAAGGTTTGCGGGAAATTTAGACATGCATTTTACGTGGTTTTGGATCAGAGCTCCTAGTAGATGTCCTAGGGCTTTGTACTAGTTTCCAGCTTCTGGATTTTACTGTGGGATTTCTTGAGCAGAATAAGCCTTCTGGGCTTTACTAAAAACTTTAAAACAAGCCTGGGGTTTTAGGAATGTCATATCTGGGGAAAACATGTGAAATATCAGGATTAGAGCTCCTAGCCGGCATCCTAGTTTTTTGGGACTGTTTCTTGGTTTAAAACTTTATTGCGGGATCTGAGGTGTGAAATAAGCATCGAGCATTTTAGCAAGCACTTGAAAACATACTACCCAAACAGACATGCCATTGTTAGTCGCACCTTTGCTGAGGGAATCTGAGGAAAGGCCGTTCGGTTTTGACGTCGTAGGCTCGTCCCTTCGTCTCAGGAGGCCACGCCAGCCTTTCCTCGCCTCGGAGGCGAAACGTTTCCTGTTCACCTGGACAGACCAAACACGTGGACAAAAGCTTTTTTCGATTTTTTTCCCCCGTTTACCTTGGGCAGGGTGGACGCTCTCTTTTCAGCTTGCTGAACCTCCCTCTGCTCTCTGAGGCTCGCAGGAGAACCGGGCGACCTGTCGTCCGACCTCCAGCCCAGCTTTCTCAGCCTGCTCACTATACCCGGTGACTTTGGACCTTGACTCCGCTTCTTATCCGACTTCCATTCCGGTTCGACCAAAGATTGAGATCTCACCTGGAAAGTTCATTGCTGAAAATTGGAAAAAAATCAAATAGGTATGACTTACAGTATAATCTCTCCTATGACACGAATCGCACATATTGTCTTCCTCTTGATACCTTTCCCTCGACCCTTTTCTACTCCCTGGATGGCTCTTTTTCTCACTAAGGAAACAAAATTTAATAAGAGAAGAATAGAACTTTGCATTTTGATCATACCTCGAGCTTTCAGTCGATATTTTGAACTTGAGCGTCTTTTCGCTGACAGCGACTTCTGTGACTGTCGCCTCCTCTTCTGGGCTTAGGTCTTCAAGGACTTCATCCACGTCGTCATCGGGGTGATGGGAGAAAGTAATACTCGTCTTTCTAATGCTATAGTTCGAATTGGATTTGAGGACTTTAGTCGGAGAAGGTGTGCTTACGCCGTTCCCTATGCCCGGTGATGTGTCCACGACTGAGTTCTTATGGTGAGCTTCGTTCAAACGGCGATAGTACTCGAGGGCAGACCTCACAGGTTCGACCATCATAGGCTGTTCATTAAAAAAAACGAAAGTTCTAAAATGTTCCAAGAACAGCAAACGTCGTACGTACCGAAAGCTCAGTCAGAAGGTCGCAGAGGGATTCGAAAAGAGGAAGAAGGACAAAACCTATGAAACTACACTGAGAAGAAGGCTTTGTGATCTTCTCCCTGTCCATGAAAGGGGTCACAGGTAGGCCTTCTTCCTTTTCCGCATCGCTCTGGGTGAAGAACTCCTGGAGGAGCCTGTCCAGCCAAGGTTCCGCCACTTCCATCGGCCTCGCTTCGTTCGATATATCGGCCACTTTGATCAACACCATACACAACTAAGAAAAAGACAAAAAAAATAAAAAAATAAACACACGCACACAACAACATTAAATAAATGATTACCAAATTGATATGGGTTTTGTTCGAGTAGTCGAAACCCTGAAGGAAAGCCTCTCGGAACTGGGCGAGAATCTCGTTGTGGCGTGCCATGTCAGTTGCCAAGATACATCTGAAAAGGACAAATTGGAATTAAAACGCCCGCCTATCTAAAAAAACACGAGTATGTCAAAGATCTTAAAGGAGCTCTTATACAACATATTTTAATACATTAAACAACAACTTTCAAATTGTAAGTTCTAATTATTATGTTCAAGTCGTTGGTAAAGTCCAGAAAGATTCTTTCGCTCTTCAGATTTCATATTAAAGGCCTCAATTTGAGAAAAAATATGCACAAAACTCAATGAATTCTGACAAGAGCTCTAATCCTGATACTTAAGGGTTTTTATTTAGAAAATCTGCTACAAACCCAGTTAATTTTCAAAACCTTAGTAAAGTCCTGAAGGATTATTTTACACACTAGATCTCACTGTGAGAACCTTAAGGCAGAAAAAGGTCACATAATCAAAAGAAGTTTGACAAGAGCTTTCATTCTGGTACTTTTGCTTTTTTTCAAACTAATCTGATATTTCTACAAATCATTGTTATTTTTAAGTCCTTGGTAAGGTTCTGAAGGTTTATTTTACTCACAAGATCGCAAGGTCAAATCATTGAGCTGGAAAATAGCCACAAAACATAAGAAAGACTGACAAGAGCTCTCATCCTGATATTCTTGCTTTTTTCGAAACTAATCTGATATTTCTACAGATCACTGTAAATTTTAAGTCCTTGGTAAAGTCTTGAAGGCTTATTTTACTCAGCAGATCCCACGGTCAAATTGTTAAGCTCGAAAATTGTCACAACCCTAAAGAAGTCTGACAAGAGCTCTCATCCTGATACTTTACGTGTTTCTTGTCAAAATAATTTGACACTGGTACAAACCCAAGCAATTAGTAAAATCTTAAAGGATTATTTCACTGTGAAATCGTTAAGCCCGGAAATAGTGACAATCTAATGAAGTCCGAAGCATCTCTAATCCTGAAACTTCTGCTTTTGTCCAAACCTGCCTGTTTTCACGTATGCTGTCAAGATCTCTATATGTATATTTGAAAGAGTTCATGCTTAAAACGAGTCGTTGACCCCGTGATAATCATGACTGTCATTCTTCGAAATTCATATTTACATATCGGACGAGGACGTGCTCCCCCTCAATTTGTAGAACTGTCCGGAAACCCGGAATTAGAAAATACTTTAATAAACTTTCACCAAGGATAAACAAGTCAATTAGTCAATTAAGATCTATTGACCTGACGAGCCCCCTCGTGGACGTTTCATTTTTCAACCCCTTTTACCTTATGATCCCTTCTCTGACTAGTTTGAACTCTTCGGGCCCGAGGTGTTTGAAAATGTTCGACTCTTCCATTTCCAGGATCCTGAACGCTATGGAACAGTGGTGGTTCTCCAGGGGCGATATGTCGTTATATCGCAGGGCGAGTTCCGTCCTCGCATTGATCTGAAAATAAGCGAATCGGGTTAAATAGAAAGTTGAGCTTTTATTGGGAAAACGCACAAGGTGGGATCTCCTTGCTAGGGTTCAAAGCCCCGTAAAATTAACTTTCCGAGTTGAAAGCCCACGCAGGTTCGAAGTTGACTTAATTACGCATAGCTTAACGTTTAAGACTCCCCCCCCCCTAGGCGCTTACCTGGTATATGTTGTTGTACCCAGGATGGTCGAGATCGTGACATATACAAGAAACTAGAAGCACAAGGACTTCCAGGTCGCCTATCCTATTTGCCAAATCCGCCTTCCAGCACATAGCGTACATCTAAAAAAATCCATAACATAAAAAAACCAGACTCTTCATTTCCAAAAAAATTTTAAAAAATTTAAAAAATTACCATCTGAGCTACGCAAAAACAATGTCGAAAATTGTGAAACGGAACTTCGTTGTAGTTCTTATACACCTGGAAGAGAAAGTTGCGGAGGATCAACTTGTCCAGGGAGAACGCCTCGATGAGGCCAAGGTCGGAGAACATGAAGTAGAGGAGGGACAGGAGCTCCTCGTCCGACCACTGCATCGAGTCGAAAGAGGACAGCCTCAGGCACTGCACTATCTCGTCCGAGATCTTGTTCTCGCTGTAAAACAATTTCAAACACAAGCTAGACCCGTTTCACTATGACCCGACACAAAATAGATTAACAATGTACATAGTAGAAAAAAAGACTTTCCTCGTAAAAAACATATTGGTTGTATCCTACGATCATAAAAAAAAAAATGATAAAAAGAAAGTTTTATAATATGGCATCTCAATCATACACTCACATGCAGTATGATTATACGCAAAGAATCATTTTTTCCGATTTAAAACGTCCTTGGGTGTCTTGTCTGATCATGAATGACTATGATTCAAAACAAATTAAACTATATAAACGAATAATCCTTTCAAAAATCAGTAATACGGTAGCGCAAGTGTAATGATCTGATCTTATAAATATCAATCATATTATCATATTATCGTTGCAGAACAACTTACTGTGAGTACGAACTATCCTTTTGGAAAGTATTGAACACCACACTCACCCCATCATTTAACATTTTTACGAACTCAGTAATATTTGTTATGACCTCGTACTTTATTTAGTTACAAGCAGTGAGATTATAAGGGTCGAATGATTTCTTATGGTATAAAACCTGTCTTGGATGTCTGGTCTGATCATGAACGTCTTTGAATCACGACTGATGGATAACCATAGAGGAAGATTTGAAGTAAAAAAGTCACAGCTTGGGGCTTCATGTTTGAAGTAAACTCAATCAGGTATAGGTTGTTTCTCGAGAATTTTTTCTTTCTCATCTTCATGTCCTCGGGGCTTTATGTTTACGGCTTAAGGTGGAAGATATTGTCCCGTGGGGTTGTACTTTTTCACGTATGTCGTAAAAAATATAAACGCCGCCAAGCTCTGAAAAATTCCAAGCGATCATTTTCCTTCATACACCGTCTCGAAGGATCTGTTATTAACGCCCGTCCTCATATATAACGAAGACCCGGCCAGTTTATCCCCGTTAGGATTGTGTTCCGTCGTTCCCGGGGGTTGGAATTAAAAATTGAAACACTTTGATTTATTCTACCTCGCCACGACGGCTCCTACTTCCATTTAACGGGTGTTGTTAAAAATTTCACTTCCTACTCACCCTTTCAGGTCCGACCTTTACGGCCCCGGGGTAAATTAATCTTTGATTCGGCCGGCTTTATAAGATTTTTTCACCCCAAGCCCTTGCTTGATTAACGAACCGACTGGAGGGGCTTTAACACTTGCCAAAGCCCTCCTGTCTCATCCCGGGGACAATTTGTCGAATTGCGTGACAAATTTGTCTCCAAGGGATGTAAGACACAACCCTTATCCCAATCATCTTGAAAATAGGCGTTCATGATCAACACCCAACGCTGGTTTTAGACTATAAAAAATTATTCGACCCTTTCAATCACACTGCTTGTAATAAGCAAAACTTAAGGTCATATGAAAAATGACTCAGTTTGTTCTCCTGAGACTTTTTATCAGAATAATCCTTTAAAAGAAATAAAAAAACGGTTATGATGGTATCAATGATTTTAGAAAATGATCAGACAACTTCACCTAAAAGAAGTATTATTAAATGTTGAACGAATCAGTTATTTATGTAGTTCAATTCGCTTTGAATCGTAGTCGTTCATGATCAGACAAGACACACAAGACTGGTTTTACACACAAAAAAATTATTCCACCAACCATACTGCTGGTAAGTAAACCAAGTATGAGGTTATATAAAAATGTATTCAGTTTGTTAGTTATGAACTTTTTATCAGGTAGGCCTTAATATCAGCTGTGATAAGTATTAAAAAATAAGTCGATTTTATCAGTGAATATACAGCAGCATTACACTAAAACGAAAGTATTATTGATTTTTGAAAGAATCATTTATTTATGTAGTTAAATTTGCATCGAATCATAGTTGTTCTTGATTAGGAGAAACACCCAAGACAGGGGTTACATTATAAACAATAATTCTGCCCTTTCAATCGTACTACGTGTAACTAAGCAAAGTACGAGGTCATAATTCAGCTTGTTCTTATTAGATTTTTTCTCAAGACAAACTGTTAAAAGCAATATTAAATTATTATATCGTCACTACGGTTAAAGGATTAAATTTATCTAGTATCGTATATAAAGATAAATCCGTTATCAATCATAGTCGTTCATGATCTATCAGACAGCAAATACTTTTTAGATATACGGTTGTATGATTTTATAGGTTTAAGCATAGTGCTTGTAAGTATTGAATGTGTGAGGTCCTAGTAAAATCAATGAAAAGGTTGACATCATCGTAAAGTGTAATTTAGCAATTTTTAGATTGTAAAGTTTTCCTTTTCGGTTATCACAAAACTGCTAATGACACGGGGTGTAATTAAAAAGTAAAGAGTTAAATCATGGAGGGGGGATGGACGTTAAACGATATTAATGAAGTCGTGATTGTTTCTGAACTCACTGATGGGGGGATGAAGGAGGGCTGATGGGTCTTTTAGCAGGAAAGTTTTTTTTAGTGGGTGGTCCTGGGGAGGGGGTGTATTCGAAATCCGTAGTGTTTCGTACCTAAGTTACACGGGAGGGTGGTTCTGTGTAAATGGTGTATAATGAAGCGAATTTATTAGCGGTTTTGAAGCAACAGGTTCTCACCCTCTCGATCCCCCGCCGACCGTCCCTCGCTCACCTGGTGGGGGGATGATCGATATTGCCATCTGCGGAGCCGGGGGTAAACTAGGGTTCGATCAAAAACGTGGGGGAGGATCTGTTGATCCGGGCCGGAGCCGTGTTACCGAATCCGGGTCCGGGGGTGGGCGGTGAATTAATGGAGTCAATCCCACGGAATTTACAACCCTTGTCGACACAGGGTCCTCAAAAGAAAAAGAAAAGAAGAAAAGTTTATCAATCCATTTTCCACCCTTAAAAAAGAAGAAACCTGTCTTTGATTAACTACAACCCATTTTTAGGGGTGGTTTTTCCTAAGAAGCATTTTAACCATGTAAACTTCAAAATCAACCCCTACAGGTGAATATCTATGGAAACGTGGATGCGTCATCCCCCGTGACGTTTCCGTCTATTGATTTTGCCCCACGCCTCCTGTCACGGTTTGTTTCAAATGTTTAATTAACCTGTGTGTACGGGTTCCGTTTCCCATTTTGGTGGTGGCCGTGATCGATCGGGCGATGTCTAAATCAATTGGCCTAAATCAATCATGACGGATTATTGTCCGCTAATTGGACTCGAATCACAATCGTGTGGGGGGGGGGGGTAAAAACGACGTGTGTTTTTTTTTTTTTTTTTTTTTTTTGGGGCAACAGAAGCCATCAAAAGGACATGGGGAAAAACGAGGGCCCACTATAAAAGAGACGACCCGGTATGTCGTTCTGTCATTTTCACTAAATTGGAATCTTATATTCTGTCAATTTGTCGGGACTGGAGGTGAATATTTTTCCTGTACAGTATTGCTGTAAATGTTGACCTGCCTCAAAAAAATTACTTTCTGTCCGTCTGATAGGGGAAAAATTGTTTCCTTATCGAGCTGTAAAGTTTGTCTTCCCTTAAAAAAATGTTATTCTGTCAGTTTAGTATGGGGAGAATTAATTTTGTAATGACCCAACTGTAAAGTTTTACTTCCGATAAAAATGAGGGGGGGGGTTATTCTGTCAGTTTGGTCGTACTTGTTAAGAATCTCTTTTGTGAACGTTGTTTGTGGTAAAACAAAGGTTGGGATTCTGTCAGTTCGATGGGTTTGAGAAGAATCTTTTTTGTAAGAGCCAGCTGTAAAGTTTTACTTCCTATAAAACTGATGTCATTCTGTTAGTTTGGGCGAACTTGATAAAATTCTCTTTTGTAAGTGATGATTTCCCTTAGTCTGTTTTGGTGGGATTTGAGAAACCTTTTTGTACCACCCAGCTCTAGTTTGACTTCCCTTAAAAATGGCATCTCGTCCATTTCTTTTATCATCTCGTTCCATTTTACTTTTACGCGTTCAGATACCGACAAAAACGTCTTAAGAATTATATATTATTTTCTCTTCTTAGATCTCTACTTTTCTAATGTAGCCTCCATGACCCCGGCTTAGAAAATTTGCAAACCTCCCCTTGTTGGACCCCGTTTTACAAATCTCCCCCCGGGCATTAATATTCATCGGTCTCGCCACCCCCGGGGTCCGGGAAGAAATTGCCGTCTGTTTTTCCCCCTAAGGGGCGGGAGGGGAGCGGCTCGGGTGGAAAATCCAATTTGCATCCCCATCTCCCGCCCCCGAAGCAACTTTTACCGACGAAGAACGTCGACGGTTGAACGGACTTGAAATAGAAACGACGCCGGTGTCGGAAGGCCTCGACGGCACAGTTGGCGCGCGGCCAGTATAATTTTAAGCTCTTTGTTTACACCGGGAACACATGTTCAACCCCCCCCCCGGATAATCGTCCGTTTTTTATTTCCCCCTCCCACTATCCAAATCTTGTTTTAAGACCAATAAAAGCCAGATTGTAAAGTTTAAAAGAAAGTAATAAGCTTTCAACAGAGATAAAGATCGATTGCTAACTTAACATCAACATTCCGACATATACATGGTAATTATTCATGATCAAAACATACACCCAAAACGTTTTATACATCATAGAAAATGATTCCTATCTTTAAATCACACTGCTTGTAACTGTATGTAGTAAGAGGCCATATCATAACAGTTTCCATGTTTTTCAATACTTCTTTACAAAATAATCTCTGACGTAAAAGCCTGGAAAAGGTTGAAATTAAATTTTCCAAAATCAGACATATAACTATTTACGAGTTAATCTTTAGTATCTGAAGTTTCAGTCCGTTTCGAATCATAGTCGATCATGATCAAAAGAGGCAGCCAAGAGTTTTTAAACATCATAGAATATGATTCAAACATTTATATCGTACTGCTTGTATTGTACATAGCATAAGGCCATACTCCTAGAGTACGTTGTACACAGATTATACATAGAATAGATGAAATAAACTTTACCATATTTGAATGAACTGCTCCCTGACGATTTTCTGCTTGGCGTCGCTCCTCCTGCGGTACTGCAGCCGTCTGCAGGAAGGCGGCAGCTCCTTGTAGCAGTCTGTAAACGTTGCGGTCAGAAAGTTTTAAGTTTCCCCAATACTTAAAAAAAACTTACTCAGCCAACTTAGATGCTTCGTCGTTTCAAGTCGGTGCTTGAAAGTTTCGACGTCGTGCTTCAGGTCTTGAACGACGGGAGGCAGTGGACTGACCTTAGACTGGAGCTGTTTCTCAAGCTCGAGCACCCTGAAAATATAGTAAACCGTGTACGTCTTCTGCAAACTCCAAATCAAAACAAAAAACCTACCTGTTCTCTAAAGTGGCCAAATCTATGTTGACCTCATCGACCAGCATACCTGAAAACGTTTGAAATTTAAAACACTAACGCTTACAAAACAGGTTAAAAAAGAAGCAGCGTAGCAATAACAGTAGACATACAAGTAGAATGAAAATCGCCCAAACAGGCTAACCAGATATGTTGCATGTCTTTTGGAAGCTGGTATGATGCTTGAGACGATATAATTACGAAATAAAGATATGAATTTTAAAATACCATTCTCTGGGGGATTATAAAGAAGAACGATATGTCCAGTTCATTAAATTCACTAATTTCGGGGTCCAGTTGAAAATTAATTGTGATATGACCAGTTTTGGTTGGTGAATGACATGCCATCTCAGAAAAACGCTTTGCCTGAAAGGCTCTTCTTTTATAAATGTATGTTACACGAACATCCTTTCAAAGGTGCTAAAGATGAAAATCAACAGAGAGATGGGCAATAATACGCAATATCAGGCTAACCAGACATGTCCTTTTTTTTGGAATTTGTTATGATGCCTGAGGACTTGATAACTATGAAATAAATGTATGAATTTTAAAATATCATTCTTTGGAAGATAGTAAATGAGAACGATATGACCTATTTTGGTTGGTGTATGATAAGCCATCTCAGGACTTGTGTTCTTGTACATATCTGTAGCTTTCTCTGTCTCAAGTTAGAAAATGGGTTTGAAGGGGTGTCACGACAGTCATATTAACGATGTGTCAACATTACCGAAATTACCGTTAGGCGTGTAGACAGATAGGATGTACCGGTTCTGTGGCGTGTTGGACGGTACTCGGCTCGATATGTGTAGTACCTCTTTCCCGGACGGGTCCACAAGCCTTAGAGCCGCCTCCGGAGGGGCGGCCACCGCCTCCCTCAACGCCCCTGTAACAACGAGGTCTAATTAATAATCCATCCGACAGTTCGGGATTTTACAATCCCCCCTCACAGACGCCTCTCGCGGCTAATTAAGTCGGATTTGAGACAAAAAAACCTTTTGGGATTGTTAAAAAATCCTTCCCTCTTGGAAGATAATGGGTTAGAACACAAAAGAATTCCCGTTGCTGGGGTAAAATTGAAAAACCTGAGGAGTTTTTTGTCCGGTTTTCCTGTTCGCCTGACGTCAATTTGAGGTTTTTTTTAATATTCAACTCGTGCATTTTTCCAAATTTGGATCCGTTTTATTCGTAAATGAGATGTCGAAACTTGACAAACGGATCGATCCGCGTGTATATCCGTCCTTGTAAGGCGGAAGTGTCGTCGGCTAGGTCACAGCTTCAATATTTGAACGGCACTGAGTCAAAATACAGTGCGCAATGCCCGAGAAAGAAAAGAATCTCAAAAAGTCACTGAAGAGTATGAAAGTACATACTGCATGAAAAGCAAACGACATATAAGGTCATATGGGAAGTATGACCAGTACCAAACCAAAATATAAAACCTTCAAATTTATGTTTTTTGTTTTTAATTTTGACCCACCAAGTCACAACGAACGTTGTATATTTATGCGATTGAGACCTGATCATTACTGACGTCTGTAGACATGATTATGCGTTTTTTTTTTTTTTTTGCACCCTTGCGTTAAAGCTTCTTGACGGGGGAAAAACGAATCCCGGCCTTCATGAATAAATCAGACGGTTTATTTATGGATTTATTAACGAGGGGGACCGTCTCGCTTTTTCTCGCCTTCCATGTGAACTTTTTCCACACCCCCCCCTCCCCCGGCCGAAGGACGCTCGGGTGGTTTTTGCGGTTAAAAAGGTCGGAGGGAGGAAAAAACAAAACCGACCCTCCGGGAACCACCTCCCCTCCCACGAGCGGTAAACTCGATTGTACCCCTTTACAAGCGTTTCTCATTTTTTTTTCTACTTCTTTGATTCACTTTTCACGGGAGGAAAGTCGGAAAATAAACAAGGAGACGTCTTGCACTCGTCACAATCATGGTCACGATCATCATGATTTTTTTTTTAATAATTGCAATTTTATCTATAAAAAACCTCTCCAGATAATACTTCAAATTGATTCGACCCGCCCTGAGTAATACGATTGTAACGCTTTTGAAAACGACGGGCCGAGAATTTTGTTGACGAAACGTTTTACCTTTTATCGCTTCGTGAAAAAATGAAGGCCTTTGTCAGTTTGATGAAACTTCTGACAAAGTTTCGTTAATAACAAGATGAAGGTACAACTGCATTGGATCTATTTTTCGTTTATCGAGAAATGATGGCCGTTGTGACAAATTTTCTATAAACCTGCCTCTGACTGCACTTACCCTAACCTAACTCGCCTCTTACTTAACTTCTAAACTAAACAGTCCCTAACGCCACCTATCCTAACCTAACCGCGTCTATTACCTAGCCCGTTCCTTCATCCGTTCCATTCCTAATATAAACACATTTTCTATAACCTAACCGGTCTGGTCTCTATCTATCCTAGACTCACCTTGCTTGTCCCTAACTCTTACATTACTTCCCCTACATCTTAAATATTCCGATCTTCAACTAACCCCTCCCTAACTATACCTATTCTAACCTTAAAATGTCCATAAATAGACTTATCATAACCACCTCTACCTCTACAAATCCCAAACTATCTCGTCCCTAACCTAATCTGACCTTACACATCTCTATCTCTACCTAAACTAAACCGAACCTCCCTATCCTACCATAACCTAAATCGCCTGTAATCTAATCCGTCCCTGACTTAAATTAAATTGACTCGAACCGAACTTAACCCTTCCCTAACTCTACCTATTTTAAATCAACTTATCTCTAACTTAACATAAGGTTTAGGCCGAACACGTCCCTAACTCTACCCATTTTAAAGTAACTTCTTAACCTAACATAATCTAACAGGTCACTAAATTTACATATTTTAAAGTACTTCTTTTTTAACCTAACTTGACCTAGCCTAAGTCTACATATCTTAAAATAATTCGTCTCTAACTTTACCCAACCTAAGACGTTTCTTATCGAAACCCAAATCTTTCTGAACCCGTCTCTAGACTAATCCTTAACTTTCTAGACTTAATACGTTCCTAACCGAATCCCAACCTTACCTAACTTAACCCTAAGGCGTTTCTTATCTTTCGGAACCCGTCACTATCCTAACCCGATCCTCGTGATAATCCTTACCCTACTTGACTCAACACATCCCTAACCGCACGTAACCTTACTTAACCCAACCTGAACCTAATTCGTCTATAATTCTAACTCAAACTTTAGCATCTATAACGCGAAATTGATAACATAAATAATCTCGCAAAATAAAATTGTCTATCCAAAAGGCATATTAATGAATAGTGAAGATTCGGTCGTTGTTTGGTAGGAAAAACGAATATTTCAAGCAGGTTTTTTTTAAGGAGGAGAAACTATTCTCTGAAGAAATGGCTGAAAAATTATTTGCAATCACGATTCCCAGGATATAGGAAAAACGTCTGTGTAAACGGCATCTGTTCAATTTCCAAACTATCGGTCAGGTTGTTTGTTCAAATTTCAAACTATCTCCATCTTGTTTACAGAAAAATCGGCGCTTTTTTTAAAATAAATATTTTGTTTAGTTTAAGTTGGAAAAAAGATAAGGCAGGTCAATACTCACTGTACAGGGTCTCCGAATCTTTGCAGATTTCTACATCGACCTCCTTTCCGTCAGGTGTCACGGCGTAGATCCGTCCCATCTCGGTCAGCCCATCCTTCCTCCCTGGACAAAAAAAAGAAAGAAAAAAAAGAAAAAAAGGTTAATGATTTCATCCGGGTTGGACGGGATGGGGGTTCGGACCGATAACGTGGAACCTCCTCAGGAGGCAGGCGGCAACGAAGGCCGTCACAGCCGCGATGTCGTACGTGTCGATGTCCAGGCACATCGCCCCGAATGGAGCCTTCTCGGCCGCCACCCGGGGGACGTTATCGTTCCCCACCCCCACCCGCCCCCCGGAGGAGGGCCTTATCGGTTGACAGTGACAGGTTGAAAACCAGTTTGGAACGTCAGCCCGACCAGTTTCGCTTTCAACAAACAGATAGAAGCTTCCAACCACCCAAAGGGGTCGAAAAACACAAAAATCTGAAACTGCTACAATTGTGCAAACATCAGACGAGGAATTGCGACGAAAAAATCCAACTACCACCCAAAACGATTTGAATAATCGGATCATTATACCATCGGATCAACAAGACAAAGAACTACATGGCATATGCAGCCCTTCTTTCAGACTTCATCAGACTTGATACAATTTCAAATTTGAAGGTCCAGGTCAAAACAGGTCTAACATTCACCTACCCTTGATGACCTAAGTTCAATTCAAAACCTTCGTTTTTGGTGGAATTCACAATCAGTGGTGTAAATTTTGGTTATCCATATGGGACGTTAATTGCTAAACATAACTCAGCCTAATAGTCAAAATTGGCGTTGGGCAAGAAGTGATTAACGATGACGGCGAAATCCTTTCAAAATTTCTTCGATGGAAAGAGTTAAGAGTTCATCCATCTCAGAAAGAGTGGTGGGGGAAGAAGTAAACAGCGTCACCTTCCTAGGTTGTGTTAGCAAAGACCAGGCTTGATGGTACATAGCATATCATCAAAGATCCCATCCGAGGAATGTTAGTGGATATTCCGGGATTCGATAGGTTTTGAATTGGAAAAAGAACGATCGATAAAAATTTATAAATTTTGCCAATATGTGACAGAAATGACGTTATAACTTGTACCCTGATGTCTGAGCATTTTTAGGCCCGGTACCCCCTAGTTACTAGAAGGGATTGGTTAATCTGGCCAGACTAAAAAAAGATTAAATTTAAAGAAATGGTTTAGAAATGTCTTTTATAGCAAACACCTCATCTCACTGTATATGTCATATCATCCAAGATCCCCCTCCGTCTTATTAATAATTCCCGAGATAGATAGTTCAGGTATTGGTACGTATTGGTTTTGAAAAAATTGAAGATTTGATAGAAATTGATAATTTCGCTTTATCGAGGAAGAAGCATATTCCGACATAAGTAGAAGCGGGGATTAGTGTCGTTGCGAACTTAGTTGTCCGTTAGAGAGTGGCATATCACCCAACATCCCATCCAAGGATATTTCCCGAGAGGATATTTCAGCATTCAATAGGTTTTGAAAAAAAAAAGAAAGTATAGAAAAAATGTTAAATTCTGCCAGGTTGTCGCAGAAAGGAGGTTATAACAGGTCCCGTGGAAAGGGCGAAAGGGCACGAGCGTGGGCCATACGACACCGAGAAACAACCGGATCAGTGTAGGCCATACTTTAACAGGGGGTGGGAGTCTGACACGGAGAAATATTTTCCAACAACCCGTGCATAAAACGTCTTGGGTAATTGGCGTTAAATATTAAAAAAAAGAAGCAGAAACGTCTTGACGATGGAGTGTAAAAAAAGAAGCTAACAAGGTTGTAAATTGAACTTTTCACCCTGAGCTTTTTTTTCTAAATAAAAAAGGGGTTTCTTTATAATTGGCATAAATGAGGTTGTTTTCAGTCTGATCGAGGCTGTTATCGACCCAAAGGGTGAAGTATCTATCTTTCTACCTCTTGGAAAATAAGTCAAAAAGCCTAGATAGAAACAAAAAAAACCAGCCTGCTATCATTGAATGCTGGATAATTACCCCCACCCATGAGGGTTCGCCCTTGTCTTTTTCTTAAGGTGGAGATGAAAGCTTCCACCCTCATCCCCTATGGAGATAAATTAACTCAAAAACCTTCTGAAAAGGAGAACCTCCTTTCACGAGACAAAGCCATCGGATTAGGAGGAGTTTAAGCATCCCCGGACGGTCGATGTTTTAGCTTTTACTTACCCCCTCCCCGGTGGAGGGGGTGAAGAACAACCCCAGAGTTATTTTCCTCCCTTCTATTTGTAAGGGAAAAATCCAGATCCGGGGGTGACATTGAAAGTACTGTTAAGATATGGTCTATTCTCATACAGATTTCGTCGTTTTATTTGTAATTTAATTTTTTTTCTGTTGAAGCCTTGTAGAAGCGGCCTTCGATCCGGTTTAAAATAAACTGAATAAGGGATGAAGTTAATTTTTTTCGGGTTTAAAACTCTTTAGAGTGGAAAACTCACCCCCAAGGTGAGACGGGAGATGACGTTAGAAATTAACGTTAATTGCCATCCTCAGGCCATCTCGACTCTTCCCTTTTGAAATCCCACCCTCGAACGAGAAAGGGGTTGTGACCGTTGCCCCGGAATAAGTCTCCCATTTGGACATCCGAGGAGAATGCATCAATTTTAATCAATTCTTCTTTCTTTTTCAAAACCTATTGAATCCTGGAATATCCTCTCGAGAAATGTCCAAAAAAGGCATTATCCTCGCATGGGATGTCAGATGATATTCCACATACCATCAGACCTGGGCCTTGCTAAAAAAAAAGAAGAACAAAGGTATATTCTAAACTATTTCTTTATCTCCAACCTTTTTTTTTAACCTGGTCGAATTAAACAAACCTACCTTGTTAATCAGCCGTAGCGGACCTAAAAATCCTCAGACATCTGGGTACAAATTATAACCTTCTTTCGAAGAAAGCTTGGGAGAATTGATCATTTTTGTTGATCCTTCTTATTTTTCAAAACCTATCGAATCCTGTAAAATCCTCACGGGAAATATGCCAAAAAGTCATACCCTTGGCTGGGATGTTGGATAATATGGCATATATGGTCAAACCTGTCCTTGCTATAAAAGAAAAAACTATTTTCTAAATCATTTCTTTAACTTTAATTCTTTTCCAATCCAGTCAGATTAAACGAATTCACCTAGGAATTCTGCCGTACCGGACCTTAACAACCCTCAGACATCAGTATATGTTATAACCTCCTTTCTGCGACAACATGGCAGAATTTAACATTTTTTCTATACTTCTTTTTTTTTCAAAACCTATTAAATGCTGAAATATCCTCTCGGGAAATATCCTTGGATGGGATGTTGGGTGATATGCCACGTACCGTCAAACATTGGTCCTGCTAATATAGCCCATGAAGAAATTTTGTTATCCACATGCTAGACATTTTTCACCTTTTCACTATTTTGTTCTTCCCTCTCCAATTAACTTTACCAAGATGAATCGAGCTTTTCTTCATTTGAGTAACTGTGTGGTTGAAAGTTTGTATTTGGTTCGAGTTTGACGTGACTTCAATGTTCGAGAATTGGAATGACGGGGGCGATCCATGTTTACATACATTCACTTCGATCCTGGGGTTTTTGGACTGTGTCCAGATGTCCGGATTTTTTAATGTCTTGTTCCTCTTCTCCCTTTCTCCTTTTTCTCTACGTAACGGTACGAAACCTCGGCCGAGGAGAAAGGTCCTTCGATAACCGGTCTCCGGCTCCCGGCTGCCCCCGAAGGTCGGCCGTCGTCCTTGGTCCCGGTCCCCGGTGCAGACGGCATTCCTGCCGTTCCTTAACCCCGGGGCGAATCGGTCAAGGGCGAACCCGTCGACCAAACACCCGGAAACGTTTCGAAATGGGCGAGGGGGTGAGGTCGTGGTCGGGTAATTCATCGGCCTACGGGGGGCGGTTTTCCGACGATTCTTGCCACCGATCGTCGACAGGGCTTATTTCACTTTTTTACACCCCCTCGCCATCAAAACCAAAACATGTCAATTAACCGGTGGAAACCTAATAAAAAAGATAGTATATCATACAATTACGACCATCGACCTCTTACATCCACCCTTAGGGTATACATAATCCCTCCACACTTCTACAGAACATATTTTTGATTTACAAGGAGACTTTCTCTACTGTCAAGGGTTGAAAGTGATAGGGGCGTTATTCATGCTATGCCCGCTATGCTACGGTGCCAGTGCGACGCGCCGGTTCGGCATTATCGGCGTTTTGAAAATTGCTACCCTTCCAATTCCTCGAATCCCCTGGGGGGAATATTGCCCTTGAAAATAACGGTTTATTATTGCGCCTCGAGGAGGATGGAGAAGAAGAAAAGAAGAAGAGTATGAAAAGGTAAAGTGGAATGCGTATATGTACAGAGAGAGACAAATATTTGGAGGTTGTAGGCTAAAGAGCAAGAGAACCTGGCTAAAAGAGAAAGAATGCGGATAAACGGTGAGAGATGTGTTGTTAGTCAGCTTGAGCTCCTTGTGTTTCAGTCCCTTCTGATAATTGAACTGTTGAGATCCTACGCTGGACCAAATGTAAGCATGTATGGAAAAGTGAAAAGAGGAGACCAGGGAAAGAAAGTAAGATAAAGAGATAGAGAGGGGGATGGACTCTTGAGCTCCCGGTACTTGTTTGCCTCCCGATAACTCCCATTTGTGCTACTACAACCTTCTACTCCTGTCAAATAGACTTCTTTATGAAAGCATATTTAAACAGAGGCGAAGCGTGGTCAGAAATATTAAAAACTACTGTCGATGGGGAGGCTAAAATGGCAGGTGGCCAGGTTGAGCTCCTGCCACTCCTTGTGTCTTGATAACATAGCTGTTGAGCTCGTTGGACATCTATCAAATAGAGTTGTTTATGATCGCATATTTAATCGGAGGCGAAACATGGTCAGAAATATAAAATAAATAGAACAGGATAGAGAGGTTAAAGTGACAGATGACGAGGTTGACCTCCTAGTACTCCCTTGCCTCCTGCTGACACCACATTTGACCTCCTACAGCCTGCCTAATCTTGTAAAATGGACCTGTTTATCAACGCACATTCGGAACAAGGCAAAATGTCGTTAGAAATATAAACTTTTCCCTAGGAAGGATTGATAAATTGGCCGATTGTTCAGTTCGAGCTCCTGTTACTTCTTTCCTTCCTGAAAGCACAACATGAACTCCTACGAATGCAGGTACGTACGAGAGAGAGAGAAAGAGAGAGAGATAGATTCTTTGGTTTACCGCCTTGAGCTTTTATTATATCTTTCCCTCCTGATAATTAAACCGTTGAGCTAACATTCAAAATTTTGCATCTAGCTTAATGCATGAAAAGAATGGGAGGGATGGAACCTACCTTTGAACTCCTGTCCTGCCGAATGTGTTTTATATATGACGACAGATTTGAATTATGCAATCTCGCGCTTTTGTGATGAGTTCTTATGAATGACTTCGTGGAACATCTTCCCTCTCTGTTACCAGAACGGTTAAGATCCCCTAATCTCAACTATTATGATGGCCTAGAAAGAGTGCCCGTTGGCTCCTGTTACATTTTTTTTAAACTTAGTTTTCACCAAATCTTATGTGTAATTTTGTACATAGCATGAATTTACACATACTTACGGAGTGATAGTGAGGATTGCCCAGGTTGAGCTCCTGGCACATCATTCCCTCCTAATAACCAACCGATTAAAATTGTACCTGACTCTAGTCGATTTTGATCTATAAAGTAAGTACACGTGGAATGTTTAATTCTTATTTCCCCCACAGAGCTGTAATTCGGCTTAGAATATAATCGACGTCGGCCTGAATGTGGGCGCCTGCATTGTCGAACAGTCGCAATTGTGTGCAATTAGGGAGGATTAATGGGACGTGCCTATTAAAGAGGAAGGTTGTTCCGGTGTTTTATTTTTAATTTTAAAAGGGTCTGTTTTGTCTTTTTGATTTCCTCGACTTCTGTGTTGTTTTCGTGAAGGGCAGTCCGATAAAATAAAGAGTGTCGGGGCGTTATCTGACCCACGGTCCTTCATCTTATCGGTCCATTCTTCAAAATTAATGAAAAACCTCCTTATCGCGTGTTTTTTCTTCTCGTCGACTTCCAAGGGGGGGGGGAGAAAAACAATCGAAAACCGGGTCAAAGGCGTCCGTTTAGAATACAATGACAGTTCTGATGAAGATGGGAAAATAAAACCGATAAACTTTGAAAAGAATGGTTCTAGAGTGAAATCGTGGATGAAACGTCGAATTCTGGTCCTCCGGGCCGGATGGCGTCCACTCGACGGCGTTCAATATTCCCTCCCTTTTTCACACCCTCTCTATTAAGACCCTTTTAAAGTACTTTATAAGCATACTTAAAGTAGCGATCCTCCCTTCCTGTAAATTGCCCACCCCATCCGCCCACCCTTGATCTAATTTTTCGACCCTTTTGTTCTCGTCGAGGGTCGAAAGTTGGCCCCGGACTGTTAAGCCGCCGATTGAAACTCTGATTGAACATCCACCCGGTGAAAGAGTAAAAAAACACCAATGAAATAAAAAAGTCTAGTCGTGTATTTAAATTAACCGACAAGGCCGCTTTTCTCCCCCTCGGAGCTGGATTAAATTGCAAGAAATCCACCTCCTTCAAAGTCAAACTACCCCGATCCGAAAACAAACAGAAGGGGTGGGGAAAAGGGAGAAAACAAACAATCCCGGAAGGGGCGAAAAAACAGACACTCTACATAACCCTTTAAGATTATCCCACCCTCCCATTATCGGACAGGACATTGTTTAAAACAAAAGAACGAAGACTTTAAAACATAAACAACAGAGAAAAACCTGTCCTAAAACCCTATCTATAATCCACTACCTAACATTCCAGAGTTAAAAATTTAATTTAATTATAACTAAAACATACTTAGGAAGCACTTGAGGACGCCGTTTCGCCCCTCGCCCCTCGAGGACGAATTCGTACATGACAAACAGAGAAGGTTTTGAAATTTGCCTTAAGACAACCCCATTTCCAACATCATATCAGAACTTATCAGGGGCCCCGAGGTGTTCTTAATCGGCTTATCGCCCTTCAAAAATTCTGTCCTGCCTCCCAACGGTAGGATAAATCCTTCGGATTAATATTGACATGTTGAACTGAATGTAGGTCATACTTGTAAACACCATCAAAGATCCCTCATGTAACGCGATATTTCCATAATTTCGTCAAACCAACCGTCGTAGATTTGTCGGGCTTGATGACTCCCTCGCTCTTTCACTAGGGACTTAACGACACAAAAAAAAGTTTCTTCCACCATCAAAACTATTTATCCTGACTAATTGAATATTAATTTACATGTGTTGTTATGTCATTGGCAATCAACTGGACAGAGTTGGTATGTCATTTCTCAAAAGTTGGTAAAACTATTTCGTCATGGATAATCGACTGGTGGAAAGGTGAGAGGTCAATCAACTTATTAATTGGTCAGAGTTGTGACGTCATTGTTTATCCAACTTGTGAGCTGGTGTGAGTTAATAGTCATTGACCAGCAACTATTGGGAGTTACTATGTCATTGACAATCAACTAATGGGAGTTATTAGGTCATTGACCACAAACGTTGAACTGGTGTGAGTTATTACGACATTAACCACAAACGTGTGAATTGGTGCGAGTTTTTACGTCATTGACCACCAAGTGTGATCTGGTGTGTTATTACACGTCATTGAAAATCAACTAGTGGAATTTTTACGTCATTGTCTACAAATGTGTGGCCAGTGGGAGTTATTACGTCATTGACCACAAACGTGTGAACTGGTGCGAGTGATTACGTCACTGACCATTAACATGTGATTTGGTGTGAGTTATTACCCGTCATTGAAATCAACTAATGAAGTTTTTATGTCATTGACATTTGTGAACTGGTGAAAATTTTTACGTCATTGGAAATCAACTTGTGAAATAATAAGTTGTTACGTCATTCATAATCAACTAGTGGGAGTTATTACGTCATTGACCACCAATGTGTGATCTGGTGAAAATTGTTAACCTATTGACAATCAACTAGGGGAAATTGTTACTTAATTGAAGACTAAATAATGATAATAGTTACGTCATTGACTACCGACTTGTGTACTGCGGGGTGTGTTGGTACGTCATTAGCGTACAATTTTTGAACTGGTGAGAGTTGTAAAATCATTGACAATCAATCAGTGAGAGTTATCACGTCATTGAAATGAACCGGTGAAAATTGTTATGTCATTGGCAATCAACTTGTGAAATGGTGAGAATTGTTATGTCATTGACAATCAATTAGTGAACGTTTTTACGTCATTGCTAATAAACTTTTGAAAGTTATCAAATGGTTCTAATTTTTTCGTCATTCTTGTGGCAATTGATATTTCGTCCTCTGTCATCGACCGGTTGACAAGTAAATTAAATTGTTTCTTTTTTGTGGAATTAATAATTCAATAAAATTGTGTGCGCTGTTCTCCCATTCTTTATCAATGTTTCGGTCCGTGTTTACGCTGTGTTATTTGTTAATTAATTAGTACCTGGGGGGTGTTGTTTTATGTCAAAACCCGGCCGTTGTTGCGCCTCTGTTTATTAAGCAAATGTCAAGCCTGTCGTGTTTCTTATTGAAATTCGTGTAACTGGGTTGCAGGCTAGTCACAATAGGGGCTTAGAAAGCCGGCTTGGACAAAGCTTTTTGCCAAGGCCCGGTGGTTCGTCTAGAAATCGAGACAGGAGGTAGGATGATGACGACGGGGTAGAACAAATAATGAAGAAGGCCGGCTTTGTGGCAGGAGGAGAAGAAAATCAAAAATCAATCAAATTCGGGGAAAAGTTGGGCTTGACAAAACGGAAGACGGTTTTCGGCCGTTTTTTTGTCATCCTTCTCTCTTTAAGAGGTTTTAATTATGTCCCATTGGCGACGGGGTCGGGGTAAGCCGTCACGCTCATAGAAGTCACCTTCAGGTGACTTGACGCTTGTCAGAAGCAGGTCTGGCAATTTACATACAAAACCCACGAGCCTAGGGCGGGACGTTTTCCCACTGGAAACCCCGGAAAATCCTTCTGGGAAACATATCGGGGGG
>CM077110.1:8412516-8460731 GCA_039619505.1 Cimex hemipterus | reverse complement strand
GGGTTAAATATCGTGGGGGTGGGAGACGGCCGGCCGACCTTGATAATCGCCCTAATGCCCCTACGTGTTGACCAATCAACAAATTGGCCCTTTTAACCCTTTTTTCCCAACCCCTTCGAACTCGACCTTTTTACTTTTTACCCTTTTATTTTCTTTTTGCTCTCTTGCTTTTTCACCCTCTCTTTGAGCCGTTGATTGAATTAGCCATGACGACAGAATTATCGATATACCGGACATTTTGATCCTGACGTTATTGTTTAATATTGACGAAAGAGGACATTATAAACGCATTCGAGACTTAACCAGGCGCTTTTAAAAAATCATATTTCAGAAAATTTAAAAATATTGTAGCTTAAATGACGCATCGACACGGAAAACAAACACTTTGAATGAGTACAAATACTTAAAATTAATATACAATTTTCTTACAATATATAAATTCATTCTTTTTTAAATCTAAAATTTTTTCTATAATTATATAAATTCATTTCTTTATCTGAAAATGTTTTAATCTAAAATTTTCTGCCAGTGTATAAATTTATTTTTTTAATCAAAGAAATTGTCAGTCAAATACAAAGAATTGCATAAATTCATCCTTTTTTAAATCTACAATTTTCTATCATTATATAAATTCATCAGATATTGTGAGATGCGGTCTGGTGTGATGTAGGTTTCAGAAAAACATTTTGTTTATCGTGCCAACGTTTCGATCTGTATTGAGATCATCTTCAGTGCCTGGGATTTACAAACATCGTTTCCCAGGCCCTGAAGATGATCTCAATAAAGATCGAAACATTGGCACGACAAAGAAAATGTTTTTCTGAAACATACATCACGCCAAACCGCATCTCACAATATCTGAATAATTTTCGATTAATGGTCACTGATCTTTACACATTATATAAATTCATTTTTTTAATCTACAATTATCTAGCATAGTATAAATTCATTTTTGATCTAAATTTTTTAATCTAAAATTTTCTAGCATTGTATAAATTCATTCTTTTTAATCTAATTTTTTAATGTATAAATTCCTTTTTTTTTAATCTAAGAAATTTTCTGTCAATGTATAAATTCATTTTTTTTATCTAGGAAATTTTCTAGCATCGTCTAGATTCATCCTTTTTTTTAATCTAAAATTTTCTATTATTATATAAATAAATTCTTTTTTTTTAATCTAAAATTTTCTATCATTATATAAATCAATTCTTTTTTAAATCTACAAACTTTTCTATCATTATATAAATTCATATTTTTATCTAAAAATTATTTTTTATCTAAAGTTTTCTAGCATTGTATAAATTAATTTTTTTAATCTAAGACATTTTCTAGCGTTGTATAAATTCATTTTTTTCACATCCTATAGATATGAGTAAAATTTAAACAATGTAAATCCCAGGCCCTGAAGATGATCTCAATAAAGGCCGAAACGTAGGCACGACAAAGAAAATGGTTTTCTAAAACCTACATCACACTAGACCACGATCTCCGAATAATCATTGACGAATATATCAGAATATGAGCAATTGGCAGATTTCCAAGTTTTTTCCTAGCTTGTTTGGATTGCGGTTGCATTTTCATACAAAAGTCCTCCTTTCGGAGTTCAACTAGAACTTTAAAACCGTAGAATTTTATCGAATTTAAAGATATTTTTGCTAGGTTCGATGGAAGCATCAGAATTAGAGCTTCTTCTACCTCGAATTTCTCGTTTTTCCCTGCTTTTCTCAGTTGTTGTCGGATCATCAGTCGAAATTAAGCCTAGATCTCTTATATATTGCTATCAAATTCTGCTAAAATATGATAAAATTTTTAAAATGTGAATTTTGTTTAAAGTCCTTCATTAAGTCTGGAACGCTTGACGTCGTCAGATGAGCCAACAGCTATCCAGAAAAGCTAGGAAAAACGAGAAAGCCAAAGGAAAATCTGTTTGGATCTATATTTTTATCCAGTTATGCTTAAATATTTGAAAATTACTTTAAAATGTGACTTTTTTAAAGTCCTAAGGTAAATCAAGAAGGCTTAACTTCGGCAGATGATCCAACAGCAATCTGGAAAAACTAGGAAAACCATAGGAAATTCTTTGATCTCTCATACATATTTTATCCATTTCTTCTAAAATATGCTAAAATTTCGTTAAAATTTGACTTTTTTTTTCAAAGTTCTTAGTTAGGACCAGAGGGCTCAACCTGGACAGATGATTCAGCATTCAATGCTTTCATCAAATTCATCGATATGTTAAAAAAACATATTTCAATTTCTTTGAAAATTGACCTTTTTTTAAAAGAAAGACCTTAGACAATTCCAGAGGGCTCGTTAAAGTACGAACAAATTTTGATGTTTTTAAACTTCTTGATTAAATCTGAAAAACCTACTTTTGATTGAAGATAGAATAGCAATACAGACAAGCTGCGAACAACGCGAAAACTAAAGCTAAATCTGCCAGGGGCTCTAATTCGGTTACTTCATAAAATTCAGCTAAAATACGTTAATATTTCTTTAAACTCAGACCTTTTTTAAAGTGCTCATTAAGTGATGAAGGCAGTACAGACGATCTGACAGCTAGAATCTAGAAAAGCAAGGAAAAACGAGAAAACTAAGGGAAATTTTCCAGGGCCTGTTGACCTGATATTTTCATCAAATTCATTGATATGTTATGAAATATGTTTCAATTTCTCGAAAATTTGACTTTTTTTAAAGAGCTTAGTTATGCCCAGAGGGCTTAATCGAACAGCAATCCTGAAAATCTAGGAAATATGAGAACAGGAGCCTTTATCCTCAAACTTTCATTAAGTTACGCTTATTTTTTTTAGTAATAATGATTTTTTGAAGTACAGCAGGCTTCTTTCAGGTTCAGGTTAGTACAGCTAAAGATTGCATGACAGGTTAGAAATTAGATAACGTTTCAAAACGAGGGCCACAGGGCTTTCTGAATTTTTTATTGTTTCAATTTGTGCCGACCTGTTCAATCTGCCTCGTATCCCGGATCTTTTGAGATAAGCCGTATGGAATTTGTTTGTTTCCCACTTAATTATCGACCCGGAGTGGTTCCGAAGAATGAACCCGAAATCGGCCCATTAATCGGCCCGAACCCTGGAAAAATCGTCTCCCGACCGTTTAGATTTCTCCATATTTATTTGAGCTAAACTGCGACTAATCTCGATCCGCCAAGGACGGGCAGTGGGAGTCCGAGAGATGGGGAAAAAATCAAAACAAATATTTCCCCCCCCCCCCGTGAGGTACGACGCAAAAAGAGCGCGCGCGCGTAAACCTTAGGGAAAAAAGAAAGAAAAAAAGATTGGGAGGATGAGGGAGAAATTAAGCTTTGATTCTTGATTCGACATGGTAAGCGCGAGAGGTGATAACGTCCCACTCCGCGCGCCTATCGCCCCGTTTATTAATTTGCGAGTGCAAATAAGCAAATAAAAACACCAATTTCTCAATATGTTTGCCACGTGTTATCTGGCCGAGTTATGACACGACAAAAAAGAAAAAAGGACCCCGACACTCTCATCTAATTAAGAGAGAATTAATTGGAATTTAAAGCTTTTAAATTTGAATACTGTCAAGTCCTCAGTTGAGTTCAGAAGGGTTAATTTTGTCTGAAGAAGTAGTAGTTGAGACGTCCTTTAGAATTCTGTAAGATCTTATCCTGTTACTGCAAATCAAATTGATTTAAAATATGTCAAAACTTCCATCAAGACTTGAATTCTTTATAAACGTTGGTTAAGTCCAGAAGGTTTAATTTCGAACAGCAGCCAAGAAAACCTAGTTAAAATTTGAAAATGCTTCGACTGATGAACCAACATCAAACGAGAAAAGCTAGGAAAAACGAGAAAAACAGAGGTAATCTAAGGAGCTCTATCCTCATATTTTTAATGGCTTTATGTTCTGAGCATATTAGCCAATAATAATGTTATTGTGCGTACTCGTTGTTGAGGAAGGGTAGCGTGGCCAGAGACAACGGTCGACGAATCGAACCCACGACCGCGAGATCTACGAGCCGAAAGTCTCTCGCCCTAAACACTCGGCTACCGCGGCCTCCCATCCTGATACTTCAAATCAAATTGATCTAAAATTAGTTAAAATTAATTTCTGTAAAATCATACTTCTTTGGTTCAGTCCCGACGACTTAGGTTCGACCGGTGATCCGACATCAACCGAGAAAGGCTAGGAAAACGAGAAAAACATAGGTCATCTGTAAGGAGCTCTATCCTGATACATCAAATAAAATTGATCTAAAACAAGTTAAAATTTCCGTGAAATCTGACTTTTTTATAGCCTGTGGTTCAGTCCAGAAAGCTTATGTTCGACTGGTGAACCTACATCAACCGAGAAAAGCTAGAAAAAACGAGAAAACCAGCGTAAAATCACCGCCCTAATCTAATCAAGATACATTGTTTAAATTAAGCTAATCTATGTTTAAATTATGATAAAAGCCGATTTTTTACATCCTCCGATTAAGGCTTAATTTGGTCTGAAGAATAGTAGTCTAGGATACATAGGAAATTCAAGAAAACCATAAGAAATCTGAACGTATCTGGATAAGAGCTCCAGGTAGATTTTCCTTTGGTTTTCTCGTTTCTCCTAGCTTGTCTAGGTTGTACCATCATACAAAAGTAGGCCTTTCAGACTTAACCAAGACGTTTAAAAACGCCGGATTTTACCGAAATTGATTCATATTTTAGCTTGATTCGATGGAAGTATCAGGATTAGAGCTCTGTTGGCAATTCCTGGGTTTTTATCGTTTTTCCTGACTTGTCTGGATTGCTGTTGTATCATCTGTCGAAGGTGAGCATTCTAGATTTAACATAGGACTTTAAAAAAGACACATTTTAATGAAATTTTAACAAATTTAAGCATAACTTGATAAAAGTATAGATATGAGATCCAGGCAGATTTTCCTTTGGTTTTCTCGTTTCTCCTAGCTTGTCTGGATTAACGTTGTATCACTATGCAAAAGTAAGCCGTGCAGACGTAACAAAGAACTTTAAAAACGCCGGATTTTACCGAAATTGACACATATTTTAGCTTGATTCGATGGAAGTTTCAGGATTAGAGATCTGTGGCCAATTCTTCTCATTTCTCGTTTTTCCTAGGAGTTTTAGATTGCTGTTGCATCTTCACTCACAAGTAAACCTTCTTGTCTTAAACCAGGACTTTTAAAAAATTTCAGATTTTCTTCCAATTCAAACATATTTTAGCTTTATTCGATAAAAGTATCAGTATGAAGCAAAAACAAAGCTTAATGTTCCTCTAAAATCCGAAGAACAATTAGATAATGAAGCAGAGGTGTTCACCTCAATCATTCAGACTTCAGCATGGTGTAATACTAGACAGACTATCCACAAAACAATTGGCTTAAACTACCCTAAGAAAATGAAAGAACTGATAAATCAGAAAAGGAAGGCTAGAAGAAGATGGCAACTATCAAGAGACCTCGTAGACAAAAGATTTCTTAACAATTTGGCTCAAAAACCTAAACGAAAACTAAAAAACCTACATGACGACTCAATCGCAAGTTATCTAGAAGACCTAACTCCAGGCGAAGCTACTGACTACTCGCTGTGGAAGTCCATAAAAAAAATTAAAAGACCAATCGTCCAAATTCCTCTATTAAAAAAAGGGATGGTACTTGGGCGAGAGATAGCAGAGAAAGAGCCGAATTGTTTGCTAGTTACCTTGCTGAAACCTTCAAACCAAATGAAATCAACAGCAGCTTACTTGAAGTAACAGCAACGCCACAAGAAGAAAATATGAAGTTAGTTTCACCTACCATATGTCCACATAGGCTTTATGACTTTGTTTATATAATCGTATTTTATTTTGTATAGCAAGATTAGAGATTCTATCAACCAGTATAGTTGTCTGCACCTTAAACCTATCTCTGTCCTTTTTTTCTTCACGTGTTCTTTCCATCTCAGCTTGGCATCATTCCCAGATATTTAGCTGTGTTGCTGTGTGGTATAGTAGTTCCATCGATTGTGAGCGAAGGAACAAGTCCACCTTTTTGTTTTTAAAGATCAGATGAACTGATTTATGTTGATTTAGCTTGATTTTCCTTTTTTTTTTGTCCATTCGTTTATCTTATTACATACTGTTGCATCTTCACTCACAAGTAAACCTTCTTGTCTTAAACCAGGACTTTTAAAAAATTTCAGATTTTCTTCAAATTCAAACATATTTTAGCTTTATTCGATTAAAAGTATCAGTATGAAGCAAAAACAAAGCTTAATGTTCCTCTAAAATCGGAAGAACAATTAGATAATGAAGCAGAGGTGTTCACCTCAATCATTCAGACCTCAGCATGGTGTAATACTAGACAGACTATCCATAAAGCAATTGGCTTCAACTGCCCCAAGAAAATGAAAGAACTGATAAATCAGAAAAGAAAGGCAACAATTTGTTCTGCTATCTTCCTTGATGTCTCGCAAGCTTTTGACAAGGTCTGGCACGAAGGACTCATCATTAAACTACACAGTATGCTTCCAAAGCAGTATGTCAATATTTTCAATTCGTACCTAACTGACAGACTGTTGTCAAACAAGAAGATCAATATTCAAATTTAAAAATAATAAATGCAAGAGTGCCACAAGGTAGCATATTAGGTCCACTGCTTTACTTGTTATACACCAGTGATTTTCCGAAAATAGATGGAGTAAAAATTCCAACGTTTGCAGATGACATCGCGGTGATATCACTAGGACCGACTATCAACCATTTCACCAAAATCCTCCAAAATGCATGTAATAAGAAAAACGAATGGACAAAAAAAAGGAAAATCAAGCTAAATCAGTTCATCTGATCTTTAAAAACAAAAAGGTGGACTTGTTCCTTCGCTCACAATCGATGGAACTACTATACCATACAGCAACACAGCTAAATATCTGGGAATGAACTTAGATGCCAAGCTGAGATGGAAAGAACAGGTGAAGAAAAAAAATACAGAGATAGGTTTAAGGTGCAGACAACTATACTGGTTGATAGGATGTGGCTCTAATCTTGCTATACAAAATAAAATGCTATTATATAAACAAAGTCATAAAGCCAATGTGGACATATGGTATCCATGGGAATGGACAACTATGGGGTTGCACCAAACAGCAATATTAAACTCATACAAACACTCCAAATTAGTCTTATGTAACATGGTCAACGCACATTGTTACATAAGGAATAAGGATCTTAAGATCCCTGAAGTCAGGACGTCATACAACGATTTGCCGCCAAACACCAGGCTTACCTCAGCCAGTACGAGAACGTGGAGACGACCAAACTCTTACATAACCGAAACATGGTCAGAAGAACGTAGAAGAATGTAGATAAAAGTGAATAGTGAAATGTAAATCTTATTGTACCAATGGGTTTATAAGAATGTAAATATTTATTTATTCTATAATATTATTGTAAAATTGATGGTTGGTCAATAAGACCAAATTTAATAAATAAATAAATAAAATGGCTGTTGTATCCACCTGTCGAAATTAAGCCTTCTGGACTTAACCAAGAACTTTAAAAATGACTGATTTGATCTAAATTTACTTATATTTTAGCTTGATTCGATGAAAGTATCAGGATAAGAGCTCCAGACAGACTTTCGTGCGGTTTTCTCGCTTTTCCTAGCTTTTCTGGGATGATGTCGTATCATCATGTAAAAGTAAGCCGTGCAGACGTAACAAAGAACTTTAAAAACGCCGGATTTTACCGAAATTGACTCATATTTTAGCTTGATTCGATGGAAGTTTCAGGATTAGAGTTCTGTGGCCAATTCTTCTCATTTCTCGTTTTTCCTAGCAGTTTTAGATTGCTGTTGCATCTTCACTCTCAAGTAAACCTTCTTGTCTTAAACTAGGACTTTTAAAAAATTTCAGATATTCTCCAAATTTAAACATATTTTAGCTTTATTGGATGAAAGTATCAGGATAATAGCTCTGATGGCAATTGTTGGGATTTCTCGTTCTCCCTAGCATTTCTAATTGGCTGTTGTATCCACCTGTCGAAATTAAGCCTTATGGACTTAACCAAGAACTTAAAAAAGTCAGTTTTTATCGAAATTCAAACACTTTGAAGCTTAATTCGATGAAACACCAGCCCTCGATCTACCTAGATTATTATCGTGATTTTTAGACAAAAGTAAGCCAAGTATTAATCCGTGGGCTTCGAAAAAAAAAAAAAAAAAACAATTTGTACAAAGGTATATTCTTCTATTAGATCAAATCGATGAAATCGTCGGGATTAGTGTTCCTGAAGGTTTATGCGGGTTTTCTCGTATTTTCTACCTTGCCTCAACTACTATAGGATCTTCTGTCTAAAATAACCCTTCTTGACTAGTGTTGTACTTTAAAATGATCAGATTTGATCAAAATTCGAATATATCTTAGGTTAATTTGATCCATGCATCAGGATGCTCCAGGCAGATTTTCGTTTGGTTTTCTTGCCGGAAACAAAAAACGTTTATTCAAAAATTAATCCGTTAAAAAAAAGGATGCGTTGTCTCCCGATGAAAATCGTTACGAACAACGCGTCGTGCTCACAAATTGACTTAACACCGTGTTTAAATATTCACTGAGGAGGGCGAACAGAAAAAAAACATTCTTGTGTTTATTTTGTTTGTTAAGGCCGGGGGTGGGTTAAATTGGGCCGATTTAAACCTACTTTCCGAGCATAATTTGGTGACGAAGAGCGCTAAGCCTTTGGGCAAACAAGGGGTGGATTTGCGACCCCATCGCGCAAGGAGGGGTTGATGATTCGATGATGGGATGATGGCCTTCTCGGATTAATTGCCTTTTACAAGGTAATTCGGCTTTGTTTTGATATTAATTGCCTCGTCCCTACCCAAGTGTTTAATTTCAATAATTCTGATTGACATTTAAAGTTTTTTTTTTTTTAATTAATTCGCCCGGACCGGATCGAGTGTTTGTAAACACGCGTCGACGACCTGAAAAGTGACGAGGAGGCGTCGTCTTAGGACACCGGTGTAGAGACGTGGAAAAACACGTCAATTTTCACAAGTGTATGGGAGATAAGTGGGCTTCCCCTCCCCCTACGACGGACAGCTAATTGCATAATTGACGTGTCACGGATATCTTTTGGGTCGGGCCTCAAAAAAGAAAAAAAAACACAGTCTGGGGCATGGCGATGCAAACCGCCCCACATGTTACGCTTTAAGGGCTGGAGATTAATTGACCATGGGTCAATTGCGATGAAAAAAATTCAAATGGGAATTGGGCCCAACCTCCCCAACGGAAAAAAACAAACCCAATCGAATTATTGAATCTGTACTAAAAGGGACTACATTAGCTAGGGCTCTTCTCGATAAAAACATTATCTCTCGGACCGATAAGGTTTTTTTTTCTGTAACAAATCTCCCACTTCAAATTGAAATACTAGGAATCATCAACATCAATGTCAAGCCGGAAAAACATCGATAAGACGGCCCGAAAAGATTTTCCATAAAGAATAATTGACAAAATATAAGAGTAAGAATCGTCGTTTCACAAGATCAAGGCTAAACCAGTGAACAAAGACACACAAGCATATTTTTCGTTTGTAAGGTCAATTTTATTTTTATTGTTTTTACTCCATATGCTTCTTTATTAGAAGTCTTTTTAGGTTGGATCTGGGCAAAATTGCCCACCTGAGCTGACTGGTCTGCCAAGATGGCATACCTCACAATTCGGTATACACAAATCTTTGAGCCATTCCCATGAGATTTCTCCTATAAAAACAAATAATCCTTGTTCCCCTGAGGAGATTAATGTCTTTGAAATTGTCACACACTTTCTTACGTTATTAAACAGGAAGGCAATATTTTAGACAGAAGATCCAATAGTGGTCGAGACAAACTAGGAAAAACAGGAAAAAATCAACCGGGAACGTTTATCCTACTTCTTTGATCAAATTAAGCTAAAATATATTTGAATTATTATAAAATCTGAATTTTTAAAGCTCTTAATTAGGTTCAAATGGCTTATTAGTATTGACTAGTATTTCAGAGAAGCTACGATAAACAATAAAATAAAGAGAAAAATCGCATAATCATGTCTTATCCTAACACTTTCATCGAAATAAGCTAAAATAAGTTTTGATTCATATCTGATATATATATAAAGTCCTTGATTAACTCCAGAATATTTGCTTTTGTGGGAAGAGAGCAAGGAAGAAAAGCAAGGAAAAATAGAATATACAGAAATCAACAGGTCCTCGTATCCTGATATCTAAGCTGAAATAAGTTGATATTTCATTCAAACTTGGCTTTTTTAAAATCCTACATTAGGTCCAGAAAATATATTTTAGACAGAAGATCCAATATTGGTCGAGGCAATGTACGAAGCACGATAAAACATACACAAAACCAAACAGAAGCTTTCATATTAGTACTTTCATCGAATTGAGCTAAAATATGTTTAAATTTTTATAAAATCTGACTTTGTAAAATCCTAGATTAAGTCCAGAAGGCTTATTTTACACAGATTAATTATCAGCAATCTAGAAAAACTAAGAAAACCGAGAAAAGAAAGAGAGTTTGACAGTAAGTCAAAATTTGGGTTTTTTTAAATCCTCGGTTAAGTCCAGAATGCTTATTTTAGACATAAGATGCAATAGAATTCGAGACAAGCAAAGAATAAAGATAAAACTTAGGGAATATCAAACAGGAGCTCAAATCTTGATACTTCCAGTTAACCTAAAATATATTTAAATTTAGATAAAATCTGACTGTATTAAGACCTGGATTAAGTCCCGAAGTGTTAATTTCGACAGACGATTTATCAGCAATCTGGAAAAGCTAGGGGAAATGATAAAAGAGAGAGAAATCAAAGGAGGAGCAGTTACCCTGATATTTTAATCTAATGTAAAAAAAATTGACATTCTTTAAAATTTGTCTTTTTTTAAATCCTCGGTTAAGTCCAGAATGCATAATTAAATTTTGATCTATCCTAATCTAGATTTCGATAAACTCCGACTTTTTAAAGTCTTAGATTAAGTCCAGAAGGTTTATTTTAGACAATATCCAATAGTAGTCGACACAAACTAGAAAAACCCATGTTAATCTGCCAGGAGGAGCTTTATCCTGATATTAATTATAATTAATCTCTTCTAATTATTCTGCAAATTAAGCTAAAATATTTTGCTGTTCTTTTTAAACGTTTTTTATTATGTGCACTTGTTGACAACAGTCGTCTCTTGACATGTGCAAATTTAGGAGAGGCCGGCGAATTTAGTGTTGGCTACAGGTTCACCTCTCCAAAATTTCAAATTGACCGTTTTTTACCCTTCCTTTCCTCTTCGGCTCGACCTCCTGGCATTTCCATGTCCGGCCTAGAGGTCCAATTTTTCTCATTGCCTAGGAAAATTTTCCCAGGGAAATTCTACACGTCCGGGGCGACGGGGGCAAATTAGCCCCTTGTACGGACTACAACCACTGAGCAAAATGTCTATATTTTTTTACATTCACCCCTCCTACCTGGAAGGAAAAATGAAGGTGGAGGGTGGAAAAACCGCTTTACACCGCCCACCAAATTCAACATATCTGATCAATCACCCCCCCCCCCCACCGTACCAACCCCGATTTCCAACCTAGGGCACCACTCAAAAAAAGGGTCAAATATTAAAGAAAATCAATTAAAAAAATAAACAAATAAATAAATTTGCAAAAAGAAAAATTTAAATATCTTTATATTTTTAAATTATTGTTTATTACTTAGGGTGAAGAATTCTAAATAAAAATAATTTAAATAATATTAAAAAAACACTCACCTAGATTTTATTTTTCCTTCATGATCGCTCCATGATAAATTATCCAAAAAAATGGTTAACAGGCACCAGAATTTTTTTAAAGGAAAATTTCAACAAAATAAATATTTCAAAAAAAGATCGTTCGAAAAAAAAAATCAACAGTAGAGATAGAGACTGAACGGTAGCACTGGAGTAAAATGTTCCAACCGGTCCGAAAGTTCCAACTGGGGAGAAACGCACCAGTGCGGATCGCCGTTGGATTTCCCCCCTTTTGTCCTTTTTTTGCCGTGTGGACCGGTACAAAGTTTTGCAAAATTCGGAACGGAACCGCTCGCGGGCCTGGGAGGGCGACTGAGCCAGACGGGCGGCCGGCCGATCCGGTTCGAAGAACAAGCCTGCCAAAAGGGACAAAAATGAATTTCCCCAACACGCCCACATCATATTGGCAATATGATCATTAACAAAACACGAATAATCGATTAAATCTAATTAGTTTTAAAATTAAATAATACAATAATTAACTCCTCGAAAGGATTTTTTATATTTCCGACCACACCGCAAAAGTATGAAAATTCTGATTTTAACAATCACAATTGAAAGTATTTTTAAATTTTTCTTCGAAAACAAGCTGTTTCCTCCTCCTCCTCGGCTTCCTTCCTAAGTCCTCGGCAAGGTCCTGTACTGTTTATTGTACAAAATTCCAAAGTCAAATCATTAAGCTGGAAAATAGATACAAACCTAAGAAATTCTGACAAGAGCTTTCATCCTGATACTTTTGCTTTTTCCAAACTAATCTGACATTTCTACAAATCATTGATATTTTTAATTCCTTGGTAAAGTTTTGAAGATTTACTTTACTCATGAGATCCCACGGTCAAATCATTAAGCTGGAAAATAGATACAAAGCTAAGAAATTCTGACAAGAGATTTCAACCTGATACTTTTGCTTTTTCCCAACTAATCTGATATTTCTACAAATCATTGATACTTTTAAGTCATTGGTAAAGTCCTGAAGGTTTATTTTACTCACAAGATCCCAAGGTCAAATCATTGGGCTGGAAAATAGCCACAAAACATAAGAAAGACTGACAAGAGCTCTCATCCTGATACGTTTGCTTTTTTCCAAACCAATCTGATATTTCTACAAATCGTTATTTTAAAGTCTGTGTTATAGTGCTGAAGGTTTATTTTAGTCAAATCATTAACAATTGGAATTACACCAGTATGATAGCTCTCTCCATATCTTCCTAAGCAGTTGCAGGATCAGGGCTGGAGGATAGCTGTGTCATGAACAAAAGATGTTAGAAGTGTGGTAGCAGGTATTAAAGTAAATTTACTGGGAACATCTCCAGTATAAAAGATATAGGGTATTGGTTCGAGCACACTGCCATGTGGTACTCCCACAGCCAGCACCATTACATTTTCATTAATGAAATGAACCTAAAGACGAATTTGACTTGTCAAGAAGCAGGGTTTACAATTTTAATTGTGATGATTGAGGTATTAAATATATATAACAATGTGGTAGAAAAAATAAATCGAGAGTTAAAACATTTGCCAATGTTGAACAACTTTTCTGAATTTAAGGACCATCTTAACTTACCTAAGGAAGGAAACTAGATTTGTAATTCACTCAACCTAATGACGAGCGTTTAATGCTTAAACTTTGAATCATTGCAAACAACGAATCTGAATAGAACCATAATTTACAAAAATATAAATATACATACTCACCCCACTTTCATCATTTTGTTTTAATAGATCATAATTAAATAATAAACTAAATTAATGAGACTACTAATTGAGTGATCTAATTATTTCCATTGATGGACCAGAAAAGGCAAGATGTGTACTGTGAACTGAATTGAAGGAAATATTGAATTTTAAAAATTTATGACAAAAATAAAGAAAATTCTAGCAAATCCATCAAAAAATGTAATGCCATTTTACTTACTAATAATATGACTCAGTCACACTGCACACATAAAATAAAAATGGAACAATACTGCTTCTTTGATGTCTATTAGTATTAAAAGTGAATATAGAAACATTATTATCGAGTTCACAATATCTTCAGTTTAGGTGAAAATGTAATTGTACTACGTAGCAATCAAAGTTCAGTTTTGATATAGGGTTAATGGTGAATGTCTTCTTGTCACATAAATATATTAGCTTTGTTTTATTTTCAACTAGGAATTGGACCTATGTTCCGGAGTGATAATATGGGCAAAATAGTGGGATTTTCTTCCACTTCTTTGGCACAGAACCGATATTTAGTTATATTTTTTATTACATGTTATTTTTTAATAAAGTTAAAGTTTAAAAAAAACTTCATCCGGTTTGAAAACAGAATTTTTTTGGTTTTATGCTATCTGTAGATCTGCTCTAGGCCAGGCAGATGATGTTTTATTTTGGAACACTAATTCTACTAAATTATGCGTTTCATTTATCGGAGGACAATCATATTGGACTGAGATGATTAAATTGGCTTTTGGGGCATAAATATACATACACACTAACATGCTCCACTAACCTGGCTGCCAGCAGAGAGAGTTGATTTACCATTTGTAAATCCCTCCTGGAAAATTGAGAACAATCAATTAAAATTAGAGAATAGAAGTCAAGGCACTTATAAAAAAAAAGATATTATATAAATGAAATTTACCATCTGAAGGCAAAATCCTTGCCTTAAAGCACCTTCGATGAACCAGCAACCTATACACTGTTCAACACTTATACACACTACAACTTAACGCACTGCTTAAATATCACTTTATGAAAATGTAAAAAGAAGGTGTAAAAACGCCAGAACACACCTATAAAAAGAAATAGACCTGGATAAAGCATACTGTAAATTAAATGTGGTTTACACACAAAAGTTATTTATAAGATTTAAAAAAAAAAATTGTACTAAATAAAACTATAACTTTATGGTAGAAATACTAAGCAAAATCACCTTATAAATCATTAAAAAAAATTCTGTAATTTTTGCTTCAACCTTAGATGGCAGTGAATTTTTTGTCAATCAATAAGATGTAGGTTTTTAATATTGTTAGTATAATAGAAAAGGTAAAAAAAAAAAAAAATTGTGTGTGAATCATTGTTAAAAGGTCTCACTTCACAACAACAATGGCATTTATGAGATAGAAAAAGTATACGAGCACCTCTCCCGACAACTAGATTCAGAGTTGCCTTCCCTCCATCTCTCCTCAAGCCTCTCCACATTTCACATTTTTATAATGGACGAGTAAGACGAGTAAGTAATTTTGGTATTTAATTAGACAAAAAATCAACTAAAAGAACAGGTATGTTTAACCACATTTCGCCATTTACTTTTTTTTTCTACTTTCTCCCTCTGTGGTCACTTTTTATCATTTTCTATTATGTTAACCCTATTAGAACCTACCCGATTGACAAAAAATTCATCGCCATTGAAGGTTAAAGAAAAATTATAAATTAAAAAAAAATTTTATGTATAAAGTAATTCTGCTTAGTATTTGTACAATAAATGTATCCAATTTTTTGTAAGTTATAGTTTCATTCAACACAATTTTTTTTTAAATCTTATAACTTTTGTGTGTAAACCACATTTAATTTTACTGTTGAGCAGTTGTTACACCTTCTTTTTACATTTTCATGATGCGCTATTTAAACAATGTGTTAAGTTGTTCCGTGAGTCTTGAACAGTGAGTAGTTTGACTTTTTTATGTTTATTATTATTTTCGGTATATTATTGTTTATTATTATCATATATATATATATTTTTTTTTCACAAAGTGCTATTTAAACAGTGTGTTAAGTTGTTCCGCAAGTGTTGAACAGTGTGTAGGTTGCTGGCTCATCGAAGGTGCTTTAAGGCGAGGATTTTTGCCTTCAGAGGGTAAATTTCATTTATATAACATCTTTTTTTTTATAAGTACGTTGTCTTTTATTCTCTGATTTAAATTGAATTTTCTCAATTTTCCAGGTGGCATTTACAAATGGTAAATCAACTCTCTCTGCTGGTAGTCAGGTTAGTGAGCATGTAGTGTACATATTTGTGCCCCAAAAGCCAATTTAATCATCTCAGTTCAATATGATTGTCCTCCGATAAATAAAACGCATATTTTTAATAGAATTAGAGTTCCCAAAATAAAACTTTATCTACCTAGCCTAGTGCAGATCTACAGTTACCATAAAACAGAAAAAAACACACACACACACAAAAAAAAAACACCGGTTTTTGAACCAGATTGTTTTGTTTTTGAAAACTGAACGTTATTAAAAAATTCACTAATTTTGTGGTCCACTTGGCCAATTAATATATTACAATTAATTAGGTTTTTAGTGGAGATAAAAAAAGTCAATGGCACAAGTGGGATTCGAACCCACGTTCTTCAGCTAGTTACGCTGCTGTTCTACCACTTGAACTATCATGACCTCGATCCACTCGGACACCAAATTCCCATCCCGACCACACCTTTTGAATTCAAGAATCCAATCTGATTTTACGACATTGGAAAAAATGGCAAAAAGGAGGGAAAATTCGAAAATGTAGACTGGGATGCGAAGTAGGTGTCCAAGTGTATCGAAGTCACGATAGCTCAAGTGGTAGAGCAGGAGGCGTATCAAGCTGAAGATCATGGGTTCGAATCCTGCTCGTCCCATTGACGTTTTTATCTCAACTAAAAACCTTAATTAATTGTAATTTATTAAAAAATGAAATTTAATAGAAATATAAGTAAATATCAGTTCTGTGCCAAAGGAATGGAAGAAAATCCCACTATTTTGCTCATATTATCACTCCGGAACATAGTTCCAATTCCTAGTATAGTACAAAGCTAATATATTTATGTGACAAGAAGACATACATCATTAACCCTATATCAAAACTGAACTTTGATTGCTACTTAAAACATAGTACTACATTTTCACCTAAACTGAAGATATTATGAACTTGATAATAATGTTCTTTCTTCAGTTTGAATACCAATAGACTTCATAGAAGCAGAGTATTTTCATTTTTATTTTAAGTGTGCAGTGTCAGTGAGTCATATTAGTAAGAAAAATGGCATTAAATTTGTTGATGGATTTGCTAGAATTTTTTTTCTGCTCAGATTTGTCATTTGGAATGACCCAAATTTTGAGCATTGAGTTACAAATCTAGTTTCCTTTCTGTAAAACTGAAGATGGCCCTTAAATTCAGAAAAGTTGTTGTTCAACACATGTTTTAACTCTCGTTTTATTTTCTCTGCCACTTTGTCATATATATTTAATATCACAATCATGGCTTCTGACATCTAGGTCATTTCAGCCCCTAACTAAACCTATGTTCTACACCCGTTCAAACACTACATTCATACAAATGAATATATCCATACACTTAAATACATCCATATAGTACACTCATTCCGTTTGGTCAGTGGAGTACTTGATATTCCTTCTATACTTAAACTAAACTAGATGGGGTACTTTTATAAACAGTCCGCCATCGACCCCGAACACACACTCACTTGCTTTCATCGTTCGAGGGGTGATGATGACGTGTTATTTCACCCTCACTCTGGTCTCCCTTCATAACGAATAAATCTTTCATTGTTATAAAAAATTAATTAAATTACCAAAATCCATAAAACAGCCCTCCAAATCGCCTGTTTTGGTCCCCATTTTTGTCTTTGAATAATGAAAGAGGTCCCACAAGAAAATGCAAAAATTTTGATAAAACAAATAAAAATATAAAAAATGTACATCTTATATTTATGATAAAGAAAACATATATAAAATTACAATATAGGACATGTAACATAGGAAATTTAATATTGAAGACTCCGTTTCGTCTGAATGTCGTCTAAAATCTGCCTTAGTTCTTCATCTTCGAAACGTCCTTCCAGGCTAAAAATTGATTTTTTTTTTCTTCAATAATCTAATAAGATAAAATAAATATTTCAAAGAAAAAACCTAGGGATGAGTGCTTTTGCTTCTTCTGGCATTTCAGGGCAGAGGTTGGCAAGCGAAGCAAGCTCAAATTTATGAAGTTTCTTCTGCGTCAACAGGCTAAAATGTTGATTAATAACGGGACGTATGGTTTGCAAAATAGGCTCTTACTTTCTCACAGAGGCAATCGTCTCTTTGTTCCTGAACTTGCGAAACCGCTCAGTGTATGTCGCCGTCTTGTGGAAAACTTCGGAGAATTCCTGCTCCTCTTCTGCGCTCTCGTTCTGCGCCTTGCGGTGGGCCAGGAGCATGTGCACTTCAGATATGAGAAGGGTCTCGGCGTTTTCAAACTCTACAGAAAGAGGGCAAGTGAAAATTTAACAAACACAACACAAACCCTGGAGTTTAAGCTTTTAACCTGAACCTAACTACACGGTAATAAAGTGAATTTATACACTTTTTTTGGCGAACAAAACCAATAGCCATCAACTTGAAAACAAAAAAATAATATAACAATTGGAAAGTTCAAATTACCCTTTGGAAAGCGTAAATCGGCCGCGTCTTCCTCGACAATCTCGACGTAGCTCATTATAAAATATTCCTTACTCAATTCACAGTATAAATATTTAAAAAATCATAGAAAATAAAGTTTCCAATTGGAAAGCACCAAAAAGCAGACGCCAAATATCTCGGAAACCGGAGAGTAACCTCCTGACAAAGTTACACTCTCAGAGCGCCGTCAGCTCGGCCAGAGAAGAAAACCGGCTTATTTCAAAACCGCTTAGACTTAAAAAAAAGCTCACTAAATGTGGTCAAAAAGGAAAAACTCCAAGGATCTCTTAAAAGGAGGCAAACAGTAAGATTTTTTACTTATTTGTCTTTGTGTAAATTTTAAGACTAAAATCTAACTATAATTAACCTTTTAAGGCAGTAACTCGATTCTAGAAGCTATAATTTCTATTATATACTACTCTCTAAGATTACAAGCGTACATATATTCCTTTATTAGGCTAACATAAATTAAAAATTTTTTTATAGTTTAAGATTAAAAGTCTAATTATAACCTTGTATTTTATGCTAAAAACACAAGTATAACCAACGGATTTAGGATTGGTAACCTCAATTATAACCTCCTTTTTTAAAGGCAAAAACATATATAACCAATTGATTTAAGATTTGAAAATCTCCTATTTAAAGTTAAAATCACAAATTTAATTTTTTAAATTAAGATTAAAACTTTAATTGTATCCTACTATTTTAGACGAAAAACACAAGTATAATCAATTCATTTTGGATTTGAAATCTCAATTTTATCCTTACATTTTCGCAATAAACACAAATATATCCAACGGATTTGGGATTTGATACTTCACCTATAATACAACTATGTTAGACTAAAAAAACAAAGATAACTAATTGATTTAGGATTTGAAACTCCATCATTCAGTCAATTCATGATTCGGCTAAAATCACAAATTTAACATTATAGTTTAAAATAGAGACTTCAATTAGATCTATTTCTTCAGTTAGCTAAAAAGTCTAGTATACCGACAAATTTAGGATTTGACCTCCTATTTTGGGCTACAAAAGGCAAATTTGACATTATAGTTTAAATTGAAGGCTTCCAATTATAACCTAATATTTTAGGCTAAAAACAGAAGTATAACCAATTGACTTAGGATTTAATCGTTCAATTATAGCTTACTATTTTGGGTTGAAATCACAAATTTTACTTTATAGTTTAAGATTAAAACTTCAATTAGAACCTAGTATATTAGGCTAAAAATGAAGTATATCACCGACAAATTTAGGATTTGAAACTCCTATTTTAGGCTAAAAAGACAAAGTTAACTTTATAGTTAGAGGTAGAGACCTCAATTATAACCTTCTATTTTGCGCTTAAAAACGCAAGTATACGACTGTATATACGATTTTAGATTGTTTTAAAATCCTTAGAAAATAATATCCTATTTTTATGCTGAAAACACAAGTGTAAGTAAATTCTGTTCGTTCGATATTGATTTGAATGTCAATTACACCACCATATTTTACACATCTATAACCTTTTACTATTTTAGGCTATTTGCCCCCCCCCCACCACCACCACTTTATTTAGCCACATGAATTTTAACGTATCTAGTTTATATATTCTTATTTTAGGCTTATAACCCCAAGTGTAATTTTGATTTTACGCTAAAATATTCAATACAACCTTCGATATTTGGTTATGACCTCATAGCGGCATATTTTTTTTTCTCGAGGGTTCGCAACACCAGGGGTCATATAAACCATCAGGGTGCCGGTGTTTTTAAAAAAAAGCCCATTTGTAAGTTTGTCGGGTGTATGTCGGGCGCTGGATTCGAACCTGGGACCTTTACCTTAAAGTGATGAACGCCGTGTCAACGCCTAAGCCGTTAATGCCACCGACGCCCCTACATATTTCTTTTAAACCTTTATTATATCCCTCAATGGCTAGGTTAAACTTTTAATTAAGATACTCTTTAGGTTAGGATAAAACCACAAATATATAGTATTTGAACCTCAATTATAACCGCTATTTTAAGGAAAAATTGAGAATTAACTTAATTTAAAGCTAAAATCGAAATATAGCTTAATTTAAAACGTCAAGTGTAACCTCTCAGTCCTTGTCTTTAATCCTTTTGTGGAGGTCTATTAATTAGTGAATTTAAAAAAAAAATCGTTCTTAGTGTTATAGTTTTATTGATTCAATTTTAAACTAAAAGGAAACTAATCTATTTAGGGTTTGTCTTCTTGGCGCAGTAACCGTAAGGCCTGTTTGCGATGGTTTTTCCCATTTCTATAAAGGGCTATTATAAGAGAAAACATTTGTTAAAATAAAGAAAAAAGTTAAAAAATGAAAAACTGGATTGAGGACCTTCACAGTCGGCCCTTTGATATTATCGCCGTTCTCCTGTTCGATCAAGAAAGAGACGAGGGTGCTGAGGAGTACGGCCGTGAAGAAGGCCGATATGAGACGTACGACGAGGAAGCTGGTGAAGGTCAAGAAGACGATCATCGGGTAGATGAATTCGAGGCCGCGCACCATCTGCAATAAGAGCATCGAGAAGCCGACGTACGTGCTCACGATGAGAGTGTTGTAGATGAAGAAGAATGGGACGAAGGAATTTCTCAGTTGGGAGACGCTGGACATCAGCTCATGGCACTTCTCAACTGCCTCAAAGAATGGTAAACCGGCGACCACTGTTAAAAAAACAAAAAATTCTTTTTAGGCTAAAACACTCCTTTAAACCAAATATTCAAGTATAACCTGATATTTTAGTTTAAAACCCTAAGTATAACCTTTGGTTTTAGGTAATAACCAACCATAACATTTTTAAGGTTAAAACTCTAAGCGTTACCTTTTATTTTAGGCAAAACTCTGAGTATAACCTTTTTAACGCTAAAACATAAAGTATATATGGTTACACTATGGCAAAACCAAGTATAAAATTTATTTTAGGTCAAACCACATGTATAAGGTTTTATTTAAGCTGAAATCTCAGGCTTAAACTTTTATATCAGTCTGAAAACCCTGTTCTGTCTAAAAACTGCAAAAAAGTATAACATATTTATATTTATTAGTTTATTTTAGACTAAAACAGAATTGATCTCTTTAGGAATAATAAACATTTATATAAACAAAAAATGTAGGCTAAAACCACAAATATTATCTTTTATTTTAGTTAAACATCGTGCAATTTTTTTTAAATTTTAGGCTCAAACTTCAAGCCTAAACATTTATTTTTGGTTAAAACCTCATGTATTTCATGACAAAACTTTCTATATAAAGTTTTTGGGATAAAGCAAAACACTTTTTGAGGCTAATCCCCCCCTCCTCCCAGTACTGTTGATTTTAGACTAAAAACAGAATTATAACCTTAGATTATGAATGAAACCCATGAAAAATGAAATAAAATCTTATACTTTAGGCTAAAAATACATCTATAGCTTGTAGGTACTGGTTGAAAACCTCAATTATAACCTTATAGTTTTGGCTAAAAATCTCAATTATATAACCCAATTTTTAATTACACTTTATAATCTAAGATTTCATGCTAAAAACCCTTATGGTTAAAGAATTAAGACGTCAATTTTCCTTTCAGCTGGTATTTTAGCTAATAATTCAGGTTTTAATATAAAACTTTATTGGTTAAGACCAAATTCAAGTAGGATATGTAGTGACATATCCTTATATTTCTTACCGGTGATGACGTAAGGGGCGTATCCGGTTGCAGAGTAGACGTAGCCTAAGCATTTACCAGATCTTTTATTTATGCATCGTTTGGACCTTGTGAAAAAAAACGCGCCCAAGAGGGCGATTCTGAAATAGTCGAAAGCGTGGAAGAACGAACCGGCGACTATCGACCCGAGGTGGTGTTTGCAGATGACCGATAGGCTGGCCGTCACAGGAGAGAGACGTGAGCAAGTCTCGAAGACCTCGGGTCTATAAAAAAAGATTATATTTGTAGCTTAAAGAAAAAATAGGTGAGGGAGTAGAACAGGGACGGACTTGGTGAAATACCAATTTGAGACAGAACCGGCGACCACGGCGACCAAAAGGTCCTTCATGAAGAAGAGTAACCACCAGGCGAAGACGGCTTGGAAACCGCCAAGTACAAGAAGGGCGACCGGCTTCCTGTACTTGAAACTGCCGTCCGTCACAACGAGATCGCCGCAGCTGTAGTAGCTTACGATCAGTATGTGCACGAGGCTGATGACTATCCCTGCGAACAGCATCGCCTGGGAATTTGCCAAAAAGTCTTGCCACTCGGACGGATTTTTTGATTGGTTTTGGTTCGACTTACGAGTCCGTTGAGAGCGAGGAGGCAAGACATGCTTGCTATGGGCCGGTGGATCAGTTTGAACATTACCGCTGCCAGGGCCATCAGCTTCCTTGCCCATGTCAACATCCATATTGTGTACACCTAAAAAATAATAATCATAAAATAAATAAAATTAAAAACAGAACAAAACTTACTATAGAACAGAGAAGCAGGGTGGCAATTACGATGCGACATATGTTCTCAACTTTCAAAATCCCTTTTAAACTTATCCCAGGTATCAGGTTAAAGAATAATCTTTAAATTAAAACAAACATATAAAGAATTGCGATTTTAGTTTAAAAAGCTAGTTCATATAAACTCACCTTTTAAGTTACAATCTAAGTATAAACACTAGTACTAGAATAGCCTAAAAGCTAAAGTAGCAACCTCACTATCTTAGACTACTAACCAAAACTATAACAAACTTTGAGGATAACGACGTTACGGTTAAAAACTCAAGTGTAATCTCTCTCTTTTTAAAAGTGAAACTCACATGAGGCAAGTGAGGATTGAAACAGACACAAGCAGGTTGATAAAGACGTACAAAATGACGGAGGATGGAACCAGTTTACTAAGATTGTAGTATAATAGGATGAAACACGTGTAGATGAAAGCTTTAAAAAAAAAAAGGATAAATAAATTTTATATATATATATATATATATATATATATATATCATCCTTACCTAAGCCGACTGATAGGAAGATCAGGCTAAAAGTGAAATTTCTGTAGAAAAGCTTCACCATCTTCTGTGGGTCAATAAATAAAAGGCAAAAAGAAAACTTTTTTTTAATTATTTCAATATGAATACATACGAGTTGGCCGTCCATTTTCAACTTGGAGACCAGCTTCCTGACGGATTCGCCGGTTTTATCCGAGCAGAAGTTCAAAAAGGCGTCGCTTCGGTAGAGAAAAAAAATTAATTACGACCTGTTTTTCTAAACTATAAATCCAAGAATCTTTCAATTTTAAACTAAAACCTCAATTACAACCAGAAAATTTATCCCCATTTTTAAGGTTGCCGCCATTAAAAAATATTACTAGAAAGTTATTAATTCAAGTATAATCTTATTATTTAGGCTGCAACCTATTGAATAAACTTGAAACCTCGATTTGAGGTTAATTCCTCGTGTAAAAATTTATTTTTAGTTGAACTCTCGATTAAGTATAACCTTTTATTTTAGGTTGAAAACTGGAAGTATAAGTTAAAGTTCTAGTTAAAACTTCAATTATAACGTTTTACCCTATCCTAAAGCCCATCAATACAGCCTTCTAAAATTTTATTTAAGGCTAAAACAAAGTTTAAAGTTTTATTTTATGCTAAAAAATCGGCATCTAACCATTGATTTCATCCTAAAATCAAAAATTATAACTTTTTATTTTATACTGAACATCTCAAGTACAACCTTCAATTTCATTCTAAAAATATCAATTATAAACTCTGAATTTGGACTGAAATCTCTAAGTAAAATGTTCTATTTTGGGCTAAACCCTCAATTATAACTTTTGATATTTGGCTAATACCAAAATAATACTCTTCTATTTTAGGCTTAAAAGTAAATTTTGATTTTAGGTTAAACCCTCATTTATAACCTTTGGTTTTAGGCAACAACTTCAAAATAACATTTTATTTTAGTTCAAATATTTTATTAGTAGTCATAAATGAACGTATTAATTTGATTTTAGTCCAAAACGCACGTAAAAAAATATATTTTAGGCTTAAACCTCAAATTTACCTTTTTACTTGATTAACATTTTAAGTTTAAACTTTTATTTTAGCTAAAACCCAAGTATAAACTTTGTCTTTAGCCTTAAAACATCAATTGTAACCTTTGATTTTAGGCTAAATCGTAAGTAACTTTTTATTTGGCTGAAACCGCAAGTTCAAACTTATATTTTTGTGCAAAACCTCAAACCTAAACCTTGATTTTAGCCTAAAAACACCGAATATAACCTTTTATTTTAGGCTAAATCGCAGGTCCAAGTTTTTATTTGCTGAAACCTGAAGTTTAAACTTATATTATAGTGTAAAAACCTCAAACATAAAGCTTGATTTTAGCCTAAAAACACCGAGTATAACATTTTATTTTAGGTCAAACCTCATGTAAAAACTATGCTATATTCTCAAGATAATCAGCTATTTTTAGCCTAAAACCTCGTGTATCAAATTTTATTTTAGACTAAACCTTTTATTTTTGACCCCTCCGCACAAATATAGCCTACTGTTTGAAGGTTAAACCCTTCATTATAAGCTTGCAGTTTTAGGCTAAACGTTGAAATAAGACACCTCTTACGTAGGACAAGAAATACACAAGTATAATCTATAATTTCCTAGTACTGTTTACGTTCTAATTTACAAGTTGTTATTATCCTTATATCCTTACTCGTCAGCCAGTCGGAAGCAGTCCTGTATGCAAGGGGAGGAGACGTCGATCTTGATTTCCCCCTCGAACTGGATCCCTTTCGTCTTGAAGTTGTACCTAGAAGGGAAAATTATGTTATCGTTTTTTGTGGCTTATGGGCAGTTTTGGTTTTACTCAGAGCCCGAGGGACAGGAGGCAGTCTGGTTCGCCTTCGTGTTGAACGGTATCATACAGGCGAAGGCGCATACTTCGGGGTAGTTGCTCCCGTCCACGGGTATGTCACGGTGGAACATGGTAAAGGCGAGGAACGGAGCGAAACTCTACGAACCGGGAAAAAAGTATTGTTTTGTTGTTCTGTCCCACTTTTGTTTTTGTTTTTTTAAATCTCACGTGGATTACGAGGAAGGTCATGAAGATATAGAGGAATATGACGTCTGTTGAATTCCTGTTCGTGTACTCTTCGACCTGCGAATGTCCATGCCTTTCTTAAATCCAGTTTCCAGTGTTTTTCTTTTCGGTTTTTAAACCTCCACTTACCTCCCAGAGAGTGATTTCTGTCTTCTCTATCTTTTTGGCCTTCCTGAGTGGTGAAAAAAAATAAAATAAAATAAACAAAAGCTACGTCCTTGAGAATAACTACACTGTACCATGGCAGCTTCTTCAGCATGGCCTTTGGGTTTAAAAGGAAAAATGGACAAAAATAAAACTTCTCACGGAGGGAAAAAACACATGTTTTCGACAGGTTTGCTTTAAAAATGAAAAATTAAAAAAATAATGTTTTTCAATTTCCTGACATGAACAAAATCACACAAGGGGTCGGTCGGTCGGTTTCAAGATGTGGGTGATGGTGACTCCTCTGAGGCAAGGGCTGCGCCGGGGAATGGGGACGGCGGGCAAAATTCCAAAGGTAAAACAAAAAGATTATTGTTTTAACTTCAAGTTATCAGACAAATAGTTCGTTGAAACCCCTCAAAAAATTATAGAGCGTTGTTATGCTATCAAACACCTACTAAAGCTTCTATCCTCCCGATAAACTATCCTTTGTAGAGCTCCTTATAGAACTAAAATCCTGATAGAGACGGTTTTAAGCCATCTAACTTTTCTCAGTGCGCTTATGAAATTTTTGTCCTCCTAATAAACTATCAGTTTTACCTTAGAGCTCCTTATAGAACCAAAATCCTGATAGGGACAGTTTTAAATGAAATCTTTTTCAATGCTCCTTAGAAGCTTCTCTCCTCCTGATAAACTGTCCGTTTTACCTAAGCGCTCCTTATGAAACTAAAATCCTGATAGGGATAGTTTTAAGACAACACGTTTTTCAGTAAACCTATAGAAGAAGCTTTTGCCGTCCCAATATGCGATCCTTTTAATCTAAGAGCTCTTTAAAGACAATAAAATCCTGATAGAGACGTTTCTTAGCGATAGCCTTTCTCAGCGTTCCTATTGAAAGTTCTGTCCTCTTGAAAAACTATCTCTTCTTTCAGAAAGCTCCTTATAGAATTAAAATCTGATGGAAACGGTTTTAAATCATCAAACTTTTCTTAGGGCTCCTATTGAACCTTTTTTGTCTTCCTGATAAACTATAATTTTCTGACAGCTCATTAATGACCATAATTAAAGTCATGATACCTTTCTTAGTGCAGTAATTGAAGCTTCCGCCCTCCTGATAAATTATCCATTTTTATCTGAAAGGTTTTTGTACAACTAAAATCCTGATAGGGATGGTTTTAGACCACGAAACCTTTCTAGTACTCCTATAGACCCTTCTGTTCTCCTGATAAACTATCCTTTTTATCTGAGAGCTCCTTAAATAACGTCTCATCTCTTAGTTAATGTCTCCTCCTCTACATAATCTCTCCTAAAATACTGATGGAGTCGGTTTTAAGTCATTAAACTTTTCTCGGGGCTCCATTGAACCTTTTGTTATACTTTTGATCTGATAGCTCCTTACCATAATGACCAGAAAATTCTGATAAGACGTTTCCAAGACATCAACACTTTCTCAAAGCTGCTAAAGAGGCTCCCGACCTCCTGATAATCAGTCCTCTTTATTTTGAAGTTCCTTAAACACAGTGAAACCCTGATAACACACACACGGTACCTTTTCCAAAACTCTTATCGAAGCTTCTACCTTCTTGAGGTTCTTATACAACTAAAATCCTGATAGGGGATGAGTTTAAACCATCATACATTTCTTAGGCTCATATAGACGCTTCTGACCTCCTGATAAATTATCTTTTTTATCTGAGAGCTCCTTATATAGAACTAAAATCGTGATAGGGACGGTTTTAAATCATGCAGGTTTTCTCAGTGCTGCTACAGATGTTAAACTGTGTGTATTTTTGAAATCTCCTTCCCGATAAAAATGTTTTTAAAGCATGAAACCGTTGTTAGTGTCACTACAGGAGTTTTTGTCCTCCTTAGAAACATTCAGTTTTTACTTTTGTTCCCCTTGAAGGATCCCCTGTTATCACCTCCTGATAGAAGTTTCTTTTTCCCCATTTGCCTTAGAACGGTTGCGACAACTGCCCCGCTCAGGCGAAGAGGAATCAGGAGATGAAGGAGAAGATCAACCAGTACACGCCGCCTCTCGGAAACTTCATCCCGGCCCGGAAGACAGTCGCTTCGATACCGTCCTTCGGCCTTGCCCGGAACGGCATCTCCGTCTGTCCAGTCCAGTTGCAGAGGGTCGTCCAGACCCAGGACAACATACAGAAAAAGCTCGATGGGATGAACGAGAAAAAGAAGTGATTCGGTTTCAAACAAATAAAAAATGAGCTCACAATAAACACAATAAAAATTCCAAAAACACTCTAAAACAGCGATTTTATTTTTAAGAAAAATCAGAATTTTAAAGGTTATTAAAAACTGCAACACTGAATAATAACTTTTATTTTTATATTTTTAAATAAATAATACAAATAAGAGGGAAGATTTTTTTGATAATATCAATAATGATAATAATAACCGCTATAATACAAAATCAAAATAGCTGTGTTTACAAAATAGAATAATTATTACAATAATAATTAGAAAAAAAGGAAAAGTAGTCAATCACAAAAATAGGGCGGTTTTAAGGCCCCGAGAATAAATAATTTAAATAATTAGGAGGCGCTGGGTGTTGTGGATTGGTCTTGGTTGTTAAGGGAGGAGATCGTCCTGAAATAAAAAAACGCAAACTGATTAATCTAGGTTGATCGACCTCCTGGGAGCTCCTGGTCGTCTGTCTGAACGGTAGAACTCCTGGTCAAGACCTTGCTCGGTCAAGCTTCTGTTTACTTTCCTCCTGAATTACATATTTGAGGTACTTGGTAAAATCTTTTCTCCTGAAGTTCGAGCTCATACTCTGTGAAATGGGCGCATTTATGAACTTACATTCAGTGAAGGAGGTAGGACGGTACACCTTCAAATTTTTGTATCTAGCATGAATCTACTAAGCATAAAGTGTGAGTGAGAGCGAGAGTGAAAGATCCCAGGTGTACCTCCTGGTATATCCTTCCCTCCTGATAACTAAACAATTGAGCTCCTGTCTCTCTCTTTCTCTCTCTCTCTCTCTCTCTCTCTCTCTCTCTCACTCTCGTCTACCTCCCATTCTTTCGTGAGTTTTATAGAATAGAAGCCCAACCATTTAGTGAACAAGAAGGAAGGATGTATCAGGAGCACTAACTGGGCCACCTCCCTCTCATTATTCCATTTTTGTTTTCCTTCCTCCTTAACTGGATATGTGTTCAAAAATAGAAATCATAAACACAAACATTTCACACTCTAGGAAGACTATCTCTAAAATCAGGAGGAAAGGAAGCATCAGAAGCTCAACATGGTAAACCAGTATTTTTTCCCTCCATCCACAGGCCCAACAATAGAAGGCTTTAGAAGATGAAATGTGACGTTATCAGGAATGATAGAGGTAACAGGATCTCAATCTGCGCCTCTCTCACCCCCTCTCTCCAACTCTCCAATATAGATTCAAAATACTAAATAGAAAAATCTGAAGTAAAGGGGAGGAAATTTAGTTATCAATGGGGTGGATTGTATTAGGAGTTAGATATACCAGGAGCTAATATAGTTTTCGGACCCGGGGACCGCGGATAGCCCAGGATTCCCCGAGGGCCCGTTTTATTTATACCGTCAATAAGACTCCCACGGGAATGCAGCTTTTGAAAAAGAGCCAGGCTTACTTTATTTCACATGTAGCACTTAGGCCGGCTTGTCGTAAGGCTGAAGTCCAAGGACGAGTTGAAGTTGACACTCGACGACGTCGTCAAAAGTCCTTCTTCTTTTACTAAAAATTTTCATTTAAATAATGTATGGAAAAAAATAAATAAAAGGAGTTACTTTCAGCAGGCTGTGTCCAGTATGGATAGCGTAGGGTTGGGTCTATCGAATCGTATTTCCTGAAGCTGCAGCTGTTGCTGTAGTTCGAAAATGAACTCGACGATGTAGATCCGAGATCTGAAGAAGACCCAAAAACAAATTGAGACAAAAAAATTCAAAAATCCTCTTTATGGTTTTATTGCATCTACCCATGGGCGCTAGCTGGTTGTAACCGTTCATAGGTATCTGCATAGTCTGAGGCTGAAGGGCCGAATACTAGAAAAAAATTAGGATTAGCTTGTTTATTTATTTTTTTAAACTTAAACCCACCTGGGGTTGGAGGTTCGTACTGTAGGTCTGCTGTGACCTTGGTATACCCGTCTGCGTACAGGGAGGATAGTGCAGCTGGCTTGCGTTCATGTTCCACGTGCTGCAGCTAAAAATATTCATTAAAGAAAGTCTTGGATTTTAAAAAAATTGACCTAGTACCTTGGTGGGTATGGGTATGTCGAGTGAAGCAGGCTCCTTTGAAGGTACGTGTTGTCGTGTAGTAGTTTCCCCGGAACATATGGCCTTTTCATTTTCCTTCTCCTTTTAAAATTACCGTTTTCGAACATGTTCCTATAATCGGGGTTGATGATCCAGTAGTTGCCCTTCTTTTCGCTCCCACTCTCCCTTGGCACTTTGACGAAACAGTCGTTGAGGCTGAGGTTGTGCCTTATTGAGTTCTGCCAGCCTTTTTTGTTCTTCTGGAAGAACGGGAAGGTGGTCGATATGAAATGGTAGATCTCGGCGAGGGCGGCGCGCTTCTTTGGCATGCTCTCGATCGCCATGGCTATGAGGGCGACGTACGAGTATGGAGGCTTGGTGGCCGGGGTGCTGCTGGTGGCAGTAGAACTCGAACAATCACCATCACTACAAACAATACACAATCAGTAAAAAGAAGACTAAAACCACATTAAACATTTTACCTTTGCTCCTTGGATGTAGTGAATGTGGCAGTAGTCGTCGACACCCCGCTACTAGGAGTCGCCAATGATCCGAGGAGCTCTTCCGTGTATACCAAATGACTTTTGGACTCGGGCAGCTCTTTGACCTCATAATCTTCGAGAAAAGAGAGAAAGGCAAACTCATCAAATAAGTGATTTTTGAAAAATAACCGAAAAAACCAGCTTCAATCCCTTTATCCAAGGTTATGATAATAAAAATCTTAAGGAAAACAGTTTAAGGCCGAGTTTGTTTAATGGTAATGTACATTTCTCATATTAATACCGTAATAAATTAATTGTTCATTTAGTTTAATTTACTTCTGAAGGATAGAAGGTGACGAATAATTGCAAATATCACCAGCTTAACCCCTCATTTCAAGGTTGTAACAATAATATTTTCGTCAGAGAGCAGTTTAAGGATCGACCTTGTTTGTCTGTCTTGCTGTTTGCTGATACAAATTCATAAATAAGTCGTTTCTGTATGCTTAATTTATCACGGAATGTTCGAAAGTGAAAGGTACTCGCAAAGACCAGCATAATACCCTTATTTCAATGTCACAGTAATAAGAATAGAGAACAATCTGCGAACGAGTTTACTTGATTGTGTTGCCCTTTTTGTCATATTAATGCCGTAATAAATTAATTGTTCTTTTAGTTTAATTTATAGCTAGAGGTTCGTAGAAGAACAATAATCGTAAAGACAAGCTTAAATCTCCTGATTTCAAGGTCATATTAACATGAGAACAGTTTATGATCGAGTTTGATTGTAAAGCACTTTTTTCCTACTAATTCCATATTAAATTAATCATTTTTTAAGCTTAGTTTATTGCTGAAGGTGTGAAGGTGAAAAATAATTTCAAAGACCGCTTAACTCCTGGTTTCAACGTTATAATGATAATATTTTCATCAGAGAACAGTCTAAGGATCGAGGCTGTTTGAGTTTAATGTAATTTTTCATACAAATACAAATAAAGTAATCATTGTTTTTTTTTTGGGGGGGGGATTTCATTTATCCTTGAAGATACGAAGGTGAAAAAGTAACTGCAAAGACCAGCTTAACTCCTTGATTTCAAGGTCATAATAAAAAAGATATTTCCGTTTAAGCCGGTTTTTCTCCGCGCCTTTTTGACTTTGTCCGATCGTTTCCCACAGTTGACACGGCTTGATCCATTTTACGTAAACAGAACAAATCCCTTTTGGGACTTGGGCTCGGAGGAGGACCCTGAAAGACGGCGAAGGGGGCTCAGCTGTCGTCGGACTTCACCATCTTTCACCGGCGTCGCCCCACTTGCCGGCAATATTTCAGCTCTCGAACAAGACTTGGCAATTAACCCGGTGGAAGGAAAAAGGGAAACGGGCCATCCGAGGCTGTTGCATCAAAAAAACGCGGGGAGGAAACGCTGATCGGGTCGTTTTCGGCGATCAGCGCTGACAAGTCAGCATGATGTCATGCCGGGCTGTAAAAGCGTTAAAAAATTTCTGCCGTTTGACATTCCTTCGGCCAAATCTAAGTCCAAATGGAACAGGTGATGGTTCAAACAAATTTCAGAAAAAAGGTCCATGCTAAAAGAAATGTTGGGAAATGTATCAGATCAGAGTAGCATCTGCAAAGACTATGGCATCTATTTGGCAAATTTTTAGTTTATCCAGCTGGATGAAAGTTCTTGCCGGAAAAGCCCGAAAAAGCTAATTATATAATAAATATAAGAACCTTCAAAAACCAATTAAATAAAAGAATCTTTCAACGCTAATTATGTTAAGAAATGGGACAGCTTTTTGACGTTTCTGTGTTTGTCTTGTTTGTTTATTTGTTTTTCGTGCCTAGAATTTTTCAGTTTGATTAATGGGAAGGACAATTTTTGGCTGACAATCTGTAAAAGCCAATTTTTTATTAAGACATATGACAGCTTTTTAGGCGTTCTTCTGTTGTTTTTTTCTTTATTTTTTCATTTTGTTCAACTGTAAAACAGTTTTTTCGCCAAAGAAGGCCTGAAAAAAATTAATTATATTAACGGGAAAAGTATTTTCTTGATTTTTTTTGTGGTTGGCCTTTTTCCATATTCAGAGGTAAACGCTTCCAAATTGTCCAATAGGAAGACGATTTTTGGTCTGAAAAAGCTAGTTGTAAATCGGGACGTGACAGCGTTTTTAGGCGCTATTCTCTTTGACTTGTACTTTTTTTTCTTGCCTGGTCTTTTTTAGTTTGTTTTACTGGAAGAAGGAGTTTTGCCAAATATGCTTAAAAAACCTAGTTAAATAAAGGAAGGGGCGAGGATTCAGGAATTTTTGTCTTTTATGGTAGTTTTTCTGACTTCTCTATTGTTAATTTTTTTATATACCTAGAAGGCTTTTTCATTTTGTCCAATTAATTTTTTTTTCTAAAGAAGGCCTGAAAAAATTATTTTAATTCCCGATGAATAGGCTTTTTAGAAATTTTTCCTGGTTTGGTTTTTTTCTGAATCTTTTCTTTCTCCTCTTGTCTTGTATTTTTTGGACTTTTTCAGTTTGTTTTACTGAAGGCGGAGTTTTGCTAAACATGCTTGAAAAACTTATTTAAATAAAGGAAGGGGCGAGGATTCAGGAGTTTTCATCTCTTATGGTAATTTTTCTGACTTCGCCATTTTTTTATATACTTGGAAGGCGGTCATTTTGGCTGAGAAGGCTTAAAAAGCTAATTACTTTGAAGAATATGAGTTTCGAGCAAAAACTTCTTCAGTTTGTTCAGCTAGAAGGCAGCATTTTGCCAAAGGCTTGAAAATATCTAATTTCATCACTGATAAGTAATTTTCTTAATCATTGTTTGACTTTTTATATTTAACCTTAGCCTAGACCCTTTGAATTTGTAAAACCGAACAGAAATGGGCGAAAAGCATGATAATTACATTAAGGAACGTAACAGCTTGTTTCGACGTTTTTCTGCTTGTCTTGTTTTGATTATAAATAGGTTTTTTTAAAGAGATTTTTCCTTCTTTGTTGGCCTTTTGAGTTTGTTCTGAAGGTAAACTCTTTCAAATTACCCAACTGAAAGTTTTTTAGCCTGAAAAAGCTAATTGTATTAAGGGAAGTGAGAGCGTTTAGTTTTTCTGCTTGCCCTGTGTAGTGTTGTTTTTGTAAACGAGCCTTAACTTTTTCATTAAGTTTAATTGGAGGCGGTTTTTTGCCACAGAAGGCTGAAAAAAGTAATTATATTAACGATAAATAATTGTTTTTAGCGATTTTTCGTAATTTAGTTGGCAATTTTAAAAAAAAAATTATTTTGTTCTGATGCTAAACTCTCTAATTATTGGACTGAAAAGCGATATTTTCTGCTTGTCTTTTTAGTTTTTTTGATCAGCTTAAACCTTTTCATTTACTCAACTGGAAGGCGCGTTTATAGCCAAAGAAGGCTTGAAAAAACTAATTGTGTTAAGGATAAATAGGTTCATTTTTCGGTGATTTTTCTTGGTTTTGTTGACCTTTTGTTTGTTCTGTAGTTAAACTCTGCTTGTCCAACTGGAAGGCGAATTATTGCCTGAAAATTCTGGAAAAACGAATTGTAGTAAGGAATAAGTTAGCTTTTTAGGCTTTTTCTTCTTTTCTGGTATGCTTTTGCCTAGGTTTTTGTTTTGTCAAAGAATGCTTGACAAAACTAAGTAAGTTTTAAAAAAGTCATTGTTTGTAAAGGTTTTTCTGATATTTTAATTATTTCTGGCCGACTCTCGTAATTTGTCCGTATTCAGGAAAAGCAGTTATTGCGTGAAAAAGCTAACTGTATCAAGGGACCTGACAGCGTTTTCGGGCGCTCTTCTGTTGATTTGTTTTTTGCTTAGAATTTTTTACTTTGTACTTACTTTACTTTAACTTACTTACTTTAACTTGCTTTACTTTTATTTTACTTTAAAAAATCTTTTTTAAATTTTTTTCTGGTTTTGTTTTGCCTTTTTTATTTGTTCTGCGCTTGGACTCTTTAAGTTTGTCCTAGTGAAAGACAAATTTTTAAAGGCTATTTTTTTAAACACCTTAACTAAGGCACATTTTTCGGAGTTTGGCGTTAATGGGTTTGAGTTAATTAACCGTGTTGATTTTGAATTTCTGATCTAAAATTCCACAGGTCTAAAAGGGCGGTTTGAGCCTTCTACCCGAAGGGGTGGATTACGTTCAAGGGCTAATTAGCAGTTTAACCCCCCCGGGGGAGGAGGGATCGCCGCACCCGTGGGCGGTTCTGTGTTCGCGTTTCAAATTCGAGCACGGCCTCTCTTGCCCCTTTAACTATTCACCCCCAGCCGAGTCGAATTTCGCGAAAACATCCCTAATGGGCGCGGTAGAGTTTCAGGCCGCGAGGCAAAAACAAGCCAAAAGGTGAAGGGGGGGGGGTTGAGGAAAATTCTACATCATCCCGGGTCACAAGTTCAAAAAGGAGAGTAAAGAAGGCCAACAACAGCAGACAACAATTTTAAAAAACTATTCATCTTTAATGTAATTATTTTTCAAGCTTTCCTTGGCAAAAAAAATTAATTCAAGCTAAACAAACTGAAGAAGTCTGGGCTCAAAACTCAAAAGACAAAAACACAAGACAAGTCTAAAAACGCCAAAAATACATCCTTTAACACAATTAGTTTTTGCAAGCCTTTTTTGCATAAAAACGCGCCTAAAATAAATGCAAAAGTTTAGGCTCGTAAGTCCAAAAACACGAGAGAAGCAGAAAAACGCCTAAAAAAGCTGTTACGTCCCTTAATGCAATTAGCTTTGCAGGAAAAAATCGTCTTCCTGTTGGACAATTTGAAAGAGTTTACCTATGAAAATGGAAAAAAGCCAACCAAACAAAAAGAATCCCAGAAACGCCCATTTCGCTTTAATATAATAATTATATTAATTTTTTCAGGCCTTCTTTGACGAAAAAACTGTTTTACAGTTGAACAAAATGAAAAAGTAAAGAAGAAAAAACAGAAGAACGCCTGAAAAGCTTAAATTGGCTTTTACAGATTGTCAGGCAAAGAATTGTCCTTCCCATTAATCAAACTGAAAAATTCTAGGCACGAAAAACAAATAAACAAACAAGACAAGCACAGAAACGTCAAAAAGCTGTCCCATTTCTTAACATAATTAGCGTTGAAAGATTCTTTTATTTAATTAGGTTTTTGAAGGTTCTTATAATTATTAATTATATAATTAGCTCTTTCGGGCTTTTCTCGCAAACGCTTTCTTCCAGCTGGACAAATTGAAATTTGCCAAATAGATGCCATACTCTTTGCGGGTCCTACTCTGTTCTGGTTCGTTTTCGAACATTTCTTTTAGCACTGTCCTTTTGGTTTGAAATTTGTTTGAACCATCACTGGTTCAAAAATCTGCCCCATTCCTTAATATTATTTGCTTTGAAAACTTCTTTATTTAATTAGGGTTTTGGAGGTTCTTATAATATTGTTATATGATTAGCTTTTTCCAGCAAAAATAGTCTTCCTGTTGGACAATTTGAAAAAGTTTATCTTAGAAAATAGAAAAAGGCCAACCAACTCAAGAAAAATCCCATTTCCTTCCCGTTAATATAATTAATTTATTCAGCCCTTCATTGGCTAAACACGCGTTTTCACGTTAACTAAATGAAAAAGTGTAGCCTCAAAAGTTAAAACCAAATGCCAAAAAACGCCTGAAAATATGTCGCATTCTTTAATACAATTAGCTTTTTCAGGCTAAAAAACTTCCAGTTGGGTAATTTGAAAGAGTTTAGCTTCAGAACAAACTCAAAAGGTCAACAAAGAAGGAAAAATCTCTTTAAAAAAACCTATTTATAATCAAAACAAGACAAGCAGAAAAACGCCGAAAAAAGCTGTTACTATCCTTAATGTAATTATCATACTTTTCTCCCATTTCTGTTCGGTTTTACAAATTCAAAGGGTCTAGGCTAAGGTTAAATAAAAAAAAGTCAAACAATGAAAAGAAAATTACTTATCAGTCCAAAAAATACAAGACAAGAGGAGAAAGAAAAGATTCAGAAAAAAACTCAACCAAACCAGGAATTATTTCTAAAAAGCTTCGGGAATAAAAATAATTTTTTCAGGCCTTCTTTAGGAAAAAAAATTTAATTGGACAAAATGAAAAGGTTTTTGCTTAAAAATCAAAGAAATGAACAAGACAAGCAGGAAAACGCCTAAAAATCTGTCAAATCCTTTAACAAAATTCTTTTTTTAGACAAAAAATCTCTTTCCAACAAACAACAAACAAACTAAAAAAAGTGTAGTTTATCTCAAAAACCCCGCCTTCCAGTCAAACAAACTAAAAAATTCTAGACCTGAAAAGAATAAAGTCAGGAAGAGGAGCAAAAATTCAGAAAAAACCAACCAAACCTAGAAAAATCCCTAAATAAGCCTATTCATCAATAATAAAAATAATTTTTTCAGGCCTTCTTCAGAAAAATTTGTTTTTTTAATTGGACAAAATGAAAATGTTTATGCTAACAAGTCAAAGAAATGCACAAGGAAAGCAGAAAAACGCCTACATACCGGTCAGACCCGTTAACAAAGTTCGCTTTTTCAGGCAAAAAATCGCCTTCCAACAAACAACAAACAAACTAAAAAATTCTACGCCCGAAAGAATACGAGACAAGAGGAGAAACAAAAAATTCAGAAAAAAGCCAACCAAACCTAGAAAATCCCTAAAAAAATCCTATTCATCGAGAATAAAAATAATTTTTTCATGACTTCTTTAGAATTTTTTTTTTAATTGGACAAAATAAAAAAGTTTATGCTTTTTATGCTTAAAAGTCAAAGAACTGCACAAGGCAAGCAGAAAAACGCCTAAAATCAGATCCTTTAATACAATTCGCTTTTTCTGACAAAAAATTGTCTTCCAGTCGAATAATTTGAATGATTTAGCTTCAGAATAAAATAAAAAATTTAAAAAAGAAATTTCCAACTAAACCAGGAAAAATTGTATAAAAAATATTTTTTTCGGGAATATAATTGCTTTTTTCAGCCCTTTCAGGTTAAACGCGCCTTAACGCTAACTAAATGAAAAAGTTTAGGTTCGCAAGTAGGAAAAAAAAACAAAAAAACAATATAAGCAGAAAAACGTCTAAAAACTTTCACATCCCTTAATACATTAGGTTTTTCGGTTTAAAACTGCCTTCAAGTTGGACAATTTGATAGAGTTTAGTCTCAAAACGTACAAAAAAGGGCGAACAAATCAGGAAAATAACTAAAATTTACAATTTTGCAAAGTAATTTGGTTTTAATTGTCTCTACGTCCTCTTTTCCAAATCTTTGATTTCTCTCTCTCTCTCTTTTTTATTTTCCTCTTTTCTTCTTGTTTACAGGCTGGTTTATTTACAAATCCTTGGGGAAAAAACCCGCTGACAGTGAGCCCAAAAGATCCTTGGACGGCCCATTGGCCCAGAGGAGCGAATTTGAAATGAAATTTTCTCTCTTTTCCTTTTTCGAGTTGCACAATTCGTTTCACAACCATCTTTTCTTGTACTACTGCTTTTTTTGCGGAAGAGTTGTGAAAACGCTGACTCTCCAAAACGGGTCGGCGACCCAATTTAAAATGAGAAACAAAAAAGGAAATTATCCGCGACGAGACGGCTTTTCCAGTGTTTCCTTCTTCAGACCGATTTTTGAACCCAAAAGTGACAATTCCTACTCAAATTCTCCATAAATTAATGAAAAAAATTCCACTCACCGATCTGGTCTTCAGAAGACTGGATGTAGTTCTCCTGTTTTATTTTCAACCCTGTCCCATCCGTGTTGAGATCCTGTAAAAAAATCATATTAGAGTTAAAAAAAAGATTACCGCCTCCCGAGGAAGTACGAAACGGGTCATAACGAAGTCGAGAATAGTGGTTAGTCAATGTCTATTTATAAATTAGTGCCAACTATCAATGTTTTCTTCTTTCAACTCTGATCTAAAAATTAAAAAAAAAGCTCGAAAAATATCCCGTTTCAATTTTTCAAACAGGTGGAAACAGGACGGTTTTCAAGGTGCACAGTGCGACGTTGATGCCCATCCAGCAAAAGTTAATGTTTTGTAAGAATCAGGCCAATGGGAAGAAAAATCGACCGTTGACGGTGATTTGTTTCGGAATTTTCCTTGTCAACCACCGCGAAAAATTTGTATCAATCGGGCTTTATTCTCAGCATAAAACAATCTTAACGATTATATTGGTGTTCTTTGCATCAATCTGGATTTATTCCTAGGAAAAAAACTGATGGCTACAATTTTATACTATTTAGTATCAATCAGGCTTTATTTCTAGAAAAAACCGTTGATTATAATTTTGTACTATTTTGTATCAATCAGGCTTTTTACTTAGAAAAAACCTGATAACTATAATTTTGTACTATTTTGTATCGATCAGGCTTTATTTTTAGGAAAAAACTTATGACTATAATTGTATGTTTATTTAGTATCATTCAGGCTTTATTCCTAGAGAAAAAAAAGACCTGACGACCATAACTTTGTACTATTTTGTATAGATCAGGCTTTTTTCCCAGCTTAGGACAGGTGATTGCATTTTGAATTTGGTTCTATCCATCAAGCTTTTTATTAATCCAGCGAATCATCATCCAATATTAGTAATTTTGGAATATTCTATATCATGGTTTAAATCGAAAAACGAGCCCTGGTGACTCTGTTTTATTATGTATTTTTAACAATTTGGCTGTCTTTTCAGCCATGCAGGACGCAAGGGTTTAATTTTATCTTATTGTATATCAATCAGACTATTCCAAAAAATATGAAACAAATACTATATGCAATAATTTGAATTGATATCAATAATGCTTTGTTTATAAAAAGAATTGTAGACAATAATTTTTGCACTATTTTATATTATTAAAAAAAGTCCTATTGACAGTAACTTTTATGCTATTCGATATCAGACAGGTTTTATTTTAAAAAAGTTTTATTGACAGTAACTTTTTTTACTTTCTAATATCGATCAGGCTTTATTTAAAAATCCTATTAGCAATCATTTTTATGCTATTTTAAATAAGTCAGTATTTATTTTAAAAAAGTTAGTGTAACTTTTTTTTACTATTTGATATCAATCAGACTTTATTTTAAAAAAATATCAGCAGTCATTCTTAAGCTATTTTAAATAAGTCAGGATTTATTTAAAAAAGGTTCTATTGAGTCTAACTTTTTTTACTATTTGATATAAATCTATCTCTAATTAGACGAGTCCTATTGTAATTAATTTTTGCAGTGTTTTATATCAATAGGGTTTTATTTAAAAAAAAAGTCTTATTGACAGTAATTTGTTTTTCATTTTTATCGGTTTTTATTTAGAAAGGAGATAATTTCAGTAATTTTTGTTTTATTTTATAAAAATACGGTTTTATTAAGATCCAGTCCTGTTTTAGGGGCTTCGGCGGTCGCAACGGTTTAGGCGTTGACAAGGCGCTCAACACGTAAAGGTAAAGGTTCGACCCAGCGGCCCTGCATTGGAACCCGACAATTAATTTTTTTCAAAAACACCGGCACCCGAAGGTTTGATATAACCTTTCCTGTCTTCGTTAAAAAAAGTCCTATTGACAATATTTTTTTTAATATATGATATCAAACAGACTTCATTACTGGCAAATAAAATTCCTAATTTTTTCTCATATTTTATATCAATCAGGTTTAATTCCGAGGTTATGGCCGTTTTAATGTTTGCATATTTAGTTTGTTTGTATTACTCTTTTTTTCCCCAGGGAAAGTCTTAAGATGAACAATAAAAACCATCATAGTGACAGAAATGTTTTACTATTTTTACCAATGAGGTTCTAAATAATAAACTTGAGAATGAACATCAATTTCTGTTTAATCATATCAATTTAATTTTGTTCGTACCGAACACCATAAAGGTTTTTTAAAAATAATTTTGTATCAATCAGGATTTTTTTTTAATTGGAAAAGAAAATATAATAATTACACCATTATAAACGTTGTTTTTCTCCCTTGAACCGGCAAAATTGTTGACTCTTATTGATGCGTCAATCGTTTTTCGGGTGAATATTTTTTTTTTGTCAAAAATTTAAATCGATCGGGTTATCAACCCACGATCCTATTCTGGAATGTGCCTTAGTCTCACACTCCCTATCTCTGCTCCCTCGGAAATTTCATCCGATAAATATAAAATAAATCCTCGCCGGATTAAGGTAGATTTAAGGATGTGCCACCCCCTCTCACACCCCTTTCCGACACCCATCAGGGGGATATATTTCAATGCGGCTTAGCGAGGACAGGTTTATAAAATAGACCACTCAAATGTATAAATAAACAGACGGTTAACGTAACAAACACGACATTCTGTTTTCTAGGCTCCCGGGTAGGCGATCATCTTGACCTTTTTTTTAACACTCACACTCGCGACAAATTACCCTTGTCGCAAAATTTGCATATAAAAAAACATTAATAAAATGTCTACATGACTGCATGTCAAAACTGGCGAAAAAAATCTTCTCTCATCTTGTAAACGGTACAAATTCGATCCTGATTCTTTATGGCCTGATTAAAAAAAAAAAAAAAAAACAAGTTTTTTCCTTAAAAAATATCACAAAATGAATTGTTGCCTGGGCTCATCTATTCGATTTATGACCTGATTGATAAATAAAAAAAAAAAAAAAAATCTCGTGACATTTAGTACGTTTTGTCGCGCTTTGTGTCACCTGATTGATTTTTCAAAAAGAAAATCGCTAAATGAATTGTCATCAGGCCTTTTTGTTCAGTTAAAGGCACTTGATTGATGTCAAGTTCAAATTCGGCAGCTCGATCATCAGATTCAACTTGATCTAAACCTGACAAAGGCCCGGATTTGCTCAATATAAAGCCCGATTGATGAAAAGACTGAATTTTTGTAAAGCAGTTAAAACTGTTCTCTTTTGTCATAAAGCCTGATTGACACACACATCCAACTATGAATCTCACTAGGGCTTAAGTATCTAGTTGAGGCGAAAAGAAACGTAATAAAACTAGAGTCCTGATTGGTACAGTTTTCATGTTAGTGAAGGTTTTTAACTTCTAGTAAAAACATAATTGATACAAATTGTTTTTTTAAACTGTGTTTTGAGCCCTGATTGATAAACATTTCACGCAGCAAAAAAAAACTTGGTTTTAATTTCTGATTGATATTTTTATCACATGCATACTAGCCTAAAAGACACTTTTTTAACATTTTGATGGATACGGTGAGAAGGGTTTTTGAAAATTGAAGCGTGATTGATCCAAAGCGTTTTAAAAGTTTCTTTTAAGACCTGGTTAATACAAATTTACAAGGTTTAACCATCTTTTCCTCAAAAACATAAAGCCTGATTAATGAATGATTGTTCGTTTATTTTGACTCCTGACTGATACACATTTCACCGTTGGGACCTCAAAATGAAGCCTTATTGATATGAAATAGTTAAAAAGGTAAATTTAACGTCATTTTCTTCTAAACATGAAGGCCGGTTGATTAGGAATTGTTAGTTTACTTTTGTGCCCCGATTAATACAGATTTTAAAACATTGGTCTCTTCGAAATGAAGCCCGATTTTTTAAGATTGATAGCCAAGATTGATACAAATTTTACACCTTGCATCCTACAAAACGAAACCTGATTGATACAAAGGAGTTGAGTTGTTCGTTTTAAGTTTGACATGATATTTCATGACTAGAGAGTTTAAACGTTAAATCTTATTGATACGTAGTGGTCTAAACCGAATGTTTTAGCCGATTTTCCTCTTAAAATGAATCCTGGTTGTTGATTAAAGTTTTATTTTTGTTTAAAAAAAAATCTTTATTCATGAAAATTACACAAAAAAAGGCTCGTATGAAGGGTTTGAGCCCTGATTGATAAATACCAACGAACGCATTATATCGATATGGCTTATAGGTTCCTTCTATGCCCTGATTGATACAGAATTCCACGAAATTTTGTATTTTTGTTCAGGAAAAATCTTGATTGGTGAAAATTAGTCAAAAACGAAAGTTATTCAGGCTCGTATGAAGATTTTGAGCCCTGATTGTCACATACCAACAAATGATTTATACCAATATGGCTTATAGGTTAGTTTTAAGTCCTGATTGGTACAGAATTCTCAAAAATCCTGTGATTTATTTCAGGGAAAATCTTGATTGATGAAAATTGCTCAAATACGAATGCCATTCAGGCTCTTATGTAAATTTTCAGCCCTGATTGATAAATACCAACAAACGGATTATATCGACATGGTTTGTAGGTTCTTTTAAGCCCTGATTGATATATAATTCCGCAAAATTTTGTGATTTTTGTTCAGAACAAATCTTGATTGATGAAAATTAGTCAAAAACGAATGCTATTCAGGGCTGATATGGGGGTTTTATACCTTGATTGATAAATACCAGCAAATAAATTATGTTGTTATAGCTTGGAGGTTTGTTCTAAGCTCTGACTGATAAAGAAATCCGCGAAATTTTGTGATTTCTGGTCAGAAAGAATTTTGATTGATGAAAATTAGTCAAAAACGAATGTTATTCAGGCTCGTGTGTCCGTTTTGAGCCTTGATTGATACATACCAACAAAAAATTATACAGATATGGCTTTTAGGTTCCTATTAAGCCTTGATTGATACAGAATTCCCCGAAATGTTATCATTTTTGTTCAATAAAAATCTTAATTGATTGTAATTAGTCAAAAAAGAAGCTATTCTGGGCCTGTATGTCGGTTTTAAGCCCAGATTTATACATGCCAACAAACGAATTACATCGATATGGCTTGTAGGTTTGTTATAAGCCCTGATACGTAATTCCGCAAAATGTTGTGATTTTCGTTCAGATAAAATCTTGATTGGTGAAAGTTTTGTCAAAAACGATTGCTATTCAGGCTCTTATGTAGGTTTTCAGCCCTGATTGATACAGAATGTCACAAAATTTTGAGATTTTTATTCAGGAAAAATTAGTTAAGAAAGAGTGCTATTCATGGTTCGTATATAGGTTTTAAGTAGAAAGATAAATACCAGCAAAAGTATTAAACCTCTATGGCTTGTAGGTTCGTTTTAAATTCTGTTTTACAGAGAATGACACAAAATTTTGAGATTTTTGTTCAGGAAAAATTTTAAGTGAAAAACGAATGCTATTGATTGATGGAAAATTTCACGTTTTTATGAGCTTTTTCCTTAAGAAGTAGCCTAATTGACACGTAGTAATCAAAAATGATTGTTATTAAGGCGCGTTCGTTTTAATCCCTTATTGATTGTGAATTCATTGCGTCAGACGTTTTGTTGAAAAATCGAGCCTTGGCTTCCATTTTTCATAAAAACGAAGGCAAAGTTTCAATCAGAACTTGTCCTGGCCTTATTCGAGGGTCTGTTTGTCGTGATCCTGGTCCTTTTCGAGTGCGTTGTTCGATCTCCTTTTGAATCGTGCCACCGTCCGTTTTTCTACGCGTCTCGTGCCCGTTCCTAAAGGACCAGCTAAACAGAAAAGCGTCGGTGGACCGTTTCTGCTGAGTCGCCCCCCTCGGCCCCAAATGGACTCAGCGTTAAACGTTCTCTCGGCTGCTTAATTGGGCACCGTGGTCTTGTAGGCTTCTATTTTTTTTTTTTTTTTTTTTTTAATTTTATTTCTGTGTGCAGTAGATCACCGGCTTATTATATCTTTTTATTGCGCAATTAAAAAGGGCCACGGGTGGCGGGGGCATGGAGGAACTGTTCGCAAAATGAGTCAGTCCGTTCTATTAATACGAGCGCATTGTTTCCCCGCCGGATCCTCTCCTTGTTGGAGAAAGGACGGTGAAATCGGGTCGAGAAAATCGTACAAAAAAAGTTTGGTTTTTCAATTTTCCGATCCGATACGATCACCTGTTCTAATCGCCAGGCTGGAGTATCTCGGATCCGAGGTCGAACGACACGCCGAGAGCGTGATGTCGATCCTAGAACGTGATCAGACGGAAAGAAAACAAAATATAAACGGGAGAATTATTGAACCAGAAAAAAAAACCTGAGTGCAAAGTCCAAAAAGTAAGAAAACGCTGTTTTCACCGCCTTCTCAGCCGGGTTGGAACGACGCGTTTTATTTTAGGACGCGGGCCGACGCCCAGGGAGACCGAAAGAACTTTCAAACAATAAGAAACTCTGTTGTAAATACATGTGAGAGATATGGAGAGAGAGAGAGAGAATGAATGAGTGAGTAAACAAGAGAGTGAGAGTGCGTAAGAACGAGAGAGAGAGAGAGAGAGAGAGAGAACGAAAGTTATTGGAGAGAGGGAGAAAGAAAGTGAGTGATGAGTGAGACAGAATAAGTTCTTACGAGAGAGCGAGAGTGTTAGAGATAGATGGAGAGTGAATAAGGAAATGAGTAAGAGAATGACTGAATGATTGAGGAAAAGCGAGTGAACGAGAGAGAGGGGGGAGAGGGAAAACGAAAGTGATGGGAGAGAGGGAGAGAGAGAGAGGAGGTGAGTGATGAGTGAGAAAGAATGAGTTCTTACGAGAGAGAGATAGAGAGCGAGAGAGTGAATGTGGAAATGAGAGTGAGTGAGAGAATGACTGAATGATCGAGAAAAAGCGAATGAACGTGTGTGAGAGAGAGAGAGAGTGAGTGAGAGCGTGTGAATAAGACTGTCTATGTGAGTGAGCGAGAAAGGGTGGGAGGGAGAGGGAGAAAAGGAGAGAGTGAGTGATGAATGAGGACGAATGAGTACAATGATAGATAGATAGATAGATAGATAGATAGATAGAGAGAGAGAGAGAGGGAGAGAGAGAGAGAGAGAGAGAGAGAGACTGAATGAGTATGCGAGCGAGTAAATGATAGTGCTTGAGTAAATTAGCCAGCGAAAGTTTAATAAGTGGTTAGATACACAAATATCTAGATTGATAAAGTGATAAATGGTAAGAAAGATACGTAGATAAACGAACGGATAATAATTGCGATATTCTGTTTATCAACCAAACTATCGAATTATCCACGTGCCTATCTAGCAACATACGACACGTTCCATTCTAACTATCCAAAATTTTAATTCATCTATATAACAAATTTTGATTTATTGCACAAATCTATCCCACAGTTTGTCGTATTGGTTGTGTATCAATCCAACTATACATTTATCTTAAAATGTACGATTTAACATTTTACCCATCCATTTATCTTCTTATCTATATACTATATCTTAATCTATCATCCTATCAATTTATGTACCTATCTTACAGTTTATCTTGTTACCTTCCTGTCCACCGAACCATCCATGTATATCAAAACGTACGATTTGTCTATCACTCTAACTCTCCATTTATTTACTCATCTATATGGCAATAGATACGTTAGATAAATAGAGGGTTGGTATTATCTGTCTATAAATACAAATATGGGTATCTATCTTACCATTATTATCTTCGTTCCTACCACCATCCATTTATCTATGTTTTTATCTCAAAATCTATTATCTGGGTATCAATACTGCCTATCATCTAGCTATCGCTTTTAACCATGAATTTACCTGCCTATCTATTTATACAAATCACCATGATCAATCTACCTAACAATTTATTTCCGTATCTATCTCACAATTTATCGTATTATACGCCTATCCATCCGTCTATCCTGATGTACGATCTATCACTCTAACTATCAATTTATCTACTTATCTATATCACAATTTATAGTCTTGCTTGTCTATAAATCCAATTTATCTAAACGTATCTATCTTAAAATTTCATCCAATTAGACATTTATGCTAAAATACACGATCTATATATCACTCTAATTATCCATTTATTTTACCTATCTAAATATCACAGTTTGATCAATCTATCTCACAATTTATCGTATTATCCGCCTACCAATGCAACAGTCCATTTTTTGTACGAGTCCCCTGATGTACGATCTATCAGTCTATCACTTTATCTATCCATTTATTTATGTATCTTTAAAACACAGTTCGATCATTCTACCTATCCATTTATTTACGAATCTATGTCACAATTTATCGCACTGTTCGCCTATCCATCCAACAGTCCATTTTTCTACGAGCCTCCTGATGTACGATCTGCCTATCAATCACTTTATCTATCCACTAATTTATGTATAATTAAAACACAGTACGATCAATCTCCCTATCCATTTATTTACTTATCTATTTCACAATTTATCATTTTATCCGCCTCTCCATCCAACAGTCCATTTTTCTACGAGTCTCCTGATGTACGATCTATCAATCTATTAATCTATCAACTTCATCAACCAAATGCGTATTTAACTACGTATCTACCTCAAAATGTTCGATCTGTACATCAATCTCAGTTTAACCGTCCATTTGTCTTCGTATCTGTGTATTATATCTTGATCACACTACCTATCTATTTATTTACGTATCGTCCGAATTTTTGTTGTTATTATTATTTTTTATTATTAAATATTGATTGTTTTGTACTTACTGTTTGATCGATGAGATGAGACACCATTTTATTAGAGTACATCAGGCTCTCTTGGTTCTGTAGCTATCTGTATATTTTGATATAATTTTCCTTTCACGCGACTATCACCGAGTGGGCGGACTTAATTAAGCACCGTCTTTGAACTGGAGTAGTAAGTCCCCCCGTTGAAATTTCCGAACCGGCCCCGGCGACCGTCTGCCCCGCCGTTGGAAAACGGGTGCGGGCGCGCATGGAGAGACGGAGACCACGCCTTCGGCCGCCTATTGGACCTGACGGCGCCCCTCTACGCCCCAACGCGACGAGGGTGACATAACGAGCAAGTAGGAAGTGAGAGAACCCCTTAACAAGCGGTTTACTCGGGTTATGCAACCCCCCCGGAATCAATTGGGGAAGGGGTGGATTACAGCAATTTTTAAAAACGAAGGACGAAAAATATGATATTTGTATATATAATCCTCCCACCTGCGACCTACAAACGAAAAAAATGTACGTAACTGCCATTTTACCCTCTGGAGTTGACGAAGAACGTGGCACAGCGGCCCGAGACCGCTTGGAACTTGCAACACCATGTATACTTCATAAGAATATGCATTACAGTTCCCAACCGTGAACGTTAATACATAATCTATCGAAATAATTATAATAAACACATGTAACATAATCCGGCCCGGAGGACCAATTGTTACAAATAAAGCGCTAACTTAATGTGGACAAATCCTTGATTTCTCAATAAATCCGAGTATGATAGACAAAAAATCCATATCTGCAAATTAAGGACAAAAAGCACGCAAAGATATCTGGACCGGAGAACCAATTTTTATAAATAAGAAAGTTTGTTTTCGTAAATTTGAACTAATGATTGTTAGGCATCATCCGGATATTTTTCATAAAAGTTCTTTATAATCTAAGAAAGATAAGAAATATGACAAGTTATCTGGCCTGGAGGACCAAATTATTAGATAGCATAAGTAAAAAGCTAACGTAAACAAACTGAGAAAATTTACAGGTATGGTATACACTTAAATTTGAGAAGCTAAATCCATAGAACTCCTCAGCATTGGTTTTAAATAGTACGTAATATTATATATATATGTATATGTATAGTATTTGATGTGTATCCAGCCCGGAGGACCGAATTTGTAACTGCATGTTACATGAATCAAAAGTAAATCAAACGGAAAATTAAAACAGCATAAAATTCCAATGGCGGACTGAATTTACAGTTATTTCTCATGTTAAGAATAGAATCCTTTTTTCTTTATCTGGCCTGGAAGACCAAGCAAGCCTACCATACAGGCTTTCGCTATCACAATAGAGAGAATACAGATGAAAAAGAATTTTTGATTATTTATACCCATTAATAAAGGTAAATTTTAAAAAAATTCGACCCCCATTTATAGAAATTGACGACCGAATTTTGTGCAATATCCGGCCCGGAGGACCAATTCTTTTCCTACGGTAAATAGATTGCGGAAATTTTCGGTGTATAATTAGTTTTGAACAATTAAATCCAAAAGGTCACTCAGAATTATTTAGTATGGATTGTGTATTTTCGGTTTATCCGGCCCGGAGGACCAATTTTCTAATATTTCCAATGTAATTACACAATCGTTATACTATTTTAGTTTACATAAATCTCTTGAGAAGACTATCATTTATACAAGTTTTTTTTTTTTTTTTTTTTTTTTTTTTTTTTTTTTTTTTTTTTTTT
>CM077110.1:8399969-8412506 GCA_039619505.1 Cimex hemipterus | reverse complement strand
TTTTTTTTTTTTTTTTTTTTTTTTTTTTTTTTTTTTTTTTTTTTTTTCAATTGAAGAAAACTAAAGTAAGAATGGAATTATCGTGAGATTCGGCCCGGACGACCAAATTTTTAGATACCTGTCCAATTAAATTGGAGGACTTAAATCTGAAGGTCTTCCGACATGTTCTAACTGGAGGACCATATTGCGTTATTTGAAACAATTTTTTAAAAATAAACTTGGTCCTCCGGGCCAGATATTTTTTGTATTTAGTTAGCAACCCTCCTCACTTTTGTTTTCATTTTATTTTTATTTTTCCCCATTAGGTTGCTCATTTTAGGACAACCTCCTTGACACAAAGAAACGTTTTCCATTTTGTCTTTTTACACTTGTAAATAAACATATTGATCCTTATTTGTAAAAACTTGGTCCTCCGGGCCGGATCCATTTTTTGTATTTAGTTAGCAAGATTCCTTGCTGATAAACCTTTTTTTCAAATCTCCATATTTTAAAGGTCTTTTACATCAATAAATCCAGTTAATTTATTTTTGGTCCTCGGGGCCAGATATATCAAGTGCATATTTCACATTAATCTGTTTTCACCGGAAAACCTTTTTTTAATTAAAACTTTTTTCGATAAATTTAGTTTTTGTGCAAACGTAGTCCTCCGGGCCGAATATCTCAAGTGCATATTTCTCTTTAGTCTACCTGTTTTCATTGGAAAGCCTTCTTTTTTTTTATTAAAACCTTTTTCGAAATATTTTTAATCGTCTAAATGAATGAATATATTTGTGGATATATAAAAACTTGGTCCTCCAGACCGGATATATTTGTGTATTTTTGAGCAACCTTGAGCAAAAAAACAGTAGAAGATATCCGACCCGGAGGAAAGATATGGTCTGATCTGTCCATCTAACAAGCCCAACTATCTACATATCAATATATATGTAGATATATAAAAAATCAATCTAGTTATCAATCAATTAATCAGTTTATATGTGATTACATGTTACGTACTTTTTTGTTTACCTACCATTCCCTCATTTCCTCTAACCAGCCTAAAGCCTATATATCAATCAATAGATACTCGAAAAAGTAAATCTATTCATCCATTAATCTCTCAATTAATCAATTTAAATATAGGTATAACTAATTTTCTACCTTCCCATTCTTCCAACTGACCATCCAATTTACCAATATATCAATTTGTAGATCCTTCAAATAATCAGTCAATCAATCAATCATTCAAATCAATCGTTCTTCGATTGATTAGACTTTCTGCGTCTATGGTCTTGTTCGATTCCAAGTCGGAGTTGGGTCCGTGCTGCCTCGCACTTCCGGCCGTCCCTGGACAAGTCGGGAGTGGAACGTGACCCTAAGACGTCCTGGAATCGAGCCGGATCAGCACAATCCCGGTTCGGGGCGGAATGTTCAGGACGGTCGGATATCGCGAGACGGTGCGGACCGTGTTTTCTTCTTTCAAGTTTGGTTTTTTTAAGGGGTGTTAATTTAAGCCTTATCTGTTGTTTCTTTTTCTTTCTTTTTTTCAATTCGGATAAGCCGGAAATCGTTCTCGGCCAATGTTATCGGCCCTGGCCGTTGTTTAGCCCAGACGAAGAGATTGGAGTTGAAAACGGCTTCAGGAAGTCCACCGTGAATCAGCCAAGTTTTTGTTTTTCTTTTTCAGGGAGGAGTTAAAAAAGATTTTTGAATCTTTGAGGTAGGAAGTTTCGGACGTTTCGAAAAAGTGAGTGCGGTTGCACGAGCTCGTCCTATAAAATTGGCATGAACGCTGATACAGCAAATTTTTTTTCAGTCCCTCTCGAGAACCAACGAACCGACCCATTCTCTTTCTCGCTCTCTCACTCTTTATGCACAATTATGTAATGTGAGTAATTTTTGTGTGGAAATTATTGACGTCAATTAACCTGACCCGACCACTATACGGGTTGTTGGGATAAAAATGAACCGAAGACAGCTTAGTGACTTTTATTCAAGTATTTTAACTCATTGAGGCTGACAAAACCTTTGGCTTTATAATAAAGCTGTCAGGGCTGATGACTATTGATTAAAAAAAAAAAGCTTTCTCATTTTTTTCTTAACTTTTTTAGATCGAGAAGCAAAAAGATTTCATAATTATTATAGATTGTACTGTTAATGCAATCTGAGTTGATGACTGATGACAAGAAATTCAAGAAAAATACTTAAAAACGTGTAAAACTTTCCATGCAGGGAGGCAAGTCGAAAAAAGTGCTTTCTCGTCGGTTTTACCTTTTTTTGTGGCCGGTGAGGCAAAAAAATACTGGAAAATATTGTCGATTATACTTTTAAGTCAATCAGGCATGATGATTGATGACAAAAGCCAAGAAAAATGCTTAAACATTTGTTATTCTTCGATTTTTCGTTTTGCCACTTTATGAACTTTTTCACCTGCGGTAAGAAGAAAAACCGAAAAATAAAAAAATTTAAGAAAACTTTTTTTTAAATTACGTTTTTTTACATCAATGATCATCCGTGATCGCCTGTAAAGTCTGTAATCGACAATGTTTTCTTGTATTTGTTCTTAAATTGCCTAAAATACTATGTAAAAAAATATTACGAGAAAGTTCGATTTTTCGACTTGCCTCCCATTTTAACAGGTTTTTAGAATTTAAAAAAAAATCGATAATAAGGATTTCAACTTTCCGGTTTCTTGTCGCTTTTCGCACTTTTTTCAGGCCGTTGAGACCGAAAATATATCTTGGAATTTGGCGTTTCTCCTGTTCAGTCGATAAGAGATGAAACAAGTTAAACTTTATTTTTTCTTGACGCTTTTTTTCACTTTTTTCAGGTCAGTCAGACAAAATTTTTTTTTTGGCTTTTGTCGTTTCTCTTTTTAAGGCGATCAAACATGATCGTTGATGACAAAAACCAAAGCAAAATGTGCACGAATTTGTCAAACTGTCAGCAAAGGGAGGCACGTTGAAAAATTTTGGTTTCTCGCTATTTTTCGCCTTTTCATTAGGACGTTGAATCCAGAAATACAAGAAAATATTGTCGAGTGCTCTTTACGGGTTGTCAGTGCTGATCACTTATGGCAATAGACCCAAGGAGAATTTAAAAACCAAGTTAAACTTTCTTTTTTCTTGTCGCTTTTTTAAAACTTTTTTCAGGCCGTTGAGACAAAATTTTGTTTGATTTTGTCTTTTCTCCTTTTAAGACGATCAGAGATGATCATTGATGACAATAAAACCAGAACAAAATATACACGAATCTGTCAAACTGCCAGAAAAAGGGAGGCAAGTTGAAAAATCCAGGTTTCTTGCTATTCCCACCCCCTTTTCAAGCCGTTGTATCAAGAAGGTTGTCAGTGCTGATCACTTATGACAATAAACCCAAGAAAAAATATAAAAACCTGTTAAAATTAAAATACATTACACTTTAAAGGTGATCAGAGATGATTATTGATGTCGGAACCCCCCTCCCTTCCAGCAAAAAATTTATAAAAACCAGTTTTTCTTTTTTCTTGTTGCTTTTCCTCCCTTTTTTCAGGCCAGTGAGATAAAAAAGATTTTTTTAAATATTGTTGTTTCTCCTTGTCAGGTCATTGATGACAAAAACCAAAAAAAATTAATAACGTTTTAAACTTTCAATACAAGGACGAAAGGCGAAAAAAAAACACAAGTTTTTAAGCATTTTTCTTGTTTTTTGTCATTACTGATCTTATATAATTGCCTTAAAAAAACACTCAACAATAATTATAAAATCTCTTTGCCACCATGATCAATTAAAGTGAAAAAAAAAAGACGAGAAATCTCCTTTTTTGATTTGCTTCCCTGTATTGACAGTTCAACTTGTATGTATACATTTTGCTAGTATTTCTTGTCATCAATGATCATCTCTGATCGCCATAAACGTTCTATCAACAACAATTATGAAATTTTTTTGCCTCAGTGGCCCAAAACAGTGCAAAAAAGGACGATACATTTCCTTTTTTATTCGTTTTCCAGTACGGATAGTCTTGGGCTTATCGTAATCAATGATCATATATAATTGCCTTAAAAAAATACACAACCAAAATTATAATATCTCTTTGTCTCCATGATCAAAAAAAGGAAGGGAAACATTCTACAATAATTATAAATTCTCTTAATAAAATAAAATTGTCTCCATGATGTAAAAAAAACCGAAAAAAAAACCACTACAATAAGTATTAAATCTCTGCCTCCATGATCGAAAAAATGGGAAAAAAATTGAACGAGTATCTGCACTGCATGTAGATACATCAGTACATGGATATGTCTTATGATGGCTATTTAAACACACTCGCAAATTATCAGGGAACACTTATTTATTAATTTGAGGGTCGTTTTAATTTGGAAGCTCATTATAAACGCGTCGCGTCAAATGCGTGAATCGCGTGGCGTCATAAGCGTCAATCGCGTCGCAACATAAGAATCAATCGCATCGCGTTATAATCGTCAATCGCGTCGCGTCACACGCCTCAATCGCGTCATAAGGGACGCGTCGTAAGGATCAATCGCATCACGTCATATGCGTCAATCGTGTCACGTCATACGCGCCAATCGCGTGGCGTCATAAGCGTCAATCACGGCGCATCATAAGAATCAATCGCATCGCGTTATAAGCGTCAGTCGCGTCGCGTCACAGGCGTCAATCGCGTCATAAGCGACGTGTCATAAGCGTCAATCGTGTCGCGTCAATCACGGCGCGTCATAAGAATCAATTGTGTCTCGTAATAAGAATCAATCGCCTCGCGACTTTAAAAACACCTGCTCTCCAGTTCGTTCTCGCGTATCCCTGGTAAACGTGGTAACGCACACACGCACGGGCGTGGTAACAAATTCCGTGTTAAACTTTCGGACTGACCCCCAGCCGTAAGACATATCCATGTCAAAAACAATAATTATAAAATTTCTTTGCCTCCATGATCTAAAAAATGAAGAAAAAACGCTCAACAATAATTATTAAATCTCTTTGGCTCCATGATGTTCATGTAAAAAAAGTGAAGAAAAAACACTACAGTATTTATAAAATCTCTTTGTCTCCATGATCAAAAAAAAGTGAAAAAACGTCGGGAAATATTTGTTTTGTTCGCTCCCCAATACTGACAGTTTAAGAACAAGTTTTTATTAATTTTTTCTTGAGTTTCGTGTCATCAATGATCATATCTGATGCTTGGACGTTACTGATAATTGATTTTTATGAATATGTATATATTTAACTAAAGGGTTTAAAAAGGCAAATAAATTTAAAAAAAATTTTTTTACTTGATGGTTCAAAATTGGTTTGGGCCTTTTTTTCCAGTTTTCCATTCCAGGCGGAGTCCCTAAAGTCCCGAGTGTCTGATGCGGTTTTTAAACCGGGAAAAGTCGTCCCTCAAGCATTTTCTTTTGAATTTTCCTTTTTCTTTTCACTCTCTCCTCGGCCTAGCCCCCCCCCCACTGATATTAACGACGCGTGCACTTTCACAACCGGCTTGGGCAGCGTTTTTTTCTTTCTTTCTTTTTCTTTTCTCTGGGCTCATCTGCACCCGGGAGGGATTATGTCACGGGGTTAGCATGACAGAGTGACTCACTCGCATCGTGGGCCGTTCGTCCCTGCCCTTTTCCAGCGGTCGGGGTTCGTGCTGGCGTCGTAAATAAAAAAGAGAGAGAGAGAGAGAAAAAAAAAAGAATAAAAAATACAAGAGTTAAAAAGCGAAGCCGCGCGGTCCACGGTCCACTAGAGTCAATAGGTCTGCGGATGGTGAAGGGGCTCGAGTGTATCATTTTATGACGATTTAATCTGAACGTTCAATTCGGTTCAGGGCCAATCAAAAGACCAACCATATGATCAACATTAACTTTTTGTTGTATAATACAATGATGCCTAGTGATTATGTAATTATTGACTCTTCAGGGGGTCAATTTATCTGTGTTTAGACATATCAGCGCATAAATGTAAGGTCAAATTGTCCTGATAATTATTGACCTAGTGTTTCTTGAGTTTAAATGTAAAAAGAAAATTTGAAACTGTTCATTTTATAACTACCTTGACCTTTTGGATGTTCAAGGACACATCAAGGATGTTTTTTGCCCTGTTAGTAAGACATTAATTGACCTTTCAGGGGACAATTATCTGTATAAACAACGTAAATGTAAAACCAAAATGACAATCATGATAATTGTTGACCTTTATTTAAGTAAATAACAGGCTTGTATCATTCATTTGTAAATGGACATTCTTGTAAAAGGACACTCTGAGGACTGGATATTTTATAATTATTGACCAAAAGTTTCTTGAAGTGAAAATACCAACAGGTACCTCTGTGTTCCAATATGAATGCAAGGGAAGAACATAAATTCTTATGATTCTCCAACTATTGACTTTTCAGGGAATGATTTACCTATGTACAGACATTTAAAATCAAATTTTGAAAATTATCAACCTGTAGTTTGTTAAAGGTAACAATAGATTCATGCGATTCGTTTGTGTATAATAGGACTTTGAAACAGGAATATTTTATTATTATTGACCTATGGGATTAGTCAATTAAATACTCACATTATACATTTGTGTTTGAATATAATTGTAAGGGAAGAATATAAATTCGTATAATTCTGCAACTATTGACTTTTCATGGATTGATTTATCTAGGTGCAGACATCAGTTTAAAATCAAACTGTCAAAATTGACAATTATTGACCTGTCGTTTTTTAAAGTTAATAGCATACTCATGCGATTTGTTTGTGCAGCACTGGTCTATTTTAAGACTTCTATTCTATTTGTCTATAGAATTCGTCTAAGGCGAAAATTTCATTCGTATTCTAAGAAAAACAATTTTTTCACTCTCTCCTGTTAAGTGTAGGAGGTGAGCTCCTGCTGGATCTTGGCGTCCTGAAATCACGGCAAAAATATCATTCATTTTCTAGGAAAAACGAATTTTTCACTCTCTCCTGTTACTTATAGGAAGTAAGCTCCTACAAGACCCTAGCGTCCTGATATCAAGCGAAAATTTCATTCATATTTTAAGAAGAACGAATTTTCACTCTCTCCTGGTACGTGTAGGAGGTGAGCTCCTGCCGGATCCTAGCGCCCTGATATCAAGCGAAAATTTCATTCATATTAGTAGCATAAGGGACACCACCAGCTCCCCCTCCACTTTCCTCCTCATGGTGTCCCACGGCATTTTCCGCCTAAATTTAAAATCATGGGATCTGATTGGTTCTGTTTTACCGCCGGCCCCTCTCCACCACTTTCCTTTTGAAGGTGTCCCACGGTGTTTTTCCGCCTAAATTTAAAAACATGGGATCTGATTGGTTCTGTTTTACCGCCGGCATTTAAATCATAGGGTCTGGTAATGTCCGAATGGAAGTCCCCCCCTCGCCATCAACGCTTGTCGGGATAATTCGAACCAGGTTATCTCAAGGTTGGTACCCATTTTTTTCCCCATAAAAAAATGGGATAAAATTTAAATTGTCGGCGCTCTATGGTTTGGAGGGGACCGGACCCGAGAGGAGAAGAGGAGAGAGACGGGTCAGTTCAGGTCGACGCACGGCGACACGAACGAAGTAGAGTTTTCCTTCTCTTTTTGTTGGAGAGAGAAAAAAAAGGAAGGAAGGAACGGACGGCAGAGAAGAGGCGTTTAAGACCGTTTAGCGTGTGATTTCCTCTTTGTACTCTTGTCGGTGAGGACATTTTATTTTCGAGAACTTTATTTCTTTTTTTTGTGTGAATAACTTGAGTGAATTCTTTTTGTTTTTTATGAATAAAGTTGTGAAGAACTTATGATTAATTTGAATGTTGTTGTTTTTTTTTTAATACGGAGCCCCCTTCGTGGCGATATCGCAAAATAGGAAGGATTGCTAAGAGAACGAGAAAGATTCGACAGGTAGTCCCGGTGGCCGAGTGCTTATAGGCCACGACTTGTATCCGGCGGCTCTAGGATCTAAACCGACTTGCGGTCAGATATTTTGTTTTAATTTTCCTCTCCACAATTCCTCTCTCTTAATTTTCATTCACTCCTTTACCAATAGAACCATCTCTGCTCTTCTCCCTGCCCCCTTGTTGCCATCTCCCCCCCCTCTCCCTCATACAAATTACTACTCCCTGGCTACTTGGTTGTTAACCTTGTCGGTCTCACTTTTGGTCCTCTCTCGAGCCAAAAAGGGGACGACTGGCGCCCAACATTTTTTACTCCTTTCGTTTATTGTTTTTTTCTCTCATCCACTGACCCACCCCCTTCACCACTGACCGGCTGACCACCCTTGTGAGGTTTTGACCGAAACAAGGTGTTTCGTCGTCCTCGTCTGCTTTTTAAAAGTAAACAAATTCAGGGTATTTACGAAATAAAGCAGGAAGGATCACCCTATGAAAGAAGAGAAATTTTCAAGTAAGTAATTAAATATTTTATGCATGTTATTAATGATAGAATGGGTGAATTACGTACACAAATCCTGAAGTTAATTAAATGTATTACAATCTAATCTTTCTTCAATTCCTTGCACGTCGGCTCAGTCATCAATATTCATCAATGAATATTGTCTTATTAACAACCAAGTAATATTTTAATAAACGTTTACGTAAATTACAATTGCTTCGATAGATAGGTTAATGTTAATATAATTCGAATTTCTGTAGTTAGTCTTTATTCAAAATCCGACCGATTTGGACAATTTTAACGTCGTTGGTCAATTTGCGGAAAGCAATATGGATATTGTTAGTCAGCAAATTGCAGAATGTGAAGTGAGTAGTTTTGATTTAATCAAAATGATAGTTTATATTATTTTTCTCACTCTTATATTATTGAGTAAAATATCGGTTCTTCAGGTTTTAATTTACGTTTAGAAATGTTAATTTATTATTCTGTTTTGTGGGCTGAAGTAAATTTTAAAATTGTTACTCAATTTACATATATTGATATTTACTTAAAGGTGTATCACGTTGGAAAATCCGGTTCAAATTGAAGAGGAAAAAATCCAATAGATCGGATGTAAAAGAGACAAAAACATCCAAAAAAGAAGTAAAAACATTAAACCTTTTCAATTTTGAACAATAATTACATACCTCCTACATAACATGGTAATTATGTTATATTATATATACGGTGAGTTATATTTTATTTTCAGGAAAGCGACGGGAAAAAAGGAAATTTGTGCAGCCAATTCGCAGAACTTGAGGGATGATGCTGTCAATCTTACAGTAATTTCTTATAGATTGCTTAAATAATTTTAAAATTATTTTAGGATTTCGAAGAAGCTATTCAACATGCGGAAAAAAATAATAAAAGAGAAATAATAGGAGAGAAAAAAATTATGGAGTCTAAATTTAATGAAAAAAAAAAGGAAAGGGAAAGGGAAAGGAAATGTTCACACACAGAAAGAAACAAATAAAACAGACCAAAGGATAAAAAGTAAGTAAAGTAATAAAAGGATAAGTGTCGAAAAAGTATACAATTTTTACTATAATGGAAATAGCAATAGGTGTTCTAATTAATTATTTTTCAGAAAATTAAAAAACAAGACGGAAGCTATTAACCGGCATATCAAGACACGGCTAAATAAACTGAAATGTACTGAACATTCATGCTCTTGTCTCAATTTTGTCAACTGGGTTCGGCATTTACTTGAAGAATAAAAGTTTCAAATTTTTTATGCTAATTTTAGTTCATAAAATTATAATTTTTAGTTATATTAAAATTATGTATTTGATTTTAAAACAATGATGATAATAGTATGATTTTTTTAAAATTATAATTCATTTCATTATACGTCTTTTTGATATTGGTTACTCCTTTTCTCTCTCACCCTCCTCATTCTATTATATATACAGGGTGAATTGCTACTCGTGCTACAAACTTCTCCAGTAGATTCTTCACCCTAAAATGAACAAAAAAGTTCATATTGTCCATGGTCCGATTCTCAACCATTTCAGAGTAATTTCGCTTTTTATCGATTTTGAAAGATATCACGTCCTGGGGTCGGAAAATCGTGATATCTTTTAATCTAAAAATTTCTCTGAAAATCTAATAGCACCGTTGAAATTCCCGTTAATTTTTCAATAAGAAGATGACGGTGGCAAAATGTTTGGGCTAATTTTTTGTGTTTTATTTCAGCCAGAACTACAAAAAGAGTGGAAAATTGTGTAAATCGGAAAGTGTATAAAGTAATCCAGAGTTTCTAATTTTAGTCTCAGAAGGCAGCAAATTTGAGGAAAACTACCTGATTTAATAACGCTTCCAACGCACTCGTCATTTTCTTATTTAGTGGTTGTGAGACCAAGATGTTGATGACAAAAAGAGAAAAAATGGTGGTTCAAGGATTGCTAATGTTTGAGAGTTCAACTTTTTAGATTGGAAAAAACATAGAAACTCACCAATAATTTTTAAAATTCATTTATTTTTATTCATTTTAGTTTTTGTTCAAATTGAAAACCGTTCTCCGAAATACACAAAAGTGCCCGTTTTCTCATACTTCCAACTGTCACACCAAAACTGAGAACACGTCTAAGTTTTTCAGCAGCGGTGAAGATCCTTGCTCTCAAATCGTCGACGTTTGTCACTTCAGTGCGATAGACTAGTTCCTTGAGATATCCCCAGACGAAGTAATCCATGGGGTTAAGATCAGGAGATCTTGGTGGCCATGGAACTGTCCCACCACGGCCGATCCATGTTTCGAATGTTCGATTCAAATACGCCTGAACTAATCTAGAGGAATGTGGAGGCGCACCATCGTGCTGAAAAATTATGTTTCGTCTCAATTGTAAAGGAAGGTCCTCCAGCAAGGTGGGCAGCATGTTTTGGATAACATTTAATTAAATTGGGCCAGTTAATCTTGCCGGAAAATCTAAGTAGGGACCGATGAGGACATTTCCAATAACTCCCGCCCAAACATTGATTGAAAAACGTCTTTGGGAATGTTGCTGACGACTTGCATGTGGGTTTTGATGGGAGTATTGGTGCAGATTATGGGTGTTAAATACTCCGTCTCGGGTGAAATTTGATTCATCTGACCACAAAATTCGATGAAAGAAGTGATGTTCCTCAGTGTCAGATTGTACAAGCCAGCAACAAAATTCCTTCCTACGATAATTGTCACCAGTATGCAATACTTGAATCTTTTGAACGTGGTAGGGATATAGTTTTTCCTTTTTCAAAATTTCACACACCTTGAACTGGGAGATCCCGAATGCTCTCGCGAGGTCTCGTGTGCTGATATCTGGTTGAGCCATTACCCGATCGATCACCGTTTGTTCCAAACCAACATCAGTTTGCTGATTACCTAATTCGCGTAAATTTGTGGGGAATCTACCTGTTCTACGGAGACATTCGTGGAGCCTAATGAAAACACCGATACTAGGTAAACGTCGGTGAGGATACCTAACTCCATATTCTTGACGCGCTGCTCTCGCGCTACAACCGCAGAAACCATAAACAAGATGCATATCTGCATACTCTTCATACGAAAATGTAGACATTATCACAAATTTTGTTAACTGCACGAGTACACTTTAGACAATGAACAAAATTCAAATCTTTTCATTCGTTGTGAGTAAACACCATTATCTTATTAGGTATTAATCCTAATTCCAATTGTGTAAATAAAAGACTTATTGGGTCTTTCTTCCTTGACCTTCTAGCTGTTTGTAAACTTCTTAAGCATTACATACTAAATGGGCATCAAATTAAATTAAAAAATTTCAATGGAATTATGATTTTGAGAGAAAAACAAAGTGAAAAAACTTTTTGTGGTTTTTACAGTTTTTCTCTTTTTGTCATCGACATCTTGGTCTCAAAACCACCAAATAAAAAAATGACGAGTGCGTTGGAAGCGTTATTAAATCAGGTAGTTTCCTCATATTTGCTGCCTTCTGAGACTAAAATTAGAAACTCTGGATTACTTTATGCACTTTCCGATTTACACAATTTTCCACTCTTTTTGTAGTTCTGGCTGAAATAAAACACAAAAAATTAACCCAAACGTTTTGCCACCTTCATCTTCTTATTAAAAAATTAACGGGGATTTCAACGGCGCTTATAGATTTTAAGAGAAATGTTGAGATTAAAAGATATCACGATTTTCCGACGCCAGGACGTGATATCTTTCAAAATCGATAAAAAGCGAAATTACTCTGAAATGGTTGAGAATCGGACCATGGTCAATATGAACTTTTTTGTTCATTTTAGGGTCAAGAATCTACTGGTAAAGTTTGTAGCACGAGTAGCAAGTCACCCTGTATATAACCGACGCCCCCTTTTATTATTAAAAACCTAGCAATTATTGACTTCACCAGTAAAGCTAGTAAATCGATCGAAATTGCATTCATTTTCTAGGAAAAACGAATTTTTCACTCTCTTCTTACCTACGTGCTGGAGGTGAGCTCCTGCGAGATCCTAGCGTCCTGATATCAAGGCGAAAATTTCATTCATATTCTACTAAAAATTTTCACTTTCTCCTGGTACGTGCTGGAGGTGAGCTCCTGCGAGATCCTAGCGTCCTGATATCAAGGCGAAAATTTCATTCATATTCTACTAAAAATTTTCACTTTCTCCTGGTACGTGCTGGAGGTGAGCTCCTG
>CM077110.1:8383342-8399869 GCA_039619505.1 Cimex hemipterus | reverse complement strand
TACATATATATATATATATATATATATTCTATAATTATTGACATTCCAAATATCTTAGCGTAAACATAAATATATTATTATTTTCTGAACTCTACATTTATTGTCATTGTTTGTTTTAGTCAATTACCCTCTCATATGATTCATGTGTGTTATAAATTTAAGAGGAGCGTTGGAAACGTGAAGGTTGTGTAATTACTGACTTTTGAGATGATCCTAATTTAATGCTCATCGGTTCCATCTGCGGTTGATCATAAAATGTAAGGGAAGTTTGGGAAGTCTTATGTGGGAATTACTGTCCTTTTCAGTATTTTTGTTTATTTATTTATCTGTGTATAAACATAAATATGATATTTGATTGTCAAACTTGACAATTATCGATATTTTGTGTAAGTTTGACAATTCGATATCTGTGTAAATAGCAACTGGCTATTATCATTTCAGTGTCACATCTTCAAAAATTAAAATTAAGATAAACGAAGTTGAAATGCATTTCATTTATATTCAAACACAGATGAATCACTTGCATCGGTAATTGACTTAATTTCACTAAAGGTCAATAAATATCAAGCTGTATAGTGTTGGACAAATAACTGGACAAATCAACACCTAAATGGTCAATAGTTACTATTATCATACATAACTACTCTTACATTTATATTTACCCACAGTTATATTACACCAGTACAAAATTGAACAAAAACAATAAAAAATAAACACATAATAATAATGGTACACGATCGCCAATTTTAAAAATGTTTTTTTAACATTTGAATCTATCCCATGGATATTTCATTGACTTAAACATCCAATAGGTCAATATTTATTCAATCACCAGGCTACACAACGTCTCTATTACATATTTGTATTCCAATGAAGATTTTATTGCTAAACAATCAAGAAGTCAATTTGTATAAAATAATCATACTTCAGAGTGTCCTTTTACAAGAATGTTCATTCTCACATCTATCGGATGAGTCTGTTATTGACTTTTTTTAAAATGGTCGGAATTATCAGGCTTGGCAATTTGATTTTTTTTTATTTTACATGGATGAATTGACAAAGGTCAATAACTGTAGTACTATCAAACTTCACAGTAACCCCTAAATACACAGATGTATTGTAAGAGTGTGTCATTAACTTTTCTTTTTTTTTAAATCAAAAAGTCAATGATTAATAGGTTTTACTTGTTTTTTTTCATCAGACTTCACTGCCTTCCCGTACTTCTTTCTACATTTATTCATATGAATTGCAAGAGTGTATTATTAACTTAAAAAAAAAAACAAAGATCAAAACTATCAGGCTGGGCAAATTTGATTTCTCATTTATATTTATCCACGGACGAATGGACTTCTAAAAGGTCAATAACTGTAGTACTATCAAACTTCACAGTCTTACCGCCAGGTTTCAATTTGCCATTGTATATTTAGATGGTTACACAAATGAATCTGAAGAGTTTATTATTAATTTCGACAAAGAAGGCAGTTTGATTTTAAATTCATGTCTATGCACAGATAGAGCAATGAAAAGTCAATTGTTGCAGTACTGTTAGCCTTCACAGTTCTCCACTACACTTATATTCATACAGAGATGTATTGGATAAGTGTATTTTTAACTTAAAAAAAAAATTATCAGGCTTGGCAATTTTTTTTTTATTTACATTTTTCCATGACTGAATTGACATCCACATGGCCAAAATTACTGTATTATCAGACTTCAAATTCTTACCGCCAGGTTCCAATGTGCCATTTTGTATTTAGACGCTTTCACAAATGGATCTGAAGACTTTGTTTAACTTTGACTAAGAAGGCAGTTTGATTTTAAATTCATCTCTATGCACAGATAAAGCTATGAAAGGTCAATAGTTGCATTCACAGTCTTCCCCTACACAGATATATCCATCCTCATACACAGATATATCGGATGAGTGTGTTATTAACATAAAAAACTCAAAAGGTCAATAATTATCAGGTTTGACAATTTGATTTTTCATTTACATTTTTACAGGGATGAATTGAGACATATACAAGATCAATATTTGCAGTATTATCAGACTTCCGATTTTTTTTTCTTTTTAATTAACTTTATTTCTACTTGCTCCTTTTATTAGTCTACAGGCATACATGCTATTGTATTATCAGACTTCACAGTCTTATCTCATGTTTATATTCATAAACGGATGCATGGCCTGCATCTGCTATTGACATTATTAAGAAAATAAAAAACCTTTAAAAAGTCAATAATTATCAGGCTTGACAGTTTGATTTTTCAGTTATATTTTTTCATGGATAAATTGACATCTAAAAGGTCAATAGGTGCAATACCGTTAGCCTTCACAGTCTCTCCTAAATTTATATTCACACACAGATGTGTTGCATGAGTTATTTAATTCGCTTAAACATCTAAAAGGTCAATATTTATCAGGCTGGACAATTGGATTTTTCATTTATATTTTTCCATGGATGAATTGACTTCTAAAAGGTCAATAACTGTGGTACTATCAAACTTCACAGTCTCCCCTATATTTATATATTTATATTCATACACAGATGTATTGCATGAGTATGACATTAACTTTTTTTTTAAATCAAAAAGTCAATAATTAACAGGTTCGACTTGATTTTTTCATCAGTCTTCACAGCCTTCCCTTACTTCTTTCTACATTAAATAAATTTTATTCACAGATTTTTTTTTTTTCTTTTTAATAACTTTGTTTCTGCCTGCTCCTTTTATCAGATTACAAGCATTCAATTAAATAAATTATTTTTGCAATAGAATAGTTTCGTTGTACATGCTCCATTTTACTCACCAAAATCAATTAATAAATTAAACTACTCATCCTCTAGCGGCCAAATTTCACTACTTTGAACCAAATCAGTCAAAATCAATGTGGACCTTCCTGTGTCAAATATGCATATAAATATGTATATATTTTATTATGTGACTCCAGGTTTGGTTATTATTAAATCTTGCCAGATATGATCTATTTTTACCACGATTTGTCAAGGCCATTGTCGATGCGAAGGAATGCTTTATATCTAATCAAAGGCGAGAAGTTATAGTCTGAAAATAGCATTTTGTTATTTTCGCATCATTGGTATTTTAACATTCTTTTTCCCACTTTTTTAAATTCTCTTCGGTACAATTTTCTGCCTCTTTTGCCAATTCACCAGCAAGTCCTTTGGGCCGACAAATTGCAATGTTCCAACAGGAATCATGTCGCATTGTTTTTAGTTATTCTTGATTTCTTCAACTAATGATGGTTTCTGCGGTCTTGAATCATTGAGAGTCTGTACGGAGAATTATCGTTGTTTCTGCACCTCCCGTATCATTCTCTAGGAACCACCCTGGTGCTCTCAAAATGGCCAGGAGTTGTTAGGAACACCATGCTGCAAGTCTATACGTTGAAGTTGCATGATTTTTTTTTTTTTCTTTTGTCTAATCAAGAAGGTGCATCAACATATTTGTAAATTTACTACCATCAGACCTACTTCACAGTCATAATTCCTATTTATGAAATCAAATTTTAACTCGTATATGATTGTGACATTTTCTGCCTCAGTTGGATGAGCACAGGTTTTTTTTTCTTTTTTTTTTTTTTTTTCTTTCTTTCTTTCTTTCTTTTTTTTGGGCTGGGGGTTATTTTGTATAATGGTCAGGTTGGACTTGTGGCCACCTTAGCTTCATAGTTTTTAATTTTAATTCTTTTAAAGTCTATTTACACACAAACAATTGTTAAAATTGGTCCTCTGGGCAGGATCATCTCCATAAAATTTTGTTCAATATCCTTTGTAAACATGAAAAAACTGTCGAATTAAAGATCGGTTTAAAAAAAAAAAAAAAACACACATCCTCGGGATCCTCCTGTAAACATGGGAAAACGCTTTCAAATTAAACATCAGTTAAATGTTAGCCTTGTTGAAATTTGGTCCTCCTGGACGGATATCTTTTTGCATGAACACCTTTCATCTACCTGTTCAAACGGAAATTTCAGCTCACATTTGTACATTCTTACAATTTAAAAAACTCTTGTAAATGTGGAAAACTCTGTCAAGTTAAAGAATCTGAATGGATCATCTTCCTATGGGACTCATTACAAAACCTGGTTTACACTGTATTCTAGGTGATTTTTATAAAATCTTCTTACTCGTTTATCTAATCTCTATTGCTCTATTAGTAAAAAAAAATTGGCCCTCTGGGCCGGATCATTTTCATTAAAAAATCTAATAACCCTGTAACCATTAGGAAACAACTGTTTATAACTAGGTAATAGAAAAACCAAATCAATTTAAACATCAGTTAAAAAATTCGTCTTATTAAATTTGGTCCTCTGGGCCGGATATCTTCTCGTATGCATACCTTTAATCCACCTGTTCCAACTGAAATTTCAGCTCATATTAAAAAAAATCTTGCTAAAAATTAGTCCTCTGAGCTGAATCATCTTTATAAAATTTTATTTAGTAATCCTGTAAACATGGGAAAACTCTGTCAAATTAAAGATCAATTAAACATAATTACATTTTATTTTCTTATGAGACCGATTTTAAAACTGGATTTACACTGAATTCAAATTTTGTGTTGGCGGTTTTTTTTATTCTTTTACTCTTTGAAATTAATATTTATTGCCCTGTAAGTAAAACGATTTGGTCCTCCGTGCCATATCATCTTTCTATGCTAATTTCCTTATGGGACCCATTTCTTGTAAAACCTGTTTTGCACTGAATTCTAGGGTTTTTTTTTAATCCTTTTACTCTTTTAAAATAATATTTATTAGTAAAAGCCCTATTAGTAAAACATTTGGTCCTCCGGGCCGGATCATTTTCATAAATATTTTTTACTAGTCCTATAAGCATGGGGAAATATGTTCAATTTAAACTTTAGTTAAAAAATTCTTCTTATTATAAACTCCTGCTCAAAATTAACGCACCACTTCAATATTTCACCATATGTTTTTCTCAGGTGTTTTTTGAACGTTATTTTTATTTTTAGTATTGTAGGTTATTAATAATAAAACATTACAAATGAAAATGAAAAGCAGAAAAGGACGGTAAACTTTATTAAAAAATATTCCATAAAAAAGACTGAAAAGGTCAAAAATTTTCATTTAAGTTCAAACACAAATTTAATTACTCAGTATCTGGTGTTGCCTCCCCTGGCTTTGATTACTGCATCCAGGCGTCTTCTCATGCTGTTGATGAGGTTTTTTACCCTTTCTTGTGGAATATTCTCCCATTCTTCCAATGCCGCTTGGCGCAGTTGCGAAAGGTTGCTAGGAGGTTGTATTCGGCTCCTAATCCTTTTTTTTAGCTGATCCCAGATATGCTCAATAGGGTTGAGGTCAGGACTACGAGCTGGCCATTCAATCCGCTCAATATTCTGTTCATTTAAAAATTCTTCCACCGATCTCGCACGGTGAGGTCTAGCGTTATCTTGCATGAATAAAAAGCCTTGTCCAATATTCCTAGCGAAAGGCACTACATGAGGTTGGAGGATCTCTTCCACATACCTTGGTGCATTTAGAGACCGTCCTGGAACAACGACTAACTCTGTGCGGGCCTCCATGCTGATACCTCCCCAGAACATGATGGAGCCTCCACCAAAGGCGACGCGAGGAATAATATTGCACTGAGCAAATCTTTCTCCACTTCGTCTCCATGTCCGAGCACGACCATCTGGAGAATTAAGAGCGATTCTAACTTCGTCAGAAAATAAAACTCTCTTCCAGGCATCAAAACTCCAGTTGAGGTGATCCCGGGCAAATCGCAGCCTGGCTACTCGGTGGTCTCTGGTCAGTAGTGGCCCTGAAGCAACCCGTCTACTGCTCAAGCCAAACTCATTCAGCCTTCTTCGAACAGTGGGAGCCGAAATTGAGACATTCCTGGTGCTTTGAAGGAGGCTACTCATTTCCGAACTTGTCACCTGCCTCGTTCTGAGGGCATGTAAGCGCAAAAATCGGTCATCCCTCTCGGTCGTTGCTCTTGGACGTCCTTGTCCAGGCCTCCGTGTGTTGCTGCCAGTTTCATTGAACCGTTGGAGAGTTCTTCCGATGGTGGTATGGTGACATCCAATTATTCTTGCAACTTGTCGCTGGCTGTAGCCCTCCTCAAGAAGAGTCATCGCTCTGACGGCTTCACGCTCACTCAAATGTCTTATGGGCGCCATAAGTTCTAAATTAAAGTTTAAACTTCCAAAAGAAATGGTGTCTGTTAAGCAGATGCAGTGAAACTGAGGAATAAACCAGGAGGAAACTCTTGTGTATCTTACCAAATCCATTTCAAAGCGGATTAACACGATTGTAAACAATTCTTGTTTACTTTTGTGGGATTGTGAAGCATAAAAAAGAGAATAAACATGAAGAGATTTAGCTGGATTTCTCTAAAAAGAATTTCTGTTTAAAAATTAAGGTGGTGCGTTAATTTTGAGCAGGAGTTTAATTTGATCCTCCTTAGATTTCTTAATGTGTAATTTTTTTAAACCTAGGCGGACGACATCACAATTCCATCCAACTCGATATCTGTCCAAGCTACCTCCAACATCCTGGAACACCTTGAGCTTATCAAAGGCTCGTGTAAAAAATGGAGGACAAGAATGAACGAATAGAAACGATGCACTCAGTATAATTTTACACTGAAAACGTAGCCTTGCCCTCCATCGTACAACATAAACTTCTCGACAGGGTATTGACATGCAGTTCCCACACAGGACTTAACCTCAACAACTTAATACAAGTCTTGGACAAGTACTAAGACTTAGTAGCTTCTATCTTGAAAATGTAAATGGATGAAGGCCTAGTGTCAGGTATGCAAGTTAAAGAACCTCATTGCCCTAATGGCATTGCGACCCCCCCCCCCCAAATGGGAAACATATCATATATATATATATCTATATATATAAGTTAAATAACTTCTTTGGTCGAATGAGTTTTTAAAAACTTTTATTCAAAGAAATTACAAATAATCTGATATACATTCAGAACTTTATGAATCTAAGACAAATCTCTTCGATATGCGTTCGGGAAAATCTGGCTTAAGACTAACGTTTATTAAAATTAAAATTGTTATAACATTTCTAGAGTGGGAGAGAGTGCTGATGACAATTCTAGGAGCAACACCTGCATCCTAGCATTGTCATCACATTATTTATTTCGCACAATGTTTATAACTCGTATATAACTCCTCCCCCCTTAGAGAGAGCTTCCCTGGAAGCTCGTAAAAAGGAAAAATTACAATTATAAATTTGAACTAACTTATTGTATGTTAAGGTATCTTTTTACATTTGTAATGAACCACACCTGTGGTTACTTAAGGCTAACATGCTTTTCTTATGTCTATACAAAATGATGGTTATGATAATTATTATGACGGGTAGGATTATGTACAGGATGCCAAAGGCTGGGGTTGATGTGCACCACTGGTGTTTCTTGAATGTTGTGGGTGAACGTTGGCATGTCCATTCCCAACTTTTGTAGATGAACGGTGATGTTCAGGTTCTGCATTTTTTCCATTGGGAACGATAAGCCACTCAGCCAGTGCGGTTGTCCAGAAGTTCTGGTCTGTAAACTAATCTTCTTGTTCCTGTAGAATAGAGCATCGTCTTCCGCATTTATAAGGAACAAACCTTTCAATTTATGCGTTTCTCGGCCAGCTGCGGTTTCTACTGTGACTGTGTCCGGTTCCGCAAAAATTGCTAGGTATTGGTTGATTTCTGGAATTCGTTGCAGTAAATTGTTGGCTATTTTGATGTCGGCAATCTGGCAGTGTTCCATGTTTTCTTGAAGCAATATGTTTTTGCCGCAAGGTGTTTCTTGATGGACCTCCTCCTCGGTGGAGCAAATGAAGAGTCCGTTGATTTCAGGGCACAGTGTTCTCAGTGGTTGAATGATCAAATTGTCCTTAGACTTTAAAAAGTATTTGTATTCTGCCAGCACAGTTATAAATTTGTTTTTATGATAGGATGGAATAGAAAGGAGACAATACAGGTCATAATCTGTTTGTTGTGTTATAGGTAGTGACAGATAGTACACAACTTCATTTTTATGATATTTACATTTAGTTTGTACCATTGATTCAATTTTTAAGATATTCTCTAGTTTTAGTTCAAACGGAAATCCACTGGGGTAATGTTTTAATAATTTATTTAATTCATTAAACATATCTCTAGGTTTTATTATACTGGGATGTAGTCTCCCTAGATTACAGAATACAATAGAATTTTCTATTTCCCTTAGCATATCAGAGATTAATTCAAATAATAGAACAAGTTGGTTAAGCATATTTTCTAATTCTAATACATAAATCTCCTTATTATTATTCTTAATGATATTATTAAGATCTACAAATTTATTTTTTAATTCTACATTATTAATATTTATTTCCTTAATCAAGTCTTTATAATTTTTAATTAACATATTGTTTACAGAGTATTGGTTATTTAATTGATAATTAATGTTATTTACACTATTTTTTACATCTACTAACATTTTTTCATATTTTTCACCATCATAGGCGTCTAAGTTACCTGTTATGAATTTTACAATGGATCCTATACCATTTATTATTCCTCTTTTTGCTCTTAATTTTCTATGTACAATTAACGCATTTAGTTTGTCGCTTATTACACTGCCTTCATAATTGATAATTTTAAAATAATTATTTAATTTCTTTTTTATATCGGTATCGTTTTTTGTCAGCTCAAAGATTTTCAAATAGTTAACGTTCAACTCATTGAATTGGGTGTCTAATTCCGTAACATTGTAGTAATGAATGAGCGTGTGGCGTGTTTGTTGGATTTTCGCTTTTCCTAGTTTTATGGGTAGTATACCGGGGTTTGTTGTGATGTTTTTGATATTCAGTCCATTTGCATAGCAGATGAGGATGGACCTGGAACAGCGTCAATATTTTGAGTGATTTTCCTAGGTCTTTGAACATCTGACAAGTGAATTTTACTTTGTGTGTTATAGTGTTGTGCATTTAGTGTACCTAATTTCAGAGTTTTGTTGATCGATTTTAGCGTTTGTTTCTTATATTTGTTTTTTGTTTTACTTTGTTTTTGTTTATTTCTTATATATACCTCTTCGGGGATATCAGGTAATTCTTCTCTTTCTTGGTTTAGCGTTGCTATAGTTTTTTCTTTGATTTTCGAATTTAGTTCATTAATCTTTTGATATAATAAAAGAGTTTTCTGTTTGTGAGTGTTTATGTAATCGTTGTATATTTGTATTTCTAAGTCTAGTGCGAACGGGGAGTCATTTTCGATGTGACCGCTGATTATGTTACTTGGTTTTGCATTCGTGGAGGAATGTATTGTGTTGTTATAGGCTAAAATAGCATAGTTCATTTTCTCTTTGATTGAATCATTCTTAAATTCTTGTCTATTGTTTAGTATTCTTAAATGTTCCAGGAGTGTTGAGTGTAAACGTTCGACTGGTCCATTTGATTCTGGGTGTTGAGAACTTGTAAAATGAATTTGGATTTTGTGAATTGCTAGCAGTTCTTTTACTAAAGAATTGTTAAATTCTGTTCCGTTATCCATGACAATTTGTTTCGGTACATTATGATGAGAGAAGAATTTTATTAACTTATTTACAACTTCTATAGCCTGATTAGATTTTAATCTATAAGCCTGTGCGTATTTTGAAAATGTGTCTATTAATGTTAAGAATTTTGTTTTTTCGAAGGTTACAGTGTCTATATGAATTATTTCGAACGGTTTAGTAGGGTTAGGCGTTATGTTGAATTTCAGTTTTAATGGTCTCCTATCATATTTCGTTACTTTACAGATCTCACATCTGTTGATGAAATTTTGAATCGATTTTCTCATATTTGGCCAATAGTAGCAACGTTTGATTCTTTCTGTAGTTTCTTCGATGCCTCTATGGTTTGTTTTTCCAGTGTGGTAGTTTTCAATTAATTGTAACTGTTCATCCTCCTCAAATACGTCTATTAATTTTATCGTGTGTTTGAAAAACTTAACCTCTGAATGTTTAAAATGTTTTACCATTACGGAACTAAATTGTTCATAAACATCGTCTTCGAAGAAAAGGGAGTATTTTGTTTTAGGGACTATATATGTTTTTACGAATTCTGTAATGTCGGATTCGAAGTGTGTTTTTGAGATTTGGATGATGACCCTTGTTTTGTTGTCATTTAATTTTATTATTTTCGGTTTCGCGGGGCTATTTTCTACAAGAGAGACAATTATTTGGTTTTTTCCGATATTAACCGGTCCTTCGATGATGGGGATCGTTATTATCGTATTTCCTTCCGCGTTGGAGTGAACTGTTTCAATATCAGTTTCATTGTCATTTTCTAATTCGTCTAGATTTACAATAACTGATTGGTTTTCCTGAACTTCGTTAGGGTTTTGGAAAACTTCATCCGCGATGTCTGGGTTTTCTAAAAAGAATTGAGTAAGGAAGTCGTCGACCTCTTTGTCACCAGTGTCAGCATAGTTTACGTTGAGTTCGACACGTGATAACGCATCAGCGACTTTATTATCAGTGCCTTTGCAATGCTTTATCTCGAAATCAAATTCTTCTAGCTTCAACCTCCATCTCATTAATTTCGAGTTTGGCTCCTTTATGGAGAATAACCATTGTAACGGTTTGTGATCGGTATATAATATAAAATGACTTGAAAATAAATATGGCCTAAATTGTTTAGTAGCCCAGACTATTGCTAAAAGCTCTTTTTCGATGGTTGATAGATGAGTTTCGGATTCGTTTAAAGTACGACTTGCAAAAGCGATGGGCAGGTCCGCATTTTTAATGTTTTGACTGAGAACTGCACCTAAAGCGACGTTACTTGCATCTGTAGTTAAATTAAAAGGTTTTGAAAAATCTGGGTATTGTAAAATGGGGCTGTTACTGAGGATATTTTTGCATTTTTCGAAACAGTTTTTATATTCTTCGTTATTGACATCTACTTTCGATCCTTTTTTTAGACATCTAGTTAAAGGTTTAGTTAAATGTGCAAAATTTTGGATAAATCGTCGATAATAGCCTAATAATCCTAGGAAAGATTTTATTTCTTTTTGTGTTTTTGGGATGGGAAATTGCTTAATAGCTTTGATTTTTTCAGGGTTGGGTTTCACGCCCTCCGGGGTTACAACATGGCCTAAATAAGCTACTTCTTTACGACAAAATTCCGTTTTGTCTAATTGTATCTTGAGATTTGCTTCTCGTATTCTTGTAAAGACGGCTCTTAAATCTTGAATATGTTCTTGTAAACCTGAACTGTAAATTATGATATCGTCAAGGTATACCATAACGTTTTTTAAACCTCTTAGGACGTTATCCATTACTCTTTGGAATGTCCTAGGTGAATTCTTCAATCCAAAAGGCATCCGTAAAAATTCGTAATGGCCTTGGTCTACGCTAAATGCAGTTTTTTGGACACTTTCTGGACTCATTTCGACCTGATGGAAACCAGAAGTTAAATCCAGGGTGCTAAAATAATTACACTTTCCTAATTTATCGAGAAGATCAGTTATATTTGGAATCGGATATTGATCATCTATTGTTTTTTCGTTTAGTTTGCGGTAGTCTACTACCATCCGCCATTTTTGTTTTCCAGAGTTATCTAATTTCTTTGGAACGACCCACACAGGTGCATTCCAAGGGGAATGTGACGGCTGAATAATTTTTTGTTCCAATAATTTTCCTACTTGTTCTTGAATTTCTTGTCTGTGTATTTCTGGATATCTATATGTTTTAGTATAAATTGGTGTTTCATCTTTGGTCCTAATTACGTGTTTGATTTTGTTTGTGAAAGATAGGTGTGTGTTTTCCTGATACAATATATCATTAAATTACGTTGTCAATTTTTTAATCGCTAATGTTTCTTCTGAATTCATGTGATCTGTTCTAATTTTAGTTAGGTCTACTTTATTTGATTTGACTTGATGATTTTTTGTGTACGAATTTTCTAATGGGATAACTTCGTTAAAATTCGAGTTTTCCGATTGGATAGGAGTTTCTAATTTAAATTCCGAACTTACATCACTAAAATTTGTAACTACGCAAAACGCTTCATGATCCTCTACTTTTAATAGGCATTCTTTTATCTCGCAATTATTATAGTTTGTATGGGGAACGATCGCTTCGCCGGATTTTACATTTTTTATGGGTATTTTTATAATTTGTTCTGTTCTCGCGCCTATATTATATATCGTAGTTTCGTTACTGGTTTTTTGATATGAGATTTCCAACATAGTCTGTGGCGTGACAAGCTGATTATTTTCAAGATCTATACGAGCGTTTAGAAATGTAAGAGCGTCTAAACCTAATAAGAGATCGAATTTTTCGTGAAATTTAAATATTCTAAATTTTAAATGTAATCCGCTAATTTGGAATAGGTCGGAACATGGAATAAATGTACTAAATTTTTCTGTCGAGGTTCCATGCGCTGAAGTTATCTTAAATGGGTCTAATTTTATCGATTTGTTAAAATATTTGTGTGCTATTTCCGGATTGATAAAAGATGTTGTACTACCTGTATCGATTAAGATTTTGAGAGGTGGGTTTCTAAATTCTATGTAAGGGAGGCTTGCCTGGTTGCATTGTGTCATCAAGTGGTATTCGGGTAGAGGCTTTTGTTTTCTAAAAAATGATCCATAGGTTCTAAGTTCGATTGATTTTGGTGTTGTGAATTTTCTGTGGCGGTTGTCTGGTTATTTAAGTGATGAATTTCTTCTACTGTGTAATTTGGACGCTGTTGACCAAATTTGGAATTTTGCTGTGTGAAAAAATTATTGGGTTCTCTGAACGATTGTCTGCTTTGTATCGACATGGGTGTTGGTTTGATGTCACGTCCGTTCGCGGCTTGAATTCGCGGGGCAAACATGCTGTTTTGTGAGTTTTGTGTGTTAGGTTTTGTGTTTTGAGGGAAATTAGGATATTGGTTGGGGAATCTTGCTGGGTGTCTAATAGGTGGTTGAAATCGAGGTTTCCTTGACGGATAATTGTCTGGTTCTTGATAAGTTTTCAAAAACTGAAAATCATTCGTAAGAATATTTAATGCTTCTGTGAAATTACTGGGATTCCTAGTGCGCATAAGTGAGCCTAGGGGTTCTTTTAGACCTCTGAGTAAGACACGAAGTGCGACGCCTCTCGCATATTCAATTAAAGTGTTAGATTGAAGGGGATTATGGTTTTTAAAATATGCTATTTGTAAGTTTAAAAGGTTTTGCACTCGTTGATAGAACTCATACGGTTTTTCATTTTGTTGTGTCAGTCTAGAGATTTCAATCTGGAGAGTGAATGCGTCCCTTTTGTCGGCGTATCCCTCTAACTATGCAGTTTTTAAATCTGCCCAGTTTGATACGTTACTATTTTCAATCACTTGAGCTGCAGGACCTTTTATCTTATTTCTTAAGCATGAAAGCAGGTATACATTTTGGAAATTGTTAGGGTGATTGGTATCAACAAATGTGTTAACTAGTTTCTGTGATATGTCTAAGAATCGTGTAAGAACAGTTTGGTCTCCGTCGAATTCCGGAACCATGTCAAGAAATTCTCTTTTGAATTCCGGGAGAGCCATCTTTTGATATTTATTAACAATGTGTGAAAATGTTCGTTTTTTAATAAAATGTTAATGGTGTTACAATTTTAAAATTTTCGTTTTTTAATAAAATGTTAATGGTGTTACAAATTTAAATTTTCTTGTTTTAATAAAATGTTAATGGTGTTACAAATTTAAATTAGATTATTTTAAATGTTCCTTACATAAAAAAGAGAGCTCGTACAACCATGTTCGCTGGTTCCGAGAGTCTGGAAGTTCGATGCCGATTAACCGTTGAAACGGAAAGTTACTAAATAATAACTTTCGACAATGTCCAGTACCGACTGCGCCAGTTAAATAACTTCTTTGGTCGAATGAGTTTTTAAAAACTTTTATTCAAAGAAATTACAAATAATCTGATATACATTCAGAACTTTATGAATCTAAGACAAATCTCTTCGATATGCGTTCGGGAAAATCTGGCTTAAGACTAACGTTTATTAAAATTAAAATTGTTATAACATTTCTAGAGTGGGAGAGAGTGCTGATGACAATTCTAGGAGCAACACCTGCATCCTAGCATTGTCATCACATTATTTATTTCGCACAATGTTTATACTCGTATATAACTTATATATATATATATATACATATATTTTTTTTTTTTTTTTTTTTTTTTTTCATCAACTCAATATTTTCAATCTTTTTAAATGAATAAATCACTACATATTTGAATTATTTTTACTCGCTGTCGACAGAACATTATAAATATAGAAGCAAAGGGACGAAAAAGGCCAAAATGATAAATAGTGAACCAAATCGACTTCTGTTCGACAGGGCAAACAGATATAGATTTTTTTTTCGCCCAGCCTATCTCGTCCTTGTTTAAAAACGAATAGAAATTTGAAGATAAAAAAAATGTTTGTCAGGGACAAAATTTCTATTTTAAAAAAAATTGGGTTTAAAATTAGTCGTTTTGGTAGGGTTTTTTTAAAAAGGAAAGTGGGTGTTTTCTGTTTATTTTTAAATCGAATATATATATATATTTTTTTTTTTTTTTTTAACGAATGGTACATAGACGAGAAGTGATTAGAATTTCTACACTGAAGAAGTGAAGTGGGAGGCGCTTGCGCGTCGGTAGTCGCGCGGACTACCGGTTCCCGGGCTATCCTCTCATTCACGGACAGGACTCAGGAGAAGGACGACATGCCCAGGAGGAAAGCAAGTACGATAAGACAATTTTTTCCCCTCGCCCATTTAAAAAAAAAAAAAAAAAATCTCTGCTCTGTCGGAAAATCCGGCCCAAAACGGCGAATTTTCCTTGGGTTTTCTTACACTTGTTCTTCTCTTTTTTTCTTTTTTGCACAATTTATTTACTCATATCTATCTAATCTTTAATGTCTACACTCTACACCTGTAAACATGAATCAATCAATTTTTCCTTCAATTTCTATCTATTTCCACCAATATACCTCAAAATCAATCAATCAATCTTGATCCATTGATATTTTTCTATCTTTCCAATTATATATCTAAATGTCCATCAATTTATTTATCTACATGAACTCTTCGGCAATTTATCTATCAGTATATCTTAATCCATTTGTATATCAATACGTTGCCTATTTTCTCAATTTATTTAAAATACATTTTTCCAAAAAATTATTTATCCATCCACTTATCTATCTATATATTTATATCCATTTATATATCAATGCGTTGCCCATTTATCTATTTATTTATCTTACCATTTATCTATCGATATATCTATATACATTTATATAGCAATACGCTGCCTATTTATCTATTTATTTAACAATATATTTTTCAAAAATTTATTTATCTTTCTATTTATCTATTTATTTAACAATATATTTTTCAAAAATTTATTTATCTATTTATTTAACAATATATTTTGCCAAAAAATTATTTATCTATCTATTTATTTAACAATATATTTTTCCAAATATTTATTTATCTATCCACTTATCTATCACTATACTTATATCCATTTATATATCAATTCACTGCCGATCTATTTATTTATTTATCAATACATTTTTCTAAAATCTATCCATTTATATATCAATGCGTTTACTATCCATTTATTTATCTAACCATTTATCTATCAATATATCTATTTAACCATTTATATATCAATACGTTTACTATTGGTTCATTTATATATGCATTTATAAATCAATATATTTATATCCATTTATATATTCATACATCGCCTATCTATAATTTTTTAATAAATTTCCCCAAAATTCGTTTATCTGTTTCTTTTTATTTATCAATATATTTTTATCTCATTTATCTATCAATATGTCTATTTAACTATTTATGTATAGTACCATTACTCTCTAGTTATCTATTTATCAATATATTAATCTAACAATTTATCTATAATTTATTTAAACATAACAACCGTACTATTCGTTAATATATAAATTTATTTATGCTTCCATTTATCTGTCAATAGATTTATTTTTGAATTATTTTATGCTCAAATTAACTTTTCTGTGAATCCATTTATCTCCCAATACTCAAATATTCAAATTATCTATCAGTATATTTATTCAAACAGATACATAAACCTTTCTATTTGTCCATTATCTATCAACCATTTATCTCTCAATACATTTACATTCCAATTATCTATCAATATATTCATCTATCTATATATTTACCAATTTACGCATAACCAGAATTATACTTATAGTTTTCTGTAATGCCGACTAATTGTAATTTGCTATGCAGTTTTTTCTTATTTATTTTCATTTTGACGTAGGTTTTTACAATTTTATTTTCTTGACTTTTTTTAAGTTTTGTAAGTTCTATCGAGAAATCTGTCTATTACACATTCCTAATCTTTCTTTGCATCTGTTTTGTCTTTACGTAAGATCTCTTTCTTTTCTACTTTATCTAGAATTTCATATGTTACATAATCGAGATGGTAGTTTGCACAAACTTAGACCCGTCTCTCTCTCTCTCTCTCTCTCTCTCTCTCTCTCTCTCTCTCTCTCTC
>CM077110.1:8372116-8383242 GCA_039619505.1 Cimex hemipterus | reverse complement strand
CTCTTCGTCTTACGATTTTATTTTTTATTTATTATTTTATTGTTAGCCTGTACTTTCTTGTATCTTTTTCGAACAGTTTATGTTAATTTTGTACGTGTGTGTGTCGTTCAAATTGACACGACGGCTCGTTTTCCTTGGGAGGCTTGTTTGTTTTGTTTTTTTATACATAAACGTATATATACGTGTTTTTTTAATTTTTTTAATAGCAGTCTTCTTGGAGAATTTAGTTGCTGAAACAATTGCAGTTGGGTCGAGATTCATCAAGTATCAAATATTTGCCGACTACTTCAGCACTAAATAAATCTCAAATCTAATCCCCCCCCCGAGGCCACAATATTTTCTAATTGATTAACCGACAATTATAATCAAATACTGGCCAGATTAGTAATTTCAATTAGCACCAGAAGTGGTGGAGGTTTTTTCCCATCGTTTTTTCTTTTTTATGACCTTTAACACCCAATCTTTGCATATTTATTGTCAATATTGCTAGGCAAGTTTTATTTTTATATTGATTTTTTTTCCCTCTGAGAAGATAAAGCGTTTATCTGGACAAACAAAAGATTAGAAAGAATGAAAACGTGACAAAGATCTATTTTTTTATTTGATAAATTATGATAGAATTTCATATATATATATATATTCATATATGTATTAAACGTGACTGTAGTTAATCGGTAATAATTTTCGTGAAAGATCGATCATCCCACGGATTTATTAACGGATAAAACTCGCGGAACCGGTTTATAATTGATAAAACCCGACCCCCGGGCCGTGATTGTATTGTCCGTTGTGAAAGAAAAAAAACGCGCAGTCATGGACGGTTAGTGGAAGTTTGTCAAGGGGAGTGGGGAAGAAAAGGGCAAGAGGGCGACAAATTGAAAAAACCGAACCGAACAGGAACTTAGGAGTGATTTTGTGAATGATTTTTTTTTAAATTCGACCTGATATATTGGCAGAGCTCCTGGTATATCGTTCCGTCCTGATAGTTGAAACCAAGTAAGTACCAGGAGGTCAATCTGTGCAAGAGTCTCTTTATCCTTCCATCCTATAGTTGTTTATAATTCTGACCATGTTTCGCCTCAATTTAAATATGCAATCATAAAGAAGTCTATTTGACAAGAGTAGGTAGGCTGTAGGAGCGCAAATGTGGAGTTGTCAGGAGGCAAGGAAGTACTAGGAGCTCAACCTGGTCATATGTCACTTTCACCTTTCCGTCCCGTTGGAATTATTTTATAATTCTGACCATGTTTCGCCTCGATTTAAATTTGCAACCATAATCAACTCTAGTTGACAAGAGTGGGTAGGTTGTAGGAGCTCAATTTCAAAGTTATCAGGAAACAAGGGTGTACCAGGATGTACCATCCCACTGTAATTTATTATATATAATTTTATAAACTTGTTTTGCCCTTTTTACAAATGCGCATTAATAAACCTGTCCATTCCACAATGTTAGGTAGGCTGTAGATGCTCGAATGTTGAGTTAAAAGGAGGGAAGGAAGTGCCGAAGGTCACGGTCCGACGACTTCGACCCCCAAATCCCGGCCTAGCTGCCCCAAAGCAAAAAGCATCAGCCCGCTCGACTACCTTTTTAATCAGCCACGCCATCAGCACTACACAAATGCACAGATAGTGAATGTCGTACTCAGCCCAATATCTCAGTAGTCATTGGGGAGCTTTCTTAAAAGTAAGTATCACGATGTGACGATCTGCCAGGAGCTCGCCGATGAAGAAAACCTCTTCTGATTTACTACCTACCATTTTTATTTATTTATTTCTTGGTACAATTGTTTCGAAACGATCGGAGCTTGAGAGTAGAAGTATAAGGATGTAAGGATGTACCAGGAGCTCCTTGTAATGTAGGAGTTCAGGTGCAGCCACAAAGTTGTGCTTCTGTTGTTATCAAGGAGCTCCTGGCCCATCCTTAAATCCTGATACTTCCCCTCTCAAACTCCTATGCTGTTTTTTTATTTTTTTTATTTATCCCCCCCCCTAATACAGAATTGAATGAAATGAGAAAAATAACGAAATTTGACCTAAAAATGCTTTCGGCGACGTCTTAATTTATTCTTATTTGCTGCCCGCGAGAAACTCGTCGCCCTTGTGTAGGCATTTAAATGTCAATCCCGACTCGGGCGGAAAATAATGAGAAAAACAAACTCGGCCGGCCTTGCAAGCCCTTGGCAAAGCATGGGCTTTTATTAAACGAACCATCTTCGATTTGATACGTGACGGAAGGAAAATTCAGGTCTCGGGTCGGTGACCCTGTTTGAAATATTTACAATGGGTCAATGACGACGGAATATATTTACACCGCGGCCCTTCCAAGAGGGAGTAGATATGCCTATTTTAACCCACGAGCCGACGGCTATCCCAAAACTTTTTTTTTTTTTACATACACGAAACATCCGCGACGGAAGAAAAACCGCCTTTTAGAGGGAGTTAGGTCAATTATTGACACGGCCTGACTTGGGGGAGAAAATAGACCGTTACGCCATTCGAGTCGACGGAAAGAGTAAATATTTTTTTAAAAACACCACGACCGAATTTTCTGCGAAAACTGGTCAAAACAAATTGGCAATAAAAAGAATCATTGGGACATAAATTTAACGCCAAGACGTAATACACCCGAATTATTCCGGAGAAAACACTTGTAATGCACTTTTCTGATTGTATTCCCCTCCATCATACGTTCTTCACTCACACATAAATGTATATATCTAGAAAAATGTGTTTAACAGTATTGATAGATAGATAAGTGAATGGTTAGAATGTGTCACTGATAGATTTTTTTAAATTAAATTAATTTATTTTTTTTTCTTTACGAGGGTTCGCAACAGCAGAGGTCATATAAACCCTCAGGGTGCCGGTGTTTTTGAAAAAAGCGCTGGATTCGAACCCGGGACCTTTACATTAAAGTGATGAGCACCGTGTCAAAGACTAAACCTTACGGCCATCGAAGCCCTCAAATTTATTTATTCAAACAGGTCTTATTAGACCAACCATTAATTATACAATAATATTGAATAAATAAATGTTTACATTCTTTTAAACCCATTGGTACTATAATATTTACATTTCACTATTCATTTTTAACTAGATAAGTTCATAAGGTTTTGTTCTCTTTAATTTCCTGGCCATGTTCCGGTTATGTAAGAGTTTGGTCGCTTCCACATTCTCGTGCTGGTTGAGGCGAGCCTGGTGTTTGGCGGCGGATTTCAGTATTTCTTAAGATCCCTATGTAAGTCCTTATTCCTTATGCGCCAAGGTGAAACAGTAATAGATACGTAAATAAATGGATAGCTAGTAATATTAATAAATAGATAAATGTATCGTTAAAAAGTGTGATAAATAGAGTACTGTAAATTGTAGTAGAGTACTATTGTGAAAAAATTGTAAGATAGATAAATGAATGGTTAAAAAGTTATGATAAATGGATGGTTGGAAAGATTGATATGTAGATAAATATATGGGTGGTTAGCAATGTAGATAGATAAATCGGTGGTTGCAAAGAGTGATAGACAGATAAATTCATAGTTCGTAAGATAAATAAACAGATATTTAGACAAATTTATATGTAGATAAAAATATGGTCAGAAAGATTGATATATAGATAAATATATGGGTGGTTACTAATATTGATAGATAGATAAATGGATGGCGAATAAAATTGTTTGATAGTTAAATGGATGGTTAACGAAATTGTTAGTAGATAAATGAATAGTTCGAACGATAGTGAGATAAACAGATGTTTGGAAAAATTGATAGGTAAATGAATGGTTAGAAAGATTGATATGTATGTACAGCCATATATGGGTGGTTACCAATATTGATTGATGATGGATAAATGTACGGTTAAAAATTGTTAGTAGATGAATGAATAGTTCGTAAGATAGATAAACAGATATTTAGAAAAATTGATAGATAGATAAATAGATGGTCAGAAAGATTAATATAAATGTACAGAAATATATATATGGGTTTTAGCAAAATAGATAGGTCGATAGATAAATGGATGGTTAGAAAGATTGATATATAGAAAAATATATGGGTGGTTAGCAATATTGATTGATAGATAGATAAATGGACGGTTAAAAAATTGTTAGTAGATAAATGGATAGTTCAAACGATAAAGAGATAAACAGATGTTTGGAAAAATTGATGGATCGACAAATGGATGGTTAGAAAGATTGATATATGGACAAAATATATCGGTGGTTAGCAATATTGATTGATGGTGTTGGCAGGAGGGGCTTTTTGCGTTTAATAGCGTACCTCCCAATCCGTTTCCATAAATTAAAAAATTAGGGTTCTTTGCTTGAATGTAAATTAGAAGAGAGAATCTATAGACAATTAAAACTATAAACAACCAATGTCGTAATTATATTTATACATTAATTTGAGGTACTGTTACAATTACAGTAAAATCTTAATTATGTATGGTTGGCCAAGAGAAAGTTAAACGTAATTGAACAAAGTAAATTAAAACATAATATACTTAAATTCTAAACAAGGTTTTTTTTGTTTGTTTACTCAGCTGATGTATTTCGGTATGTCAACTCTTCCTGGTTTCAGCTGGTTCAACTCAAGGTAGCGGTAGATGCGAGGTCTATAAACGATCCAGATGGTCGAGGTTCAGGTGATGCCTTCGCCGAGGTTATCAAATTTGCACAACTGGTGTTCACGTCGCGACAATAGTTTAGAGGTTAGGGGAACGAAACAAAATTATGGGTAGATGCGCACAGTACGAAACCTCTTACAACACTGCTCTGCCTTCAAGCGAGGAAAACAGACCCACTAAATCGTGATTGTTTTCAGGGCCAACGGTATTTTTTCCATTTGGATTAATTATCGAAGTTTTTTTTAACATATGGTGCAATATAAATATCCGAACAAAACAACATAAAATAATAATTAAATTCAACCACTTCTAATAAATAAGTACATTTTTTTAAAAACTATTTATTCCGGCGCAAACATACCGCCCACCAAATTTTGACTGTTCAAAATTTCTCTTCTTCAAATGGTAGCAAGAGTGAGAATCGAGATATATTTGTCAGTACTGGTTTTGTCTCTATCGGAGGGTAAAGCGGACGAGAGTCCAAGATGGCTTCGGCTGTAGTGGTTATGGTAGTAAGCTCTTCAAATGTTAGGAAATTTAATACTCGTGTGATATGGTACTTTAATAAAGACTTCACCCCAGCTTCCCAAATGCCGCCGAAGTGTGGAGCTGCTGGAGATATGAAACTCCATTCCACCTCTTTAAGTTGTAAATGTTCGATTATTATTCGGGAGGTCAACTAATAAAATAGCGAAACGGAATTGATGCGGTATAAGGATCGGGTGCTTTGCATCATAGGGTAAGAGAACGTTGGACAACCGTCCGCCCACCATAAATATACCCCGGGTATCCATAAAGGGAGCTAAAGATTTAAACTTGGATGGCTTCATCTTGTCTGCTAGCTCATCACGAAAATGGTACGCCTGGACTTGTAATATAAGACGAAACGCCGTATCACGGATTTCAGACAGTTGAATATATCCGGTTCGTCGCTGTTGTAGTTCACGTCTGCAATTATGCATGAAACGTAGCACTAATGAATATATCCTCAGCATACGGGAATAGGACGAAAATGGAACAAACTGTGGTTCAGGTGATTTGGCTTGATGAGCAAAACATGCAGTTATGGGTTGGACCTCTGACAAGTCTTGTGAAAGAGAAGCAATTTTACATGCATTAACTGGCCATTCATCAAAAGGACGAACAGTCCGCCACCAGCTAGTTCTCATCGAAAGGTTTGAGGGATTAGAATCTTGGGATGCATGATAGGCGAAATTATCTTCTGTTCGAACATGAAACCAGATATTTAAGGACGATGAACTCAGAAATCGAACCATTCCGTTAAATAATGAATTCCTAAGAGTATGTAAAGTACTGGGAAATTCAGTACATTCGTCAACAAAGAGTTGATTAAGAACTCGCAACGGTGCGGATGACAAACCAAAAGGCAAGGGATTTAATTCATATTCCGTCACTTCCTTATTAGGTTCGGTTCTATATAGAAAATGTTGGGAAATACGATCGAGTGGAGATACTACAATCTGTAAGTACATCTGCGCGATATCGGTAGTCATTGCGACATGGAATGTGCGAAAATGAAGTAGTACATCTTTTATATCACGTTGTAACTTGTCATTTAAAGACCCATGGATGGTGGAAAAAGAAGCATCGAATACGAGGCGATGCTTGGTTGATGTGCCGTCCTTGCTCACTCCATGATTTGGAAGAAAATATTGGCCTGGCAATGATGCACAGGAGATGTATCCTTTTGACAAATCATCTCGCATTACAGAGTCGAAATTTTCTTTTAACTAGGCTCCTTTCCGAATCGATGTTCTAGTTTTCGAAAACGTACAAGAACTCCTGGCTTTAACTCGCCTAACATCACTGGGTTTTCCTTTAAGGACAAAAATACAATATATCTCCCAGAATCATACCTCGTGTGGATCTTCGCAAAATGATCTTCGCATTGTAATTCGAGAGGATTGGTGGTTGAATCTACTTCCTCTATCTCCCAGAATTGAGCCAATGGTTTCTGTAAGTCCGCAAATGAATTCTCATTTGTCTCCTCCACAAACAATTAGCATGCGGTGTTCGACGATACTTCACCAATTCTACCCATTAAAACTATTCCAAAAATAGTATTAAGGGCTGTCGGGAGTCCACCAGGTAAATTCACGGAATTACCAGATAAGATATCTCCGAATAGATCAGCCCCAAGGAGGAATTCAATTGGACCGGGTTCATAAAATTTTGGGTCGGCGAGGTCAAATCCAACGAGGCGTTGTTGCACAGATTTAGGTAAATGGCAAGATGGCAGCTGATCGGTGATTTTATCTAACACAATAGCGGTTGTACAAAGCCGAGGTGAGTCGTTCTTACTCGTTGCTAAAACGCCTTTAAGGCCAAATTACCTCCTGCGATTGACTGCTCACCCAACCCGACTAATCGTTGAGGATTCGGTTTAGTCGGCAAACACAGCCGACGAGCACACTCTGTTGTTATAAATGACCGTTGTGATCCGCAGTCAATGAGTATACGAATTGGCTGCAAATTTCCTTTGCCATCCTGTATACGAGCAACAGCGGTTCCCAAAATAACGCTTGGCTCTCCAGTTGGTGCCGATAAGACCGGTGTTTGATCGTCAAGGCGTGATGATACTTCGGCAGTAGGGTTTACTTGGTTGGTATGAGCGGTTCCAGCTGTATGCGAAAACTGTTCACTTGGTGACTCAGGTTTGCTATCGAACCAGTCTTTCGTACGGTTCGCGGCATTTTCAGTATTCGACAAATGTAAAAGGGAATGATGTTTTTTGCCACAGTGCCGACAAGAATATGTGGACGGGCATTTTTTACAAGTATGACCGGTAGAAAAGCAATTTAAACAGCGATTCAATGACTTTATTCTCTTGAAACGATCCGAAGGGCTAACTGCACGAAACTGGTTACACTCAAAAATTCGGTGGTTTTCTTAACAAATAGGACAAGCCTTCCAATTAGAGGGTACTCCCAGAGATAACAGGACACGTTTAGGGTGTGACATAGGTTTCAAGGTTTCATTCGGAATTGGTGAAGTTAATGCATTTGTTTGAAGTTGTAGGATCTGTTGTTGAATAAATTTAGAGAAACTTTCGAAGGATGGGATTATATCTTTTGGTCCAATATCTGCTTCAACACACTCCTTGGATTTGGGGTCAAGTAGTCTAAGAGAAAAGGTGTATAATATAAAGCCTGCTGGGTCTTCCAGATTAAGATTTCTAAAGGCTTGAGCTGATTCCAAGACGGTGGAGGAAAATCTCTCAAGAGACGCTTCATCATGTCGCGCTAATGGTGGAAAGTTAAAAATTTTACTTAAGTAATTTGTTGCCTGTACCCTTTCATTGTCAAATATTTTAGTTAGGCTGTTCCAAGCTTGGTGATATTCCAAAGCAACTAATGGAATTGAAGATATGGCTTGCAAGGCAGGTCCAGATAGAGATGTTTTTAAATAATGATACTTTCTAATATCATCTATGTCACAATTGTTATGTATTAGAGAAAGAAATGTATCTCTGAAGGAAGGCCAACAATGTATGTCACCATTGAAATTTGGAAGATTTATCGTGGGTAGGTTTGCCTCTTTTGAAGTTGTTCTATTAGTTTCATTTGAGTTTTCTGAAAGGTTAAACGATAGGATTTCGTAATAGCTTTCTCTGGTGTCCTTCTTTAATTGATCCAACTCATCTGTTTATAATCCCAAATGTTTCCTTATTTTCCGGGCTTTAGACATTGTATCGAGGAAGCGTTCAAAAGTAGTATCAATCCTAGACATGCGAGCCTTAAGTTTGCCTAACCGCTTATTGTCTGATGTCTGCCTCAACGATAAAGAAAGTCTTTCGGTTTCCGTGATATCCTCAGACAAATCACATAACTCGTTAGTATGGCATTCAAGGTCGATTTGCAGGGTTTTGGTTTCGGACATTTTTATTTGTATGTTAATGGACGAAAAGGTAATTAGAAACTCTCTCCAAACTTACTCAAGAAAGAAAACAAAACCGGAGGACCAAAATAAATAGGTAGCTGATTCAAATCCGGCCCGTGTGGACCAAAAATGTTGGCAGGAGGGGCTTTTTGCGTTTAATAGCGTACCTCCCAATCCGTTTCCATAAATTAAAAAATTAGGGTTCTTTGCTTGAATGTAAATTAGAAGAGAGAATCTATAGACAATTAAAATTATAAACAACCAATGTCGTAATTATATTTATACATTAATTTGAGGTACTGTTACAATTACAGTAAAATCTTAATTATGTATGGTTGGCCAACAGAAAGTTAAACGTTAAACAAAGTAAATTAAAACATAATATACTTAAATTCTAAACAAGGTTTTTTTTGTTTGTTTACTCAGCTGATGTATTTCGGTATATGTCAACTCTTCCTGGTTTCAGCTGGTTCAACTCAAGGTAGCGGTAGATGCGAGGTCTATAAACGATCCAGATGGTCGAGGTTCAGGTGATGCCTTCGCCGAGGTTATCAAATTTGCACAACTGGTGTCACGTCGCGACAGTAGTTTAGAGGTTAGGGGAACGAAACAAAATTATGGGTAGATGCGCACAGTACGAAACCTCTTACAACACTGCTCTGCCTTCAAGCGAGGAAAACAGACCCACTAAATCGTGATTGTTTTCAGGGCCAACGGTATTTTTTCCATTTGGATTAATTATCGAAGTTTTTTTTAACATATGGTGCAATATAAATATCCGAACAAAACAACATAAAATAATAATTAAATTCAACCACTTCTAATAAATAAGTACATTTTTTTAAAAACTATTTATTCCGGCGCAAACATACCGCCCACCAAATTTTGACTGTTCAAAATTTCTCTTCTTCAAATGGTAGCAAGAGTGAGAATCGAGATATATTTGTCAGTACTGGTTTTGTCTCTATCGGAGGGTAAAGCGGACGAGAGTCCAAGATGGCTTCGGCTGTAGTGGTTATGGTAGTAAGCTCTTCAAATGTTAGGAAATTTAATACTCGTGTGATATGGTACTTTAATAAAGACTTCACCCCAGCTTCCCAAATGCCGCCGAAGTGTGGAGCTGCTGGAGATATGAAACTCCATTCCACCTCTTTAAGTTGTAAATGTTCGATTATTATTCGGGAGGTCAACTAATAAAATAGCGAAACGGAATTGATGCGGTATAAGGATCGGGTGCTTTGCATCATAGGGTAAGAGAACGTTGGACAACCGTCCGCCCACCATAAATATACCCCGGGTATCCATAAAGGGAGCTAAAGATTTAAACTTGGATGGCTTCATCTTGTCTGCTAGCTCATCACGAAAATGGTACGCCTGGACTTGTAATATAAGACGAAACGCCGTATCACGGATTTCAGACAGTTGAATATATCCGGTTCGTCGCTGTTGTAGTTCACGTCTGCAATTATGCATGAAACGTAGCACTAATGAATATATCCTCAGCATACGGGAATAGGACGAAAATGGAACAAACTGTGGTTCAGGTGATTTGGCTTGATGAGCAAAACATGCAGTTATGGGTTGGACCTCTGACAAGTCTTGTGAAAGAGAAGCAATTTTACATGCATTAACTGGCCATTCATCAAAAGGACGAACAGTCCGCCACCAGCTAGTTCTCATCGAAAGGTTTGAGGGATTAGAATCTTGGGATGCATGATAGGCGAAATTATCTTCTGTTCGAACATGAAACCAGATATTTAAGGACGATGAACTCAGAAATCGAACCATTCCGTTAAATAATGAATTCCTAAGAGTATGTAAAGTACTGGGAAATTCAGTACATTCGTCAACAAAGAGTTGATTAAGAACTCGCAACGGTGCGGATGACAAACCAAAAGGCAAGGGATTTAATTCATATTCCGTCACTTCCTTATTAGGTTCGGTTCTATATAGAAAATGTTGGGAAATACGATCGAGTGGAGATACTACAATCTGTAAGTACATCTGCGCGATATCGGTAGTCATTGCGACATGGAATGTGCGAAAATGAAGTAGTACATCTTTTATATCACGTTGTAACTTGTCATTTAAAGACCCATGGATGGTGGAAAAAGAAGCATCGAATACGAGGCGATGCTTGGTTGATGTGCCGTCCTTGCTCACTCCATGATTTGGAAGAAAATATTGGCCTGGCAATGATGCACAGGAGATGTATCCTTTTGACAAATCATCTCGCATTACAGAGTCGAAATTTTCTTTTAACTAGGCTCCTTTCCGAATCGATGTTCTAGTTTTCGAAAACGTACAAGAACTCCTGGCTTTAACTCGCCTAACATCACTGGGTTTTCCTTTAAGGACAAAAATACAATATATCTCCCAGAATCATACCTCGTGTGGATCTTCGCAAAATGATCTTCGCATTGTAATTCGAGAGGATTGGTGGTTGAATCTACTTCCTCTATCTCCCAGAATTGAGCCAATGGTTTCTGTAAGTCCGCAAATGAATTCTCATTTGTCTCCTCCACAAACAATTAGCATGCGGTGTTCGACGATACTTCACCAATTCTACCCATTAAAACTATTCCAAAAATAGTATTAAGGGCTGTCG
>CM077110.1:8327134-8353867 GCA_039619505.1 Cimex hemipterus | reverse complement strand
TCTCTCTCTCTCACTCTCTCTCTCTCTCTCTCTCTCTCTCTCTCTCTCTCTCTCTCTCTTTCTCATACACACACGCACGCACGCACGCACGTACACGCACGCACACACACACACTTCTTCTCAAAGTTTTGCTTGCCAAGTACAATCTTAATATCAAAAAATAACTTGTATCAGCTCTAATCTTTCCACACATGGTCTAAGAGCAATGTCTGACTTAAATCGTACACTAATCAAAAAAAATTGCAAGTAGTGTTAAACATGTGTATCAGATAGATCCTGAACCTAAAATATGACAGTTGGTACATATATATCAAGTTTTAGCAAATCAAATTTCTCAAAATTAAAAATTTAATCGATTAAAATCTTTCATGTAAAGTTATTAAAATTCTAAAAGTTAAAAAAACGAAAATATCTACATGTTAAATTTAAATACAGGTCTTAGATTCATGATAGAGAGGTTCACTAGATTTACTAGGTTCTAAGTAAAAGGTGCAATAACGTTTTCGAGAATCCCTACATACATAAAACGATGTAAAAATATTAAAGATTTCTAGAATCGTCTTAACAATTATGTTATCTAGTTATGATTGATGCCGCAAATTTAACTTTTTTTATTTTACTATTTAGTGAGTAAAGTTTATTTGTAGATTTATATTGATAATGATTCATTATTTGTACTGCAAAAAATTATTTTTGGTCACTTATTTCATTACTAATTTGCTTTTTAACTGCTCAATTATTATGAAAATTAGTTTATATATTTTTATAAGCAAAGTTAAGTAAAAGTTCAATGTAAAACGTGACAATGTAAAAAAAAATGGGACATATTGACCACAAAAATAAATTTATTCCGAGTTTAATAAATTAGAAGTAAGTTAAACTTAGAAACCATTGTATTTCACGTTACATGTAAGAATGGTCCTTGATACCAAATCTTCTGTGATTGATAAATAAAATGTTCAACATTATCATCTCACTCTCATTCAATCACTCCTTCACTCTCTCTGGCTCTCATTATTTCTCTCTCACGTTATTGTGCAAATTACTCACCTTTGACAGGGCGATGACGAAGAGTCCGACCTGGAAGTCAGAGCCCTCCTCCTGATCATCGTCTTGTCCAACTCGCTAAAGGGACGATACGTTTTCTCGTTTATAATTTTGAAATTTAAAAAAGAAAAGAAAAAACGGCACAGAAGAGAAAATTGACAATATCAACAACCACCGACCTCCTGATAGCTGAGAATTCCTCCTTCATCGTCATCCAACGGTCTCCTACGCCAAGTCCTGAGTGTGTTGTACTGGGTGCCGCATCGACCTTTATACAAGGGTGGTCTCGGGGTGGCGGTCCCCGTCCGTCGATTGGACAAGAGGCGAAGTCCGCCCGCCCTTAAAGGGCACGCCCTTCAACATGGCCGGGAGGGGCTTGATCGATAAGTCCCTACTTGGAAACAGGGGCAAAAAAAATTAGTACTTAAATCCAAAACGGTAAGAAAAACATCAAAATTGGGAGAGATAGGCCAATTTTTTTTTCGACGGCTCCCGCCTTGGTACTAAAGGGTTTGGCAAGCATTTGGGTCTGTGCATACGCTCTTTGTTCTTCCGAGTTTAAAACAAAAACTCTAATAAAAGCCATAAAAACAATTAAAAGGTGGCCAAAGGTTGATCTGAATCGGTCAACACTTGGGGTCGGGTCCGACTGGCCTCGCTTCTTGACAAAGAAGAAAATATGTTAAGTGAGATAGAGAGAAAGGGAGAGAGGAATCAATAATGAGAAAGAGAAATAGTGAGATCCAGAGAGAGCAAGAGAGTAATTGAATGAGAGAGAGAGAAAGAGAGACAGACAGACAGAGCGTTAAACAAAGAGAGAGAGAGAGAGTTTTGATTCCTCAGCTTTTTACATTCGCTTATGATGTTTAAATATTTACAGTCATTACCTCAACCAGCGAATTGATAAATATAAAAAATGGCAGTATATCTGTAAATTAATACAAATGGGATTTCTATTAGCATTGAAAAATGTGAATATAATTAAATCAATTATTAAATTTTGTTGCAAGATATTATCTAATCTAAATACACCTTGCAAGAGACTAATCAGCGATTTTTGTGTTATTTTTGATGGACGTTTATCCTTTTCTGTCACCTCCCTCGCTAAGTGGTGGTATCATATTAAAAAAATTTTTGATACATAGGTAACATAAATCATAAACCAAAAAAAATCCCAGATAAATTAAACGAAAAAATAACGACCTCGTTATCGTGATTGTAGCGCTGTAAAACCACTTAGTAATATTTAACATTTTCGAGGAAATCTGAGTAAATATTTTTTTATGAAAACTAACATCGTACGCTCTAGAAGAGTCAGTCAGGCCAGTTGAAATTGTAAATCAAAAAAATTAATTTCCGCGGATTTCCGCGAAAGTCGATATGTCTATATTTATAACGCTAGAATGAGGTCAAATCCAAATTTTGTCCATTTCCTGGCCTATTTTGCTTTACAATGTACAAAAAAAAATTCAAAAAAGCAATATTTTGTGTATTTCTCTTTTTATCTCGTATTAAATATAAATATTCTGCCTCGTAGATTTTTTTTTGGGAGGGGAGGTGTTTTTCTTCTTCATTTGGGGATGTGCTGGAACTAATTGACTTATATGCTTTTGACTTATTTTATTTAAAAGATGGATTTCGGTGGCATCCGCCCCCTTCACATCATCTTGACTTTTTAAAATTTTACAGGTTTATATATATACTATTTTACAAAACAACGTCTTTTTATAGTGGAACCTCTATAAAATATAATTAAATTGTACTTTCTAAGAGGCAGATTATTCTTCTAATTGCATATGATTTCTGCCTTGTAGAACCTTTTTTGGAGGGAGGTTTTTTCTTCTCGACTTTATATGGGATGTGCTGGAACTGTCAAATCTCATGGGCTTTTGACTTATTTTATTTAAAAGATGGATTTCGGTTCGCAACAGCAGATGTTATACAAACCCTCAGAGTGCCGGTGTTTTTGAAAAAAAACAACAAAATACATGTGTAAGTATGTCGAGTTTGAATGCAGGGCCGCTGGACCTTGCAGCGACCGACGCCCCGGCCTGGGGTTTACATTGTTTACATTTAACAAATACATCTTGGATGTGGAAAAGTGAATTTATACAATGCAAATATATTTTTCTATATATTCTATCAACGTATTTCACTCTCTCAAAATGTTTGTCTTCTGTGTAATTGTGCCATTCTGCCTTATGCCAGGGGTAAGGAAATCGGTATAGAAAAGACATTTTTGTATAAGGCTTCGGCTTCTTTGAGGTGAAAAAGTGAAAAATGTGTTGGCAATAGTTCGGCCAGATTATCCTTTCAGGATTATATAGAAAGGGATAAATTGGACAAGGAAAGCTAAATTGTGGAGTCTTCCTTCCCCACCCATTCAAAATGCAACGTATGTAAACATATAACGGCAAAATTTCACTGGTACTATCAACACAACATGCAAGAATGGCACAATTACACAGAAGCCGAACACTTTGAGAGAGTAGAAATACATTGATTGAATATATAAAAAAATATATTTTGCATTGTATAAATTCACTTGTCCACATCCAAAATGTATTTATTAAATGTAAACAATGTTTGTAAATCCCAGGCCCTGAAGATGATCTCAATAAAGATCGAAACGCCGTATGATAAAGAAAATGTTTTTCAGAAACCTTCATCACACCAGACCGCATCTCACGATTTTTAAATAATTATCGATTAACGGTCACTAATCACCACACATCAGTAACTTATTTGTCCGTAAGTATAATTAAAGGGTAAATAAGATCTGAAATTTCATGAATCTTCAAAAAAGACTAAAATAGTAAGAAGAACACACTAACATCTCTGTTTGACGTTATTAACAATCATAAATCATACATTGCTCCACTACTGATCATTTCAGGACAAACATCGTTAACGAATTTGCCCCAAAACCCCTAATTAAACAGAAAACAAAGATTGACATTTCTGAAAACATTGAAAAAGTCGAAAGTTATTATTTTTTTATTAGCAGAACATACTAATATCTCGGTTTGAAGGTATTAATAAACATAAATCATACATTGATCCATTATTGAACACTTTGGGACAAATATCTGTAACGTGTTTGCCCCAAATAACCCCAATTAAACGGAATATAAAGCCTGAAATTGCATATAAAACATTGAAAAAGTCGAAAACAGTAAGAAGAACTCGTTAAAACCTCGATGCGAGATTATTTCTGATCATAAATCGGACAATTATTGTCATTAAACGTTCCTGGACGATTCAAGACGTTCTTGTCCCTAAAATGCACAGATAAAAGGAAAATTAAGCCTGAACTTACATGTAACATCGAAAAAATTTAAGATAGCCGAAAGAACACGCCATCACCTTGTTTGAGCATGATTACTGACCAAAAATCGTACAATGATCGACCATTGAACACTGCAGGACAAACGTCTGTATCGTATTTGCCCCAAAAATTTCTAATAAAACAAAAAGTACAATCTGGCACTTTAGAATAGAAAAGCCTAAGATAGTTAGAAGAACGCACTATCACCAGTTTGAATATGATTAATGATCATAAATCATACAATGCGCGATTATTGAACACTTCAGCAGTAACATCGATAACGTATTTGCCATAAAAAGGCCTTATTAAACGAAATTTACAGCCTGGAATTTCAAAAACCTCCGAAAGTAAAAAATAGTCAAAATATCACACTATGACCTTGTTTGATCATGATTTATGATGAAAAATCATAGAACGATCATCATTAAACTTTACTGAACAAACATTCATAACTTTGCCCCAAAAATTCATAATTAAACGGAAAATAAAGGCTGGAATTTTTTGTCTGTTTTACACATTTTACAAAATTATGGAAGGGGCTCCATATTTTTTTAACGTTCTACAAAAGTACACATTTCATGGGCTATATTTTGATAAAACATTAATCTTATTATATTACAAAATAAACAGTTTACGTTATATGTTAGGATCGAGGCAGTTCGAACCCAAATCTTATCGGATTCAACTCAATACAATCGGCTACCGTTTAATTTTAATCTTCTGTACAAGGGAGGGAGGGGGTTTGTTTTCCATTGTACCTCGACCCGTGTCAAATTAACAAGCGAGAACGCGCGGACCAAATGCGATAACGCTGTCTAGAATCTCGAGTGTTGGGGGGTGGGCCTTTATCGGCTGGTCGGCCGGCGGTCATTGTTTGCCCGTTGGAGTGGCTTTTATATTTGTTTAGCCCGATCTAGGTCACGTGTCTTGGAACGACGAGAAATCTCAACAAAAAAGTAAAAACCCGAATGAAAACGAATCAAAATGTAGAAATCTTGCTTGTGAGAAGGGAGACGAAACGGAAGGGGGTCTCGAGTGCGCAGTGCGGGATGGCCGCCGCCTCCGGGGGTGGCGAGCCTGCATCTGGCAGGCCGTTAAATCCAGAGGTTGAAAATGGGGTGGCGTAGCCCGTCAAACGCAGGGACTCGCCCCAGGCCCCACCCACGTATACGGCATTAACGTTCTCCCCCCCCCCACCAAGAGCAGTTTGAGAAAACTCAGCCCCGGCATTTAAGATCGATATCTTTGGTTGGGTATTATTTCCGGTTCGCTAAATCTCGCTTTACATTCCTACAAGACCATTATGATACCGCCAATATTATAAATAATACGTGAACACATTAGTTCAAGCTTGAAGTCTTAAGACCTAAAACTAAGAACAAGGTTTTTGCACATTAAGATCGGCTGTAATATGTGTTTGAAATGTGTATTAATTAAATGTATAAACTAAATACCCGGTTTTGATGTTACTTAAACGCGTTTTGTCTTTCCGCCATCTTCATTGGGAACCGACATCTCACTGTTCTCTTGCAACTCACTACTCTATGTCCGATCACTGCTCCTGACAGTTCACTACTCTATGCAGTTCACCTCTTGTACTGCTCCCTCATAACTCACCTCTTCCAGGCCGTTCAGGGCATCAAAACAGCTCATCTCTACTGACAACTAACTGCTCCCTGGGGGCGAAGTACTCTATGCCAGTTCATCCCTACTCGGCAACTCTACTCTTCGCAACTCATTGCATACTGGCCACTCATCACACCATAAGAGCTCACCGATTCTGACCACTCACTGTTCCCTGAAAGCTCTCTACTCTAAGTCCGCTCGCCTTTGCTTTCTGACCGCTCACGACACCATAATAGTTCACTGCTCCTGGACGTTTTCCACTTACCAAGAAGTTATCACTTTCTTGCCACTCACACCTGGTAGCTCACCGCTTCACATTATTTCCTAATCGATACCGATCTATCCTAGACAATATCCTACTAGTTCTTCACGCTCTAGGTTTTTTATTATTATTATTTCCGTTGATTTATGTTCAATAATAATAGTTATTTCCCAGTCTTATGATATAATATATAGGGTGTCATTTTTCTATGGGCCGGCTGAATTTTTAAACCTGAAACTAAGAACGCTATAAAAAATACATGTTTAGTATTTTTAGTATACTTTCAAATTTGCAATTTTTTGGAGAAAAATAATACAGGGTACCCTCGGGTCGAGTTCAGCTTAAATTTTTAAGTACGACGAGTTCCTTGAGAGCATCGTTTTAAAAGATTTTTTATGCTGAAAACAATGTCAAAATCGGATTTTAAATTGGTTGAAAAATGATAAATTTGGTTTGTTATTTATTAACCATATTTCATGCCCGAACTACCTGCTTTGTATAAAGGTGCGAATATTTGTTCTTTTTCACCACTTTTCATCGGTACTCAGAGCTACAGAATCAGACGAGGTGGACTGACAAAGCATTTTTTATCATTTGCCGCAGATCTTCAACTGAGGTTGTTGGTCGGCGTAGACAATGTTTTATAAATAGCTCCACAGAAAAATTCAAGTGTATTTAAATCGATTGACAGAGGAGGCAGACAGATCGGGCCATGGGTCCTATCCTCCTAGGAGTAAGTGACGGTTCAAAATCTCAAGCTGGAGAATCATTCTTTGTCGACCATACCACACGTTGATACTGTGAACCACCTGATGATGACAGCAGTTCGAAATTATTGGATTTTCCTCTGCTCACGTTCTTAAATTTCAACGCTTAGTATGCCATTCTAGGTGAACTTCGGTTTAGGTCCCATCTTGTCCAGGGACTCCGGGACACTGATTATGACAGGCGTCTAACGTTCCTTGCATATACATCTTATGGATTGATCCAAGTTCACCACTAATGGTTTACTAAGACGTTGAAATTTTCGAACGTGATCACAGGAAAATGATTCTCCAGCTTGAGCCCCACACACAATTCTTCGCGGGTGAGACGTCTTCTGAACAGTCACTACTTCTAGGAGGATAGGACTTCATGGCTCGGCTGTCTGCCTCCTCGATCACCAGATTTTACTCCACCTTGACTATTTTCTGTGATGTCATCTAAAAAACAGTCTACACGCCGAACATAAACCTGTAACCTCAGTTGAAGATGTGCAGCAAATGATAGAAAATGTGTCAGTTCATCTCCCGTGATTCTATCGCCCTGAGTACCAATGAAAAGCTGTTACAAAGAGCAAATCTTTGCACCTTTATGCAAAGCAGGCAGTTTGAGCATGAAATGTGATTAATAAATAGCAAATCAAGTTTCTTTTATTATGTTTTTCAAACTTTTTGCCATAACTTTATCGTTTAATGACAGATTGAAAATTCGATTGCACCACTGTTTTCTGCGTAAAATAATTCTTTAAAATGATGTGTGAAGAAAGAAGTTGAACCTGAGGTACCGCGTATAATGTTTCGACAAAAAAAGGTAAAAAATTTGAAACTAGATAAAAAATATTAAAAACTTTTTTTATGTATATAGCGTACAAGTGGTTCAGTACTTAGTAAGTTTAGTACAAGTGGTTCAATTCAGCCGGGCCAACTAAACAGAACATATATACGTATTTACGGGAAATACGTATTTTTATTGAAAATAAATCATCTACTAAGGCAATAAAATTAAAAAATAGCTAGAATACGAAGAGCTAGTAGAATACTATCTAGATCGGGAGCGGTTAGGGAAAAATGTGCGGCGATGAGCTACCATGGGTTATGAGTGGCCAGAAAGTGATGTCCTCTCGGTAAGTGGAAAGTGCCCAGGAGCGGTGGACTGAGATGGAGTTGTGAGGTGCCAGCGCGATCAGCTGCCAGAGATCAGTAGTAGAACTGCATAGAGTAGTGAACTGCCAGGAACAGTTAATATAATCTTTTAATGTAAGGTTTCGGTTTAAATTAAAAATTTAGTGTCACGAGCGGGATTCGAACCCACGACCTTTGGCTCAATTACGATCCACTCGGACAACAACTCCCATCTGAACCTTCAACCTTTCGAATTTTCCCTCCTTTTTTCATTTTTCAAATTTTCAGGATTCCATACTCGGGGCATGAAGTGGCCACGGGGAGCTGTTAGTGAATGTATACTTCATGTCCGACTCACCGATATCTACTTCACCAATAAAGCCCTCCCTGCACTTATCATGGAACCTACACTGCCTTTAAATGAATGGCCCATACTGTTTATAGAACTCAAGGGCTAACAGAATCAGTACATGGCATGACAAGTTCGTAATATACACCGTTGGGAGCAAAATGAATAACGAGATTGGGACAGCCCTAGTCATCTATGGAAAAGACAACATCCTGCAAGAAATAATACAAATTAGACTCGCTAGCTGGTGTAAGAACTACCCAGCCAAACTCGTTTCTATCCTGAAGCCTCTTCAATGGCTGGCACAGCAGGGTATTGAGGAAGTGAACAAAGACGTGATAGTGATCACAGACAGCCGCATATCCATTGATAAGATTAAAAATTACAAAGCACGAAGCCTGATGTATTCGACATCAGAAAACTGATAATCATAATAATGGCTGGATCAGTATTGAAAAAGTACCAGCGCACACCGGATCCGAGGTAATGAGGAAGCCGACGCAGCAGCAAAGGAATAACAGACACAGTAGCTCCGAAAAGCAACGTCATCTCCCTGACCTCGAAAATGACACTGGCCCGATGAGAGGCATACTACCTACCAAAGGTCTTCAAACCAAAAAATTCTTCCCAACGGTAGAATCGAAGATGGCAGTTGAATCATATGCTTACTCAACTTATAAACTGCCAATTGATTCCACTTAACACAGGATTCCGGAATGCGATTATGCAGGGAGAATTCAAGGGACCACATCTTATTACACTGCTCCATTCAAGAACCACGCCGAAAAAAAAGGGACGTTGTATGTAGTGTGTGGACAACGGCCACCAGACCGTCACATTTTGATTAAAGACCACATTGAAGCCTTAATTAATTTTGTTAGGAAAATTATATTAAATTAATTTTAAATAATAATTGTATATGGACATGGATACCTGAATCACTATGATCAGGTACTAAATAAATTCTCTAGCCTTAGGGGTATTAAGGTTAGGAAAAATGTAAGGAACAGTGATCAGAAATAGAGAAATAGAGTACTGATCGGCCAAAGAGCGTGAACTAACATAGAGTACTGAGCACCCAAAGAGAGTTAAATGTCACAAGAGGTGAATTCCCAGTAGTAGAGATGAACTGTGTAGAGTAGAGAACTGTCAGGAGCAGTGATCGAGAGCAGTAGGAACGGTGAACTGAACATAGATTACTGAGCTTCCTCGGAGAGTTGAGTGGTCAAAAGAGGTGAGCTGTCAGGGAGTAGCGAGTGATTAGAAGCTGTGAGCTCTTATAGAGTCGTGAGTGGCCAGGAAACGATGAGTTCAACTGGGCTATCTAAAAAAGGACACGCTGCATATTGTATTTATTTTATTAGTAGCCGCTTGTATAAATCTTATGAGTCGACTGTCGAATTTCCCACCGACTTTGATACACGATCATCCGTGATAATTACGGGCAAATATTTATTCGTTTTATGAGGGTTGGGGGCGGTCGGCCGTCGTCGAGGAGGCGGCCAATTGATTCGTCCCGGGTCCCGACGATTGTTTCCCTTTTATCGCCCTAACCCCGAGGGCCGGAGGGGAAAACTCCGAACATAGCTAATAAACGATTAACAGGTCCTTTTCTTTCATCCGGTTTTTATTTTATTCATGGAGTGCGAGCCCGCCGCAAGCAGCTTATGTTAATTGTTTGCCGTTCCCATGGAAGGGACGGTGGAGCGTCAAATCCCCGGCCACAAAGGGCCTCGTCTGGCCGGTGGACGGTCCGCCCTTTTATTCGCAGTCCACCCTTCCGGGGTTAACCGATTTGACGGAACTCTACTGAAAATCAAAGATCCCTGGGTTATGACGTATGATGTGACAAGGGGGCGAACCAAATAAGCATTTCTCCTTTTCTCACGAAGTTCTACTGATTTATTTTTAACTTAATGTATTCATGGCCTTTAAAGATTTATTCATACTACAATGTCACCGTACGGCAAGGAGGTCTGGAGGCTATCTTCGATTAAAGTGACGCGGGTTCTCGGGATGCAAACAGAGAGGTCTCGGTAGGTTAGGACGGATCGAGAGTTTGGTGTGAAACTTTTGGAATCGGAAAAGTATCAGTTCGTTGACTGAGGAATGTTGAGGTCCTTGTGAGAGTTTTGACGATTTCTCTGATGACCTATGATTGGAATGGTTGGAGGGGTTGTTGAAAATCTTGGCAGAGCCCCACAGTTCCAGCGGGTATGTCCAAAGTGGTCGTAGGTCTTATATAAAGTTGTCTTTGACGGACAAATCTGATTTCGGTCCTAGAAATCTTAGTTGTCCTAGTCTTCTGTTAAGTTGTCTTGAGTGATACATCAATCTGATGTCTAGGGATGGTTAGGGGTACTAACCATACCTGAAGTCTCATTGTTTTTATGTACAGTGGAGGGAAAGACTTTTTCCCAATTAATTCACTATTTTAGTGGTCCGCTCGATCAATTAATATATCACAATTAATTACGTTTTAGTTAAGATGAAAAAAAGTTAATGGCACGAGAGGGATTCGAACCCATGACCTTCGGCTAGATACGCCGCTGCTCTACCACGAGAGCTATTGTGACCTCGATCCACTCGGACATCAACTCCCCATCTCAACGTTTTTTTCCAATGTGAACCTACACTGAGTACATTTTCCTTCAGTCAGTTCCTCCACGTTTTGCCCCAGTCTTCGGTAAGCTTGAGGTGTTCTTGGAACGTTGCTTGGGTAGGATTCGGGTTAGAGGAGAGAATTGCGGTATCAGGCTGTGCAAGCAGATAAGCGGTGTCGATGATATAAAGCATGGGGCCAAGAATCCTCCCTTGTCGGACGGCTGATTAGTTGCAAAAATTATAAATGAAAAGAAGATCAAAACCAACGCTCATGCAACACAGATCACCGTCACCACCACGACCTCATAACTAAAAAATCGCAAAAATCGTGCTGAAACGCGGCTGAACTAACAAAATCAACAAGGATAGACGGACCAGGATGATTACTATCGACCAGTTTTATCAACCGGAAGAAATCTCACAAGGTCTATGTAGTAGTTTAGTAGAGAGAAACACACTCTTAATTTCCTGTTAATTTTGTTTAGACTATCCGATTATTTGGCAAAATTTATAATTTAATTTAGGAAGTTATCCCAAATTATCTTAAGACCACAGAGATAACTCTAAAAAGCTCCCCCCCCCCCGTTCGGTCTTCAATTCCTATTAATTACAATTATTTGTTCGTATTTATTTTTTTTTATTGTTCGAACTTTCGCTCACTCATTCACTCTACTTGCCCACTTTCCTCGTTCACTCCATTCACTCTCTCTTTCCACACACTCTCCCTTTCCTCTCGTTCACTCCACTATCATTTCAACACCATTACTCTCTCACTAATTTTCATTTACTCGCTCACACACCTCTCATTCACTCTCTCCCACACTCAATCACTCGATTCCTCCTGCGTACTCTCACACTCTCCATCCGTCTCCCTCTCTTTCTCACCCTCCCTCATTCTCTCGCTCTACTGCTCTTTTTTCACTAATCACATTCCCCTACTCTCACTCTTCCTCACTCCCTCGCTCATTAGCTCATTCTCTCACTTCCTCTCTCCCAAATTCTCTCACTCTATCACTCTCTTTCTCATTCACTCACTAAAGAAGTAATTGAGTGAGTTTACTCGCTTGCTCACTCTCTCTCCCTCTCGTTCTCACTCCAGTCTCGTTCTTTCTCCAACGCAAATATTATTAACATCAAATGTGCCGACCGTGCATTGTACTGGGGATGGTTTGGTGGTTGGGAAAAGGGAGAGAAGAACTGGATCGTGTCCTACGAGGGGTCAATTGGATTGAAAATAAAAGACCAACCACCCTCGCCTCGGCCCGCGTCCTACATCTCAAACCAAGCGTATTAAACAGATTGATAAATGGGCCGAGCGTGTCCCACCGCGGTTTTCCACCGTCTCCCTGGGGGCATTTGTCAAGAGCTATTAACCGTGTAAAGAGGAAGGCCCTTCAAACAGGGCCGCCCTTCGCAAATAGCTCTCTGTCAACAAACATCTTTCCCACAAGGGTGCCAGAGAATCAATCGGCACCAAGCCCCTTCCTACGGACTCTATTTGATCCGGAAAACACAAGGAGTGCAACAACAACAAAAAAATTTCAAGCCTTATTTGCCTTTTTCTGGGGAAAAGATTGAAAGAAAGGGGAAAGTGTTTCAAATATACACTGTGTTCGTCAACTCGTGTTACAAACATTGCCAATAGAACCTAGATTCAATATGGAACCAAAAAGTTTAATTTCGTTATTGCCCGAATCGCCACAGTTTCGAAGTTATTCCTCTTTTTCCTGGTTTTGTAAGATTTCACGGTCTTGCTTCAAATAAACACTCCAAAACAGAGAGGATCTGCACAAATCCGTTGGTATCCATGAAAATGACGTTAATTTCTTAATAAGATATGATAAATACTAAACGTGTAAGCGTTGGTAGGCAGAACTTTGAAAATTTATTTTTTTCCAAAGTTCAAAACTTACTATGGTGATTCTAAACCACTATCTCCAAACTTAGAGACCGGCAAATTTCAGAAAACGTACTTGATTTAATTACCTTTTTAGTGGTGTAATTGCTTTTTGACATAATAAAATGGAGTACGTTTTCTGAAATTTGCTGGTCTCCATTATTGGAAATAGTAATTTAGAATCACCATAGCATGTTCTATCTACTAAAAGCTTATTTTACCAACGTACAATTTTATTATTGACTACATCTTATTGGAAATTTAACGTAGTTTTCAATGGTATCAACGATTTGTCCAAAACTTTTCTATTTTGGCGTTAGCATTGTTTATTTGAAGGTCGTGAAATCTTGAAAAATCAGAAAAAGTGGAATAACTCGAGAAACTGTTGAGATTCGGACCATAGTTAATTAGGACTTTTTGGTACTACTTTGAATGTAGATTCTGATGGCGAAGTCTGTAACACGAGTAGCCGAACACCCTGTATAGTTTAGTTTATTTTATTCAAAAATTAGCTCTAGTCCGCATTTTCTTTTTTTTTAATTTGACGAGTACATGCGGACCCATCGAAGTGAAAGTTGGCCATGGGCCATGGGAGGCGACAGAGCGTGACAGGCCCGGCACGCGCCGTCCTCCCCCGGAAGGGTGGCTTATTAATTATCCGCCCGGAGGAAATCTCCGCCCCTGGGAAACAAGCGTGCCGCGTGGCAGCAATCCACCGTGGCCAGCCCAATAAATAATTACAACAAATAGAATGATAAAAAAAGGAATAAAATAACCGGGGGAGGTGAAAAGCCTGTTATTTACATGATGTTTGCAGGCCCTAATTGTCGAAAAAGGGATGTGCCGTTGACAGGGAATCTGGTTGATAAAACAAGACGGATTTGGAATATCTTAAGTCATACAAAAACATGACAAAAAAGGTGAGGGACGTACTATCGCCTCAATTGTTGGTAAATGACGATTGTGGGGCTAAATAGACTTATACCGATGACCTAGTGCTAATAATAATAGCATGATAGGCCAGTTTCATTGTAAGAACAGTCAATAGGTTAAAAACAGCTTCTTCTAAAACCACCCTAATTATTTTGTTAATTTATTTAATTTATTACATGGAATTTGTAGTAAAAAATGCAGTATAACTCCAGTCTACTGGCCGACAACGGCCTCTGATTATATGGGCCCATAATTTGCAGTTCAAAAAGCTTCTCCAAAAAGCCCAAAATCAATTTAAGAAATTACACAAATTGGCCCTGTCTTAACATTAAGATAAATTATGCCTCCTCACTCACTCTCAGGTTATTTCATCGAAATCGGAAAAATCATACAATACTCTCTTTCTTTTATTAATTCACTATCCTTCACTCACTCTCTCAATTTATAAAAAATGAAAGATAGATAGATAGAGAGAGAGAGAGAGCGAGAGAGAGTGATAGAGTGATCACTCACTATCTTTCAATCAGTTTCTCACTACCCTTCACTCACTCGCTCATTCACGCATCCTATCACTCTCTTTCTCTATCACTCACTATATCTCACTCCATCTCTCAATTTCTCTCTCACTCACTCGCACATTCATTACATCACATTCTCTAGATTTCACTCTCTCACTCTCTCTTTCTCTCTCTCTCTCCCCCTCACTCTTTCTTCCATCCACAATCACTCAACACATCATCTAAAAATCACTCTGGAGCTTTCAAATAATTATCAATTGCTAAACAATCAAGAGAGATTAATTATTTAAACTTCGTCTCATTCTTGTTGGAAATTGTTTGGATACGAGTTAGACTCGACAAATTGGCCAGGCGGTCCGATGCTAGGCGTGGCCGTCCCACGGGGGTGGCTTCCAACCCCTTTGTATGCAACAAAACCACCCCTCAGAGGACGTTTGTCCTCAAAATCGTCTACACCCCGCACAACAACCAGGAAGGTAATTGGCGACAATATATGTTATTATCGCCGACGAGGGGATCAATGGGAAAACTACATTCCCTGGGAATCGTCGTCGAGTCGGTGAGTCAGCGAGACCTGACGGACCTATCATACCCAAAACTAAAAACACATTGAAAAACGAAAAAAATACCAATAAACGATTCGTTTCGGCTTTCACCCATATATTAATACAATAAGGTCTAAAATATTCTTTACTCACGCTTTTCCCTGCTGCTTACGAAAAATTTTAAATATGGCTATAACCTTACATCAAAATGGCGATGAACAGCAGGTTATTTATAATTAAATTTACATTGTTTTGTAAGACTTCTCAAATCGTAATTTACTCAGTAAAAATTACCTTTTTTAATAAATGAAATTCCTAAAAAACCTTACTAATGTTACCAAAATAGTGATGAAAGTCAGATTCATTTTTTCCAGTTTTTTTATTCTACTGGCCAAACATCCAAATTAGAATTCACGTAATGACATTAATAAAACACAACTTCTACTGTCAAAACGATATAAATATACAACATTTTGGTGTAAAAATAATAATTTATATTTAAAATTGTCATAATTGAAAACTTCCAAATGTGGTCGAAAGGGCTGTGAATGGCACGCACACATATTTAACTGCCGATTGTACGTTTTATGAATGCAACTATTAAAAAAATTATTGATAAGAAAAATACGGTAATTAACTGGATTATACTCACTCGATATCATGTTACGACCTTGTCGGAAAAGATCCAATCTGCGAATGGGAAACCTTCTGACTTATTGTGGACGAATAAGGTTACTCCAATTAACGAGCCAATTCCTTCTGTACACCTGTAAAACATCATAAAAATAAAATATCTAATAACAGACAGAATTTGTCAATGTGAAAAAATTGGGTTATGATATTTAATTGTATTATTTCAAGTAAAATCATCTAGGTATTATGAAAATGGCGGCGAGGTGGAAAAATGAAACCTTCCTTAGGGCCTCTGGTTATTTTACTTAAAAAATTAGAAAACTTAACAATGTGGCGTTTTAATAAAATGAACATACTTCGTTTGATTTCTCTTTATAATATTAATAATTATTATAAAATATAAGTTAATAATTACGGTTTATGTTTGACGTCCATGAGTCTATGAAGGGGTTGGTCAATATATCAGATTGTGTGGTTATTTTTGGTAAAATGTTTCAATAGTTTTGCATTAAAAAAAGGCTTTTAAATAAATGAACTTACTTTAGTTTATTTATGTTGATAATAATAACTTTAAGTTTATAGTAATGAGTTTTTTATATCAATGTGTCTGAAAAATAGGTTTCTCAATTTGGCGGAATGTGTCAAGTTATTTATATTAAATCATTTAAATAATTTTTCATTAAAAAAATAATAATAATATGTTCTTTTAGTTAAATAGACTTACTTTGGTTGATATCTCTTGATAATAACAATAATTATTATAATTGTAAGTTTATATTAACGGTTTTTTTTACATTAATGTTTCTATGAATAATAGGTTCCAATAAGCCGGATTGTGTCAAATTATTTTTCTTAAATTATTTAAATAATTTTGCTTTAAAAAAGGTTTGATAATGTGTTATTTACTTACATGAACTTTCCTCGGTTGATTTCTCTTTATAATAGTAATAATTATTATAAATTATAATTTGGTGTCAATGAATACAAGAAGGGGTTTCTCAATATGGCGGTATGTCTTTTTTATTTATTTTTCAAAATAAATTGAAATGGAGGAAAGTTTTGATTTTATAGACGTAATACAAGTAGTCATAATGATTTAGGTGTTAATATGGGTTTATAAATAATATTAATCTTGTTGAACTAACAGTTTTACCTCCATACAGCGATATGAGTCAGGTTTTTTTGTACTAAATGGTTATCTTATTGTTTAAACTCCAAAAGGTTATTTTTGAGTTGTTTGTCTTTCTTATTTATTTAATTTGTTTAGGTTGTTAAGTTATTTAAAATATGTTTGTACTTTTAAAATTTGTTAATTTTTGAGTGGGCCAATATGGCGTTGCGTTGAGACGTGAGAGATAAAGAGGAGGTTATCGGTGACTGTTGTCGATCTAGAAAATTGTGCCCTAGTGCTAGTGCCCATCAAGGGATGACTGTTACACCAGGAAGATGGCGTCACTGAAAATACTGTGGAAAAACATCCCTTACATCTGGCAGCAGTTGAACGCCCTCCTGGGCAACACGAGCCCGTCCGTCAAGACGATATGCCTGGTCGTCCTCGTCGGCCACTTCCTCTCCTACTGGGACGACGCTGTGAACCTGGTAAGCGTCACCCCCGGCTACCTAATCCCGCCCAGTTTCCGCGTCTGGACGGCGTTAACCTTCTGCTTCCTCGAGATGCACTTCTGGGAGGTGTGTGTCGACCTTGTAACAGTCGGCCTATGCGGGAAGTTGATCGAGCCCCTCTGGGGCCAGCTGGAAATGGTAGTTTTCTTCTTTGTCGTCAACCTGGGCGTAGCACTCCTCACGACGGCTTTCTATCTCTTCTTGTACATGTGCACGTTCAACGTCGACCTTCTGTTTTTCGTACATGTACACGGATTGGCTGGATATATAGCCGGGCTGTCAGTAGCTGTCAAGCAGGCCATGCCAGACCAGCTTTTACTAAGGACTCCGCTTGGGAAGCTCACTAACCGTAGTGTCCCACTCTGTCTAGTCCTTCTTTCACTCGGGCTGTATGCTTTCGGCATGCTCGAAGGCACCAACCCAGCGATGCTCATCGCAGGGGTCCTTGTATCTTGGACCTACCTCAGATTCTACCAGCGGCACAGCAATGGCAGCCGGGGCGACCTTGCCGACAACTTCTCCTTCGCAAGGTAAACCACATTTAAATCCATTTACTTCTTTAATATAAGATTTCCTCCTCTTGGAGTCCTGTGGTGTGATGAAAATAATATTAATTTACAGTTGATTTGTCATTTTCTTATGGCTGACAAAGCCCTGCAATCTTTCTTATCATTTTGGCATGCACATCCATAGGCAGACCTTCCTCAATCAAAACTATCAAATATCAATCCACTTACCTCAAAAGTAAAATCTCACGATAAAACATTGTGCCTTTCAATTCTTGTAATTTACCAACAAATGACCCTTTTGGGTATTGTAAAGCCTTCCAGTACAATATTCAGAACATTTTCAACACCGTTGTAATTGTTTTACAAAATAAAGCTAAGAGGTAAGCTTACCTTTTATGCCTTCCCATATGACAGTAATTATTTCATCTTCGTTTCTCAATTCCCAACATATTGTCACTACAAAACAATTTAATTTGAAATATTTAAAAACAAAACTACAATAATAACAGTACATATGAGAAATTTCTTCTTGGGGTCTACCAGGAACAATGGACTTTTACTTCAGTCATTCCCATCGTTGGTCCACTTGTTTCGCCATCTTCAGCCTTCTGTTTGCCATTCACTCATTATTATTCGTGTTTCTGTATCGTGATAATAGCCGCAATAACTTCTTTATGAATTTAATTACTGTAATTATAAAGGGTTTATGTTAAATTGAATGGATAACCATACACTAAGGTTAAGTTTTATTATTACTGTAAAGAAAGAATAAACTGTCAATTTTTTGTTTTTAACAAATAAGGCAACCGATTAATAGTTTTCGAAATAACATGTAATAATAAACAACAACTAACTGCATCAGGTTATCTATATTATTGCTGGATTATATTAATATCATTCAAGATAGATTCGATTTATCATACATTGTCCTGTACAGTGATGCATTTTACAGATTTTCCTCTTCTTGTTTGGTATCTGTTAATTATTTAACATATTACAAATAATTGTTAACACTATATACAGGCTTATAAAACAATAATATCAAATATGAACAAAATTATAGTAAGGTTGGCAAAGATAACCACACAGGGAGATAACATATATTTGTGTGGGTTAATGCCTAGGTGTGAGCACTTAAGAATATAAATCCTACATAAATAGAATGTAAAAAGAAGATTTAAAATATTTATTATTAATAATAATAATAAATTTTCCCCCCAGCTTTTTCCCCAATGTTCTCCAGCCAGCGATATCCGTGATATCTAACATGGTCTATTCAGCACTTGTGAAAGCTGGCCTGTGCAGGCGTACAGTGAGGAAGTTCGACATGTCCACCGCGCCAACTGGAGTCACAGTCACACTTCCCGGGAACGACCCGCATGACATGGAAAGGCGCAGGTCAATTGAAAACATATTAAATCTTGTTTGTTTTGGTTTATTATTTGTTAATAAAAAAAAATACATTTTGTTTTTAGGCAAATCGCTTTGAAAGCATTGAACGAGAGGCTGAGCAAGTCGGATGCCCTGCGAGGGGCCGGCGGCCATTCGAGTCAGGCCATACCCACCCCACCGCAACAGAAAGAGACTGCGATACAGATATCACCACCGTCCGACGACCCTACTGCTCCGCTCCTGCCAAACCAGGTCAAGACGACAGCTCAGGTCCACCACGTCATCGACACCTGATGTCCACCGGCGAGCTGAACGTTTCACGATTCTGTTTTCGTCTTCTGTAAATATTCTGTACAAAAACAAACCAAAAAGGGCAACACCCACATAAACCCTTTTCCTTCCATTTTTTTTAAAATTATTTTTAAAGGATTTATTATTTTTAAGAAATTGGTTTAAAAAAAAAGTATATACATAAAGAAAACAGAAACAGAAGAAGAAAAATAATAATCCTATGTTAAGTTTTATAATGATTGTATTATTATTTCCAATTTATTATATTTTATTACAAATAATAATTATGTATATAGTAATATTTATATACTTATTTCTTTTTAAGCTTATTTCTGTAAAAAAAAAATATTTACATATACATATATAACTTTATTAAGAAAAAATTAAAAAAGGCAAAAACAATGAAAATTCAGGACAGGATAAGACTAGTCAATACGAGTGTTTGCCTAATAAAAAATAATAAAAAGTATTTTAAAAAAAAAAGATCTGATGAACTTGCAATTTGTAATTAATTTTTCTTTTTAAACGATTAAGCATGGATGTTGACGAGTGAGTGAGTCGTATGACACCCGAGAATAAATGTGATAATTTTGTTATAGTCTTAGCGCTTGGATGATTTTTCCCCCCTTTTATCAAACCCTTCCCCCCTTGTAAATTTATTTTTCAAAAATTCAATCTATTGTTTAAAAAAAATAACAACTATGATTTTTTTAAGTAATTAAAAAAATGTTTTATTTACAACTTGAAACCTGAATGTATCGCGACAACGCCAAATGTCATGTTTTCATATGTGGCATCATAGAAGCCGGCATCACATATCATTGCTTTGAACTGTTCCTGATCCGGGAACTGCCTTATACTCTCAACAAGATACTGGTAAGACTTCCAGTCGCCAGCAATCACCTGACCCATAGCCGGTATCACCTGGAACGAGTAGGAGTCATAGATTCGGCTCAGAATTGGGTTCGCAACCCGGCTAAACTCAAGGCAGAGGAAGCGGCCGCCCGGCCTGAGGACGCGATATGCTTCTCTAAGTGCAGCATCGATGTGTGTGACATTGCGTATGCCAAAGGCAATTGTATATGCATCGAATGAGCCATCTGGAAATGGGAGCTTTTCAGCATCACCACAAATCCAGGTTAAATCTTTGGACAGGCCAAATTGTTCAGCCCGTCCTTCACCAACATGCAGCATCTCCTCATTTGCATCCAAAACAGTTGCATGGCCTGTCTCGTTCTGGTTCTTCAAATACTGCAAGAACCTACATAAAATTCAGTTGAATGAACATTTAACAATGACAAAAACACGTGTGACAAACCTGAATGCGATGTCTCCAGTACCTCCAGCGACATCAAGGAGCTTAGTCCCACAAGTTGGGCCCAGCCGTTCAACAAAGCAGTCCTTCCAAAGCCTGTGTACTCCAAATGACATGGCATCATTCATCTTGTCGTACTTATCCGCAACGCGTGCAAAAACCTGCATCCAATCGACATTGTATAAAGATGCAATTTTTTTTTAATACAGTTTAAATACTACAATCCCTCAAGAGAGACCATTATTTAAAGTACAAGTAAAATTTCACCTCGTTCACCCGGCGCCCTTTCTCATCCTCTGGCACAGTCTCATAGCCAAAGTGTGTCTCAAGGAACCTCCTCGACAAAGCCAAAGGGCGGGAAACCCTTAACATGATTTTTTTTAAAACAATCCGGCTAAATTCTTATAATTTTTTTTCACTAGAGGTTTTTAAAGAAACTCATCCCTGGGGAATGTAGAACTCAAAATTCATAAAGTTTAAACACTAACTAAAATAAATTCAACATGGAAAAAACGTCTAAATTGATAATTATTGTCTTAAACAATTGAATTAACTTGATTTTAAACGATTTGATTGAATTGTTGATGATTGTTTGAAAGATGCAAATAGCAACTTTTCGTTATCGCGAAGGTTAAGTCCGGTTATCCATTCTTTCTAATCACAAATCTGTGTAAAAATAAAAGGCAGTAACAGAAAAATAATACTAGTGTCAAATCGTTATTTGTGTAGACTATTAAACACTTTTCAGTAATTCAATAAAACTGTTAGAAAAATTAAAGATTGAAGGGTTTGGACTTTTTCTAAGTTCCAAGGTAGAAATAAAAACCCTTTGTATCCGCAGACGACACAAGATTTGTTTTTTTCGCCCTACGGCTTATGAGAGAAAGATAATAATTAAGTCGAAACGTTTTAAATTAGACTGAAACTGTCTAATTGTTTCAAAAATAGAATTAAAAAATCTCTATTTTAAAAAATATAAACAAGTTCCCCCTTGGTGAGAAGGTAATATGTTACAATACAGGCTATCCATCTTTTTATTGCAATTAGAGATGAATAAATGACACAAAAAAAAGATGAGAAAAAGCAATTTATAATCGTTTTAATTGCAAATCATCAGGTTCGGCTGTGGTAGTTGTATTTGTAATTTCAGGGTATAGGGCTATTGTAATCCCCCGTGCTCAGACTAAAGCACATCGGTGAGTTCTATTCCATCAAGAAACTCGATTAACAGGCCCGCCTGGCCCGGTTTCAGTGGTTGAAGCTTTTCTATGGTCACATTATACATCCCAAAACATTTCCTCCAGGCTAGCATCGCAGTTTGTTAGATGTGTTGGTGTCTCTTCTCCCTCTGCAGAATCTGCATGTGTCATTTGGGATTAATCCAATTCTCTTCATTTAACTTGTGTCCTGTTAGGAATATTATTAGGATTCACAGATTATTTCTACTTCCCTTGACACATTTCTGTAATTTCTTTCTTTCCAAAATTCATTCTTTGATAGTTGCCGCGCTTTGTTTGTATTGTGATTGGTTTCATACGTAGCGACTCTTGTTTGTCTTTTGTTGGGATAGGTGGTCTTTCCTTTGCTTTCATGGACTGAATATCCATCAGGGGAGATCGTCTCCTGATTCCTAGGTGTTTTTGGAGCGGTAGGATCCTGCTCCAGGTTTGGTTTATTAGTTTCTATACTCATATGATTGAGTAGCTAGGGAACTAAAAGGTCCACTCCTTCAGAGCCCCGCATGATGGAGTAAGGCTAATCACTGTCTGATGTCGCCAAAAAAATTGTTAGGTGATAAAATTATATTTTCATAAATAAAACGATATGAAGGTTGTATATTGTTTCTTGTTATTGAGAAGGTACCGTTCGTGGTGCTCTACTGTTATCGATCTATTAATAAATAATTGAATTTTCATTTTCAATTCTTCAGCTTCAATTTCAAATTTGAATTGTTCAATTAAATTGGTAAAGTTGTAATAATGTTTAAGCAAATTCGTTTAGCATTTTTGGCGCTCGGTATTGTTGGGAGGGGGTTGGCAAATGAAATTACATCCACAGCTGTTTTGTAAATTTATCTTTACGAAGAAATACCATTGGATGATTACGTATTCAATAAATCGATTTTTTTTAAATATAAAAATTTTACTTATTAATTTACAAAAAGACCTTTTTTTAAACAATACTGAACCGGCCATGATAGGGGTTATCCGTTGTTTACGAAGGTTGTAATAAAGGCTACCGGGGACAGGTTATCGGTCTCCATGGTTTGTAAACAAATGAGTAAGTAAAAGTCATTAATTTTAATTTTGGTTAAATAAGCAGTTATTTTTTCACATTAATTAATAATAAGGACGCTAGTTTGGTATTGGTGATTGTACATGTTTATTATTATTAGTTTGTGTCTTTGAGAATTTTTTTTTTTGAGGAGGAATGATGGAAAAAAATTGTTTTTAAATATTATATCTAAAATATTATGTATTTACTTTTGTCTAGATCTGTCTTGAGCTGTTAGATATGAAAAAGTCCAGGCCTGTGGTTCAAGGCGGTTTCAGAAGGCAAATAACATTGCGAACACCCGGTACACCATAGTAGCGAGAGGATGGACAAGGAGTGCCTGCGAGTTGCTGGCCTCGCCGAGTATTCATGCCAACAGTGCCATTTCAAGTGAGATCTTTTTTCCCTCCTGGAACTTTAGGTTGTTTTTTTAACTTTTTTCTCCCCATAGGTCAGTTTCAAAAGTGAACGTTGAAGCGCACATAAGCTTGGCACACTCCAAACCGGCACTAGTCGACCGCCGAGACAGACAGTATGCTTGCTCCGAATGCTCATACATCTCGCTCCACAAGTCGTCCCTTGTCTCTCACATGCACTCAAAACACATCATATGGCGTTCCAAGGACAATTCATGAAGCAAAAGGATGTTGTCAATGAAACAAATTGTTTCATACTATTTGAAAATTCATATATTTCCCACATATTTTTTATTTTTTATTAATTACACAAAGAGCTTCATGCTCTTTTCTTTTTATGTTTTGACACAATGATGTTATTTTATTTTATTTATTGTCATCATGACTGATCTATCAGTATTAAAATTCCATTTTAATGGAGTCAACGAATACTCAACGTTTTCCCCGTTAGTTGTAAGACTGATTAATTATTTACTTTCTTGTCTACATTGATTTTAGTTCCTAAATTTAATAGTCAATTTTAAATTTAGTGTTTAGCAATTTTTTGTAAAGCATTATTGTTTAAGTGTAATTTTAAATTAATTATTTTTTAAAGTAGCATGTGAATATTCTTTTTTAAATGAAAAGATTGAATAAACTGCATTCTGTTTTATTTATAACCCTCAAATATTACCCATTATACAAATAATAAAATTTTGTTGCACCTGAGACATAGTCATAGTGTTCGGAGATTATGCACTCAGTCCCCGACCAAATAAAATTACAAACTTTTTTTGCCTTCAAACAACAAAGGGTCATTTATGGTGGGCAGCTAATTATTGTTTTATTAAGTATAGGGAGGGTCCCTGGGCTCTCGGGGGCATAAAGGCAACAAAATGGTTGGCACGTTGGCCAAAGATGAGCCAACATGAACTCTCTAGTTCCCCCTGTCGTTTAGCATCTTGCTGCAAAAGTAGATACATCTTAACATGGATTGTTAATGAGTGCAAAACTTGGAGCAATACATGATGAGATGCATAGAAAGGTCATCCATAATAGACAAAAAAATACTGAAAAGCAATCACGATTCCGGTCGGACACCTGACAGAGCACTGCCACTTAAGAAAGCCATGCACAAGATAGGGGTAAAGAAGAAGAGATACTGCTGGGAAGGGAAGGGGACCACAGAACACATTTCTGTGAATGTGTAGGTACAGGTTCATGCAACTAGGACAGGAAAAACCACAAGCAAGATCCTACCCTGAGGAACCAGTAGAAAGTCTAAGGAGGTTGATAAACAACGTGAAGCCGGCCAGTGTGTTTTAAAAAACAGGGGAGCACAATAGATCTACTAGGGTCCAGGTTTAGAAGGTCTTGTGACTGCCAATTTTAAATGCAATTGTGCACAAAAATGCAATTTTCTCAAAATTATTTGCTGCTTTAGTTGGGAGGGGGAGGTAGTCTCATCAAAAATATAAGTAGAAATGAGATATTTGGCACAAATTTAGGTCTTATAAGCGTAATTTATTCTATTTTCTTATTAAAAATTAGTTAATTAAAATGTCTTATTAAAATTCAATTCAGTTCTCTTTATTTTAAGCCTCCAACCTCTGATTGGCTTACCGAATGACGAGAGGCTTAGTTGGCACATGATATGAGGCTTGCCTCTTTTCTGGCAGTTGTTTCATACACACACGTTTTTCTCGCTGGCGAGCGCCTTGTTGTTTTCAATATCACAAAATTAGTTAACATCTTTCCCCTCTCAACGAAGTATTTCTCATCCGTATTGCAACAAGAGAAAATTATCTTCCAAAAAGTGCTGTTTATGTTTCACAGTCAAAGTGTTAACTGCATTTCCTCATTATTCTGGTGCAAAATTAAGGCCTTGGAGTAGACCAACGGCATTATCCTGCAGGAGTGAAGTAAGGTGAGTGAAACATTGCTACTCCCAGCAAATAATTTTCTCATTTTCGCATATGTTAATTATGTAAGAGTTCAATTAATTTTTTAACTAAAATGTAAGAATCATATAACTACAATTTTCTCAAAATTAGGGGGAGGATAGTCTCATCATTAAAATGATTTATAAATAGAAACGTAATATTTGGTACAATATAGGCCTTATAAGTAAAGATTAGAATCTGAAAATAGTATTTTTCCCTTCTTACAAGAGAAAATTTACCACATGCATAACCGCTCCTGGTCGTTGAAAAAAAAACAACAAAAAGACGTCCACAATGTTGAAGCAAACAAAAAAGTGTGATATCTCAACAAAGTGCTAACCATTTACAAAAAAAAAAAGTTTTATTTACTTGGCTAGTTATTTTATCACTGAGCATATGAGGAATCTGGAATTTTGTCTGTTTTCTTCTGACTTTTTTGACTTCCCTCCACCCACCTATCCTGCCTGATCGTACACAGTCCTGACTTTTTAATCCTCATTCAGAAATTGGTCAAAAGTTAAGCAAGCAAGTTTTTTTAAATTAGATTTTTGTTGAGATAGAAATATCAAAATTACTTATAATGACTTTTAAATATATTAACTATAACGGCTCAATAAACAATAGCTTGTTTTGTTGGTATTGTAATTACTATAAGGAAAAGAAACTTACTTCTTGTTGTCCCTGAAATTGATAACAAGGCCATAGTTGTTGCAACATCTGAACCAGCAAGAGAAAAAAATATTAATTCAAAAAAACCAAACATTATTTATCGATAAATGTGGTAATAATTAAAATAAATAGATTTATTTAATATAATGCTTTGTAAACTTAGGACGTTTTAGGAATGAAAAGTATTAAAACTGACCACCCTCAAGGCCATTTTAAACAGTAAAAAAAATTGATAAAATATCAAAATTACTTACAATAGTATATAAAAAATTATTTACATCTCATTTCTAATCTCTCAATATAAAGAATAATAATGTTTTTGTTTGTATTTTAATAATTATAAGGAAAAGAAACTTACTACTTGTTGTCCCTAAAGTTGATAAAAAGGCCAAGGTTGTTCCAATGCCTTCTGAACCAACAATAAGAAAAAAATATTATTAAAAAATGATAAATAAATATTATTTATCTATAAATGTGGAAATAATATTATGATATAATGGTATGTAAAATTAAGAAGTTTGAGGAATGAAAGTTATTAAACTGACCACCCTCAAGGCCATTTTAAACAGTAAAAAAATTGATAAAATTTCAAAACTACAATAACATATAAACAATTATTTACATCTCGTCTATAATCTCTCAATGTATATAATAATAATGTTTTTGTTTGTATTTTAATAATTATAAGGAAAAGAAA
>CM077110.1:8307121-8327124 GCA_039619505.1 Cimex hemipterus | reverse complement strand
AAACGGCAATGGTTGTTCCAGCGCCTTCTGAACCAACAATAAGAAAAGAATTATTATTTAAAAATTATTTTTCTATAAAAGAGGTAATAAAAATAAAAATGAATAAATAGATTTACTTAGTGTAAAAAAAAAGGAAGGCGTAGTATTAAAGTTATTAAAACTGACCACCCTCAAGGCCATTTTAAATGGTGAAAAAAAATCAAAATATTCACAATAACATATAAAAATTACTTATATCTCATCTATAATGCCTCAATTAAACAATAATAACGCTTTTCCTCTACTTGTTTAACTATGAACAAGGGGTTCAAAGACCAACCCCGCTTCCAAGTAGTGGACTCTGGGAAATGTTCGTCACTGTCCTGATTCATAATGATCCCCATGGCATAGTATGGTGCGAAAAGGCTAAAGGGGCTCTGGTGTCCCACCCCCATTGAGGTACTCACTCTCCTAACCATTCCTCTATTCTAAAATCTATTCCTAACACCAACTCCCATCCCCTATCCTTTCACCTACCCCACAAAAGAGACTTGGGCTTGACAGAAAACAGCATCCGCCTCAGTCAAAGGTGTCATCTGTTTCCGTGCCGAATGACTCACTGGCTAATGTGGCTGTCTTGAACGGAGCCTCTCTGACACTGAGCGACATCAGAGAGTAACTAGCCTTACTCCATCATGCGGGGCTCTGATGGAGTGGACCGTATAGATCCCTAGCTACTCGTGGGAACCAAATGAGTGCAGTAAATACAAACAAAACTCCAGAGCAGGATATCACTGCTCAAAAAACAAAAAGCAATCCGGGAAGTTACCCCCAGATGGACGCACAGTCCTCAGAAACAAATGAGAGACCACCACTCCTTTCCAATAACAAACTCCAGTCGTTACGTGGGGAAACCCAACACCACACAAACGAAAGGCTCACTACCTTCAAGTAGCGACACCAGAAGATACAGACCTCCTCTTGGGAAACCAAAAGGAAAGAAGAAAGCCTCAGCTGAATTGCCCAAACTGGGAGAACCAGGTGGGAAAGATGACCCCCTCAGGAAAGGTCTCAGCGGAGCCATGACGAAATGGTACCTGAGGGTCATAAGATCGGGGAAAACACCCGAAGAAAAGAAGCAAGGAGATTAGCCGAAAGAGTGGCTTTGCTACCGGAGGAATACCCTCTGGTAACCCTAACAACTGAAGAGCTAACCTACCTAGAGGAGACCCTCATAGAAGAAATTCTAAAAGGATGGGAGGCCAAAATACAATTTGAAGGCAGGAATGATGGTCCTGGACTGTCAGGATGACAACACTGTTCAATGGCTACAAGAAATAGCTCCTAAACTGGAGTTAATCAAGCAAAAGAAATTTACAGTGAGGGTTGGGGAGGACGTTCCCAAACCCCACTCAATAGCAGTGTTCTTCCCTAGAACAAAACTAGGAGAAGAACAAAGAACCCTAGCGCTGGTTAAAGCGCAAAATGACAGAATATGCGCTGAGGAATGGAAAGTCCACTCAGTGAAAGCAGGGGGGCCTGGGATTGTCATGATCCTGGGCATCGACGACATCTTGGCAGAAACTATTAAAGCGAGAGGACATACACTCAACTTTCACTTTGGAAGGATCCCTGTTAGAAGCTGAAAAAGAGGGGGGGGGGTGTAACTAAACAAGCAAAAGCTCACACCTCCACCCCAATCAGCCCCCCACCCATCCATTCAAATGGAACAGGCCCCTACAGCGACACCTCCACCTACGGAGACTACATCCAAAAATACTACCGAGATGGAGGTCAACCAGGTCATTGGGCATGACCAGACCTCTCCTCCTCCACAGACAGAGCCAAGAGTGCTCACTGAGGAGGAGCTACTGGGAGAGGAGACACCTCCTCCTCCCCCAAAAGAATAATCACATATGGAGAAACTGAGAATGGCCCAGGTGAACACCCACCATGCTAAAGCTGCCTAGGCAGTAATAGCCAGGATGTTCACTGCACAACACCTATGGGCAATTCTCATCCAGGAACCCTATCAGTGGAAAGGACAAATTAGAGGTTTGTCCTGTACAGATGGTAAGACTGTATGGGATTCCAGACAGGAAAATCCCCGTGCAAGCATATTAATTAGGAAAAACACTAATTATCTCTGTCTTTCAGAATTCATGACTGGTGATTTAGTTCCCATCAAGGTAGAAATGCCAATTGATGGGAAGAGACAAGAAGCAGTAATAGCATCGGCATACTTCACAGGCGAAGAGGAATACCCTCCCCCAGATGAGCTACGGAGGCTAGCCAGCTACTGCAACGAGAAGAACCTCCCCTTCACGCCAACGCACACCATCAAATCTGAGGAAGCAACAACAACAACAACAAATGAGGTGAGACACTTATAGAATTTTTGGTGAAGGAAAAACTAGATATACTTAACATAGGAACAATCCCTACCTTTGTCATCAAAGTGAGACAAGAAGTACTGGACATTACCACTTGTAGCCAAGCCTTATACAAAAAGATAAAAAAACTGGAGGGTTTCAGGTGAAGAGTCGATGTCGGACCACAGAATAATACAGTTCGACATCGAATCAGATAGGATAGACTCTACACCGTTCAGGAACCCCGGAACACAAATTAGGCAAGGTTCACTGAAATGGTAACATACAGCCTAAACCATGCGACAGTGAAAAGAGTCCCAAAGACCTGCAATGAACTAGAACTTGCAATCAAAGAACTTACAGAAAGCATACTTGATGCATACGAAACAAATTGCCATGTAAAAGTCCCAAAAAATAGACAAGAACCACCTTGGTGGAATGCGGAACAGGGCGCATTAAGAAAAGAAACCAGGAAGATGTTTAACAAGGCCAAACTAGGAAACAACTGGGAAGAATATAAGAGGTTACTCACCTCATATAACTATGCCATCCACAAAGCGAAGAGAAAGAATTTTCGCAAATTCTGGAGAAATCTCCACAGTTTCCACATCACCTAAATCCTACAGACCAATCAGTTTAACATCTTTTCTAATAAAGACTCTTGAAAAGCTGATAGACAACTATATCAGAATGACAGCACTGGTAAACAAACCTCTCCATTACTGTCAGCATGCATACAGAGCAAGAAGATCAACAGAAACTGCACTGTACCAGTTAACCAGTGACCTAAAAGAAACACTGGAAACAAAAGAAATAGCAATCTGTGCATTCCTTGACATTGAGGGAGCTTTTGATAATGCGTCTCACACATCAATGGAAGCCTCCCTGAGGAAAAAACAGGTAGACCAAACCACATCTAGATGGATTGGAGAACTGCTAAGAACTAGAATAGTCGGAACAAACATAGGAACAAACACTATAGACAACAAAAGGATGTCCCCAAGGAGGGATACTATCACCTCTTTTATGGAGCCTAACAGTGGATGAACTGCTCGAAACCCTGAACCTCTTGGGAATAAAGTGTCAGGGATATGCAGACGACATAGTCCTGACAGCCAGGGGCAAATTTGAGGAAATCCTCTGCAACATAATCCAAGAGGGGCTGAAAATTACAGAAGAATGGTGTAAAAGTGCAGGCTTGGGGATCAACCCAAACAAAACAACCATAGTCACTTTCACACGGAAAAGGAAGCTAGATCACATGAAAGAAATCAAACTCAACAACATTATGATAGAAATTAAAAATGAAGTCAAATATCTGAGTATCACACTAGATAAAACACTAACATTTAAGGAACACATCAGCTCCACTATCACAAAGGCGACAAGAACTCTGATGGTGTGCAGAAGAATAGCAGGAAGAAACTGGGGATGCAGGCCAGAGACCCTGCTATGGATGTAAGACCTCTACTTACATACAGACCTATAGCCTGGGCTAACAAAGCAGAACAAGTCACAAAAAGAAAAGAACTCACAAAAATACAGAGACTTGCATGCATCTGCATAACGGGATCAATGAGAACATGTCCTACAACTAGCATGGAAAAAATATTGGGTCTAATCCCCCTACAACACATGGTAGAAAGGACAGCACAGAAAATCACAATTAACCTTATTAGAGAGAAACCTTCAAAAGGAATAGAACTGAAATGGAGAGACAGAAACAAATTATGGAAAAACCATCCATCACTCATGGCTCCAAGAGATGACATGAACAGGATGTTTGAATTTAATCAAAAATCTGGGCATCAAAACGGAATGGGAAGGAATGGAAAATAACTCCTTTAAAAATGATACCATCCTTTGGTACACAGATGGATCCAAAACACAAGAAGGCACAGGAGCAGGAGTATTTGGACCTGGTATCAAATACTCAGAACCCATGGGAAAACACACCAGTATCTTTCAAGCAGAGATTCATGCAATAGAAAGATGTGTCCAATTCAACCTAGATAATGGATACAAAAACAAGAATATAGCTATCATGTCAGATAGCCAAGCAGCCATCAAAGCACTAAGTTCAAATATCATTAGCTCAAGAATGGTGCTGAACTGAAAAACCAAATTAAATTTATTAGGTATGCAGAACAAAGTTAGCCTCTGCTGGGTCCCAGGACACATGGGAGTAGATGGCAATGAGAAGGAGGACACCCGTGCAAGGAAAGGGGCAGCTACACCACTGACAGGACCCGAACCCTTCTGTGGTATAGGAACCCACACTATCAATGAATATCTCAGACAGAAGGACAAAAAGAAAATAAGGGAACATTGGAATTCGCTTATTGGACACAGGCAGTCCAGGAGTCTTCTAATCAATTTCGGAAAGAAAGAAATCACGGAATGTGTCAAAGGAAGACTGAAGATAGACTGCGAATCCTAACAGGACACTGTAGATTAAATGGGCATCTAAAGAAAATTGGAATAATCCAAGATGGCACATGCAGATTCTGCAAAGAAGCGGAAGAGACACCAACACATCTACTAACAAACTGCGGAGCAACATTAGCCCACAGGAGGAGATGTTTTGGGATGTACAATGTGACCATAGAAGAGCTTCAACCAATAAAACCGGGCCTACTAATCAAGTTTCTTGATGAAATAGGACTCACCGATGTGCTCTAGGCAGAGAACGGGGGATACAATAGTTCTCAAAGGGTGCAGTATACAACACCCTGAAATAACATCATCACATCATCATCATCATTAACTATGAACAAAATATAAGGCAAAGAAACTTACTGCATATTGATGCTGGAATTGTCAAAACAACCATGATTGATCCAATGCCTTCTGATACAAAAAACAAAACAAAAATATATATCAAAAAATACAATCAAAAATATTTAAATAAATATCAATAAAAGTAGGAGAAGGTAAACAATTAAATAAATAAATATACATAATTAAATATGCAGTTGAAAATGTGTGGAAAGTTAAACGCTTTAAAATTAAAATTATTTGGTACTGAACACACAAATTAAATAAATACACATAAATAAAATATCATGCAATTTAATATCTAAATAAATATAATAACAAAAGTAAAGCAAAATAAATTAAACAATTACACAAACCCCCACAATCATTTTTTTTTAATTTGACCCCATCTGAAGTCATTTTGAATGGTAAAACAATTGATAAAAATTTAAAAATTAGTTATAACATTTAAACAAATACTTAATATCTTTCTATAATGAGTAATAAAGAACAATTTTTTGATAATTTAATGCAAACGAGCTTACCATGCGTCAATTGTGAAGTGGATAAAACATCCATAGTTGTTCCAACACTATCTAAACACACACACAAAAAAAAATAAATATTAAAAAAACCAAATGGAGAATCCATTGAATTAAGAGGCAAAAAATTATATAAACCTATTTATGTTTTGGTAGTCAATGAAGTTAATTCTTTCAATCAATTATTCAGATATCGTGAGATGCGGTCTGGTGTGATGTAGGTATCAGAAAAACATTTTCTTTATTGTGCCAACGTTTAGAGGGCACTCTCAACACGACATGGCACAATTACACAGAAGACAAACACTTTGAGCCCTGAAGATGATATCAATAAAAGATCGAAACGTTGGCGTAATAAAGAAAATGTTTTTCTAATACCTACATCACACCAGACCGCATCTCACGATATCTGAATAATTATCCATTAACGGTCACTAATCTCTACACATCTTTCAATTAATTATTCTTTCTATGTAAGGTATAAATAAAAATATCTGAATAAAAAATTATAATCAAGGACCATATATATGTACTTATGTAATAATGATTAAAATGGGTATTATATATATAATATGTGTATGTCTCAAAAGAGAAAAAAAGTGAAAATCATGTGGTTTGCAATTCTAAAATATATATATATTGAAAAAAAAAAAATGCAATATGCATCATTGAATCTCATTGTCTGTTTCCTTTTCATTTTTGCTGGCCTGATCCTGACATTGACCATCATCTTCATCCTAGGATGCGGAGTGTTCTTCGCTTGGGAGGAGTTAAATGATGACGCAGAAGCTGACAGGGACAACAGGTTCATAAAGGCAAGGAAGGACCAACCGGACGAGGACCCCCTGGGACAGGAAGAGAGTCGAATCAGCGATAGCCCTGCCTGCCATAACGTCCAGCCAAGGTTTATTAATTAAAAAAAAAAAAAAAAAAATTAACTTTCATAAAATTATGTTAGCAGGGCAAAAGACTTGCCAGAATATCTGCCGAGGATGCGCCTCCCCGGATCCCCTGGCTATGACTGTGCCGTCCCAAATATGATACAAAAGGCCTTTCTGTTCAAGTAATTCAAATCCACCTCCATATTATTTATAAAATAAATATATTTCTTGTGTTTTGCAAGGTCGCACACTAAACTACAAGAGCGGACAGTATTTCTGCACCAGCAGATTCGCAGGCGTAAGAGATTGTAACGAAGGAAAATATGTTCAGTAACTACCAAATGTGCTGATAGATTTTTTTTTTTTTTCAAACGGGACAAAACAAAAAGACAAGAAGAGATTATAAATAAATAAAAACTAAGATCAATACTTTTTATTCAAATAATTTAAAAACATAAAAAGACATGTCAGATAATAAAACAATTTTTCTGGTGCTAATATCAGACAATGCATTAAAAATATATAAAAAAAAGTTGTTAGGTTCAGATTCTGTAGTCAGTGGGACAAGCACCAAAGCCATTTATAGCAGTCTATATTTCTTTTTATAAGTAACAGTTTTATTTTTATAAATGAAAGTTTGAATTTGGGTTTATTAATGACACAATTTGCTAGAAACAGATCCATAAATTGTAGATAGAAATTACTCTAGAAAATTTTGTCATATTTTTTATGCATTTAAAGCTTTTCTTTTACTCAATACAGTCCTAAATGATTAATTACAACGGTTTATTTAAATAAATAATTGTTTATTTATACTATTTTTGTTTAATTGGATAAAATACATTAAAATTATAAAATTTAGAAAAATGTTTTTATTTTTTATTTTAAAAGGGTGTTTTTGTTAGATTCTGAAAAATTTTGCCATATTTTTTATGCATTTCCAACTTATATTATGTTAAATATAGCCTTAAATGATTAATTACGATGCTTTATTTAAATAAATAATTATTTATTCCATTTTTGTTCAATTGATTAAACCGCATTAAAGTTAGGAAGTTTTAGTAAAAATATATATTATATAAAAAATAGGTAATTGTAGTATCTTTATTTTTGTTTTAAAAAGGTGCTTTTGTGACATTTTTATTTCAAAAATTGAATTAGCTGATCGTTTGATTAATTTAATTTTTTTAAATTGATTCAGCAATTTTTATTTTTATTAACTGTTTCGGGATATTTTGTCGGGCGGGGGACGTACGTTGGCAACTCTGGGCCGGCAGATCGCTGACAACGAACTAACGAAGTCTTAAACCAATTGATAAGAAGATGGCCGTCTTTTGAGCTCGGTCTCTGTTCCGAAAGGGATTTCAATTTATACCCCCGTTTCCTGGACATTCCCCAGACGACCCGAAGGGCGAGAATAAATTTCAACATGCTCTCCGTCATAAACAGGATACTAGACTGGTTCCGGAGCCTGTTCTGGAAGGAGGAGATGGAGCTGACCCTAGTCGGACTCCAGTGCTCGGGGAAGACTACCTTCGTCAACGTTATCGCTGTGAGTAACTGGCCTCAATTTTTATTTAACTCCTCGGCCTCAAAAAATACGATCAATAATTACAGCCTGATAAACATCAAACGAACAATTACGTCTAATTTAGAAAGAAAAACATACGTGCCCAAGCAACTTCATACTAAACATACTCCAATTGGCGATCAATGTAAAGAAAAAGCAGTTACATAGTTTTCAACAAATTGCCTTCATATCAAAATTTTAACCACACCTTTCAATCGGGACTTTTTGTACTTTAAACAACACAAATTGTATGTTAAGCGTTGATAATCAAAATAATAAAAAAGAAAATACTAATGACAATTGGTTTTTTTGATTACAGGGCCAGTAGGTTCCTATTGCGTAGGTTATGGCAAGCAACCATCCATTTTTAAATTATTATAAAAATAAGAAAATCTGATTTATTTAATTGAAAAAAGATCTCCAATACTATTTTTTATGCACCGTCTGAACAGACACAGCGTTATGTATCGAGAGTATTTTCCACAAACTTTAAAAAAATTAATCATATCTAAATATTGCCTTCAAAATAAATACTAAATCTTATCTTACATTCACCGTTGTTTGTTTATAAAACGTCGCCCTTTCTCCACTTTGAAGGAAAAATAACCATTAAATTGTATTTGTGCCTTTCACGACAACAATCAACAAATAAACAAACAAAAAAAACACTTCCAAACTTATTTTTGTCAATTTGCCAATGGGAAGGTTTTTCGGGGAAAGGTTACCCTGTCAAATATTTTCTCAAAGTTGCAATTTTAAACTGTCCAACGCTTAATTTAAGCCAATATTACTAATTTTACTGGATAATGAATAGCAAATAAAACTATTATTAATTTGATGACATCGTTATATACTTGGAATTTCCTAATTAAAGACCTGTCAAATATTTCCTTGGAATACGTTGGAAGGTTACAGTTTTGCTACAGTAATAATTTTATTATTGATTTTTTATAATAATGTAACGAAAGTTCTCTTTTGCCTCAATCATACATGACAGTAGTTCACTTACTCTTTTTTCCCTGTTATTCTCATTGAAAGCACTTCACGTAAGAACATAACAGAATAAGGCATGTATTTTGAATGTCGAATATCTTATTGCCACTCCCAACATGACACATCTACACAGAAAGCAAACACTGAGCCCTGGATCTCAATACAGATCGAAACGTAGGCATGATAAAGAAAAGTTTTTTTTTTCTTTTTTTTTTTTTTACGCCACATCAGACCGCATCTCACGATCTCCATCTAATCATTTATTTTGACTTTCATTTACAGTCTGGACAGTTTACACAGGACATGATCCCGACAGTTGGGTTCAACATGCGCAAGATCACGAAGGGTAATGTCACGATCAAAGTATGGGACATAGGAGGGCAGCCGAGGTTCCGCTCCATGTGGGAACGCTATTGCAGAGGTGTCAATGCGATTGTGTAAGAGTTCTTATTAATCTTTCAGTACTTTTATTTTATGAATTCAAATTAACAAATTCGCTTTCAGTTATATGGTCGACGCCGCCGATCCAGACAAGCTGGAGGCATCGCGTAACGAGCTGCACAACTTGCTCGACAAGCCACAGCTTATGGGCATACCTGTACTTGTACTCGGAAACAAACGGGACCTGCCGAACTCGCTAGACGAAAAGGAACTGATTGACAGAATGTGAGTAGAATCATCCAGAGTGGTGTATTGTTCACTATTCATAGCTCATTGGTTCATTCAGGCCCTTACTGTAACAATCACCTATCAAATCAGTTTGTCTTAATAACTCATTGAGTCAATTTCTATTATGACAGTTTTGTTTTACTAGCTCATTGACTCGATCAGACATTCACTGAATCCATCAGCTGTTTATTCATTTGTAGTTTACTCAATTAGCTGTGGAATCAGTCTGCGAAGTTTATTGAATCGATGAGCCTCTCACCTGTCAGTTCATTTGGAGTCTGTTTCATTCATTGATTGGATGATGCATTCTGTCACAATAACAATCTCCACTCACTGAGTTGATCAGGCACTCATTGAATCAATTAGTTGTTGATACATTCATAGTTTACTCATTTAGCTATGGAATCAGTCTGTGTAGGGTGAATTAATGAGTCATTCACTGAATCAATCAGCTGTCAGCTCGTTCTGAGTATGACTCACTCAGCATTCTGTCACCCTCACAGTCAGCCAGTCGCTCACTGAGTCAGTTTCAACATTACCTTAGCTTATCAATTAGCCAACTTATGATCCATTATAGATACACAATGTTTTACACTCGCCTATCACTCCCCTCTTCACTCTTGTTCCAGGAATTTGTGTGCGATCCAAGACAGAGAGATATGCTGCTACTCAATTTCCTGCAAGTCGAAGGACAACATTGACATAACGCTGCAGTGGCTGATCAACCACAGTAAATCCGGTGGGGCGCACTAACGTACCGCAAGCGGCTGCCAGCCGTCTGAAGAACAGCAACAACTGCCGGCCCTAGCCTGGCAAGCCATATGGAAGATATGACAGTTTTCTTATTTGTTCAGTTTTAACCATGATTATTTAAAAAAAGGTCAGCAATTATCATTCTCCCCCTTATATTCCTTTGTCTGTATTTTAATATTTTTATTAAATTTAAATAGATTCGTTTACAATTTGTATACTGCATTTTAATAAACGTGTACAATGCATTTTAAACTGATTTATCTATTATTAATAATCATTAAAAATAATGGTCGACAAGTGGCATTTTAATTGTTTAAGAAAGTGAGTAATTTGTTCATATTCTTAGGCTTATTGTGTAATTATTTTTTTTATTTATTAGGAAAAAAAATTTGTATATTTTTTTGTAGATACAAATTGTGATGATTTTATGTTACAATACATTATTATATTGTAAATGCAAAATATATGATTATTTGTTTTGTTATATGATATTTATAGATTTTTATTTTATTTTATTTTGTAAACTTATTTTAATTAAAGTGTATTAGTAATTATGTATTTTCCCCGACTTATAGATACATTTATAATTTGTAAGCTACAAAAAATTAGATAAGAAAGGACACAAAATGTTTATTAAAAGCTTGAGTCATAACAATAAATAATAATTAAAAACTAGTTGTTATTGAGTTTTATGGTGTTATTATTACTATTATTTTATATATGCCCCCTTGAAGAGAGAACACCAACTGCCATTTTGCTCAGCAACATTTTGCAGCCTTATTGGAATTGACCCAACAAGGTATTCACCAAATCCTAGTCTCGACTCATTCAGACTCACTGACTCAGACAATCAGACATTTGGTCACACAGTTTGTTCACTAAGTAGAATAATCAATCAGTCAATCAGAGTATCTCGTTGAAACAATGAGGCATTTGGTTGCACAGTCTGTCATCTGCACATTGTGTCAATCAGGCACTCACTGAATCAATCAGTCTGGACACATAGTCACTTGACCAAATGCCTCATCTACTCATTGAGTCGATCATGTTATAATTGTTTTTAATTAATTAAACTCTAAGGACTTTGTTAATTAGGTAATTAAAATAATAAAGGCATATATAATAAATAAGGCATATAAAAGTAAAAATTAGGTGTCACGAACAGGGTAAAAACCACTGTCACTTCAATACACCGCTGCTTTGTCCACATAACACAAGAACTCAAGTGGTTAGATTGATGGCATACTGAGCTGAAGGTCATGGGTTCATGACACTAACTTTTCCTTCTCTACAAAGAACTTAAATAAATAATTGAAATTAATTAAATTACTAATTAATAAGTTAATTATGATTGCTTAACGTTTAAAAAGTCAAATTAAACACTGACTGCCATTTCCTCACGGTCAGTGACTCATTCCACTTTTTAACTTGTTTGCTCACCTAAACAGGTACTTAAGATTTGATCGCTCATAATCGATAGCCAAATGCATGATTAAATTTTGAACAGAAATTAATGAATAATTTAAAAACAAGACTACTCACTTTGTCCACTGTCTTAAGTCATTCTTCGGTGATTAATATTCCATCTCCACAAGTTGTGCAATTTCTAGAGAAAATGTATTTTCATTGTTAACAAAACTTTTGACAATTAAAAATAAGAATAAATGGAGAACATATAATTTGAACTCCATAAAAAATATTACACCTGTAGTATAGGTTAATGGAATACCAGTACAGTATTAGTAAAGTTGCCAGCATTGTTTAACACTCCACTCGCGCAATATAATTTTGAAGTACCTATGTTTTATTTATAAGAGAAATTGATTAAAAGTGGTTCGACGAGTACAACCGAAACAGCGAGAACAGGCGGACCCAATAATAGGGTAAACAAATTTGTTTAAAAAAAGAAAAAAACAAAACCATTACGATAAGAAAATTCGATGTTGGGTTGGCAGCACTGATTTAACGGCCAATCGCCGTTTATAGTTGAAAATAAACCTCATTTACGAAGCCTTCGAGACTGGAAAGCCTGAAACTACGAGAGTGGCGTACCGAAAACGGAAGGTAGGCAATCAAATTTAACTAACGATAAATATTATAATTATGTGATTAGTGGCCGTTGGACGATGATTATTCAGAAATCGTGAGATGCGGTCTGGTGTGATTTTTATCGTCATAGAGAAAATGTTTTTCTAAAACCTACATCTCTCGACTTCTGAATAATTAAAATTATAATAAATTCTTCTGTTCGGTTAAGACATTGATTTAACTCTTCAAATCTGCCTGTGTTTTTGAATCTTTTATATAAAAAAAGACTTTACTCTACGATAAAAATCTAATAGGGAGAACAGGCCGGCCAAACATATGAGAAAAAATATATATGAAAAACTATTTTAACCATTTTAGTTCGCATTTGAAAAAATACGCTGCTTCGGTTGGCAGCACTGAGTAAAGAATCCAACCATTATATTTAGCCAAATAATTTTCATTTACAACTTGCTTTATGATACAAATCGAAACTGCGAGAACAGGCGGACCAAAATGAAAAAAAAAACGAACCAAAAGGTTAAAAATGAAAAAATACTCAGTTTGGCTAAGAAGCACTGACAACTCTACAAACCCACCAATTTGTTGAGATCATCTATATTTTCAAGCTGTTTAATTTATTAAGGAGATTTCATGTTACGTTAACAAATGAAACGGAGAAACCAGGCGAACCAAACAATAATGTCTAAATAGATAAATGAAAGGTATTTCAATTTTATTTAACTTAAATGTAAGAAAATACCCTGCTTGGCTGACGCAGAGTCCAAACAGTATGTGGTGTCAAGGTGTTTCATTAACAGAGACTTTAATTCTAAGATATTAATAGAATCAGGGAGAACTGGCGGACCAAACTTAACGAACTTAATAGATAATTAAAAGGAATTTCAGTTATGTTTGGTTTAAAGGTGTGAAAATGCGCTGTTCGGTTGGCAACCCTGACGTAAATAAGTCAAAACAGCATGTATGGAAAACGTATTTCATCTATAACTTTAAACTACGATATAAACTGAAACAGCGAGAATGGGCGGACTAAACAATAAGGTGAAAATATATAAACGATAAATATTTGGATTTTTTGTATTACCCTCCGGAAGTGCTTATTTCAAAAACAATCTAAAAAAAACAGCCAATCTCAAAAACCCAACCAATAATCAATCCGGAATCTTATGATCGTTAATAATTTCTTTATTCTCATTAAGTGCGCAATGATTTATTGAGTTCTTACTTTTAACCTACTCATTTATCATTTTTCACGATTATTTACATGATTTTTCTACTACTGTTGGTTCTTGATATATACTGCATCTTCTTGACCTTGAGATCTTAATGCCCCTTCAATATCTTCTAGTATTTCTCGAATTTTATCGTTTCCCTTACTATGTCTGGGTCTTCGTTAATTTTTCTATTTTTTAGAAGATATAACGACCTTCAATTCAACGTCATCAATTCTGTCTTATTTTGTGAGGTGGGCTTGGATGTTTTTACTAGGAAACAACAGTTAAAAAGGTATCTAAAATAAAACTGCAATAAGGAATTAAATTATTTACTTTACTTCATTATTTAAGTAGAAAACTTTTTTTCATTGTTCAGCTGAGAATTTGATATAGATCCGCTAATGTCGAACGAAAGCCTTAGTTAGAAATAAGTCTGGATATTAAAGAGCAGTGATTTTTAATATTTATTTATAACAAGATATATGGTATGATCTGAAATACAAACGCCTTCGATGTACTTCCATTTCCACATTTTTTTTCTAAGTTTGTGAAAATGCCAATCATATCTCTTGGCCGAAACTGTCATGTCTACCTAGTAGGCCTTGAAAATTTAATAATTTATACAAAATGAAATTAACATTTAAAAAAAGTATGAACGTTGAATAAACAGTCTTGCCATCCACTGTTACAAAGTGGGACCATTAAATTCAAATACTAGGCTCGTACTACCGTACGACCATTCTAGACGGCAGACGGCTTGGTTGCTTTTTTTAGGCGAAAAATATTAACTCTATCATCGCTTTTGTATTACCAGTGGTATTGGCTTCCTTTAGATAATTATATCTTCTTTTTCTATGCTATGATTTCCGGAACTGGAATCACGGGCAGGAGGAGGAGCAGCCTCCCTCTGCCAAGCAGCGAGCAGTACGCCCGCAGGGATTGTACTCCCAGGTCACATCTCTGTACTTGGTGAGGTTCTACTCCCAAATCATGTCCCTCTAACTGGTGAGATTGTACTTCCAGCTCATGTCCTTGTACCTGGTCATATTGTACTCACAGGCCACGTCTATGTGCCTGGTGAGATTGTACTCCCAGGTCACGTCCTTGCACCTGGTAGGATGTTTCCCCAAGGTCTAACCTCTTTTATATTTCGTAATTGGTTTGTTTCCACCCATTGCCTCAATTTTCCTTAACTTACGTTTGAAAGCGGATTTTATATTTTCAGGATTTATTAAAACTGAGATGATGGGATTGTACTGTGAAGCTTTCGCGGCGTGATCAGCTAGCTCATTTCCCTTAATCCCGGCATGACTCGGTATCCACCAAATAAAAGAAACAGAAGAGCCGTTAAATTTTGCCAGATTTTATGAACGAATGGGTTTTTGGAGGCTGACTTCCTTCAAGACGCTATAAGAATAAGAATATTATTTTACGGTGACTGATAGAAGGATCATGTAAATAAAGCTTTTAGACGGACTTGAAATCCCCACCCAAAACCGAAGAGGACTTGGACTCTAAGACCGAAAACTATTTTGTCCGTATTCGACTAACTTTATACTTTACTTGTTTTATTTATATGACTTTTTACATAAGTAATGGAACCTTGAGGTAATGCCAAGGAATTAGCAAGTTTTCTCGTTCAGGTCTCTGTCATAGGGGCTTAAATTGCTGGTAAATTTTTTCCGGTGCGGTTGGCGGCAATGGCCCTTTTTTATCACGGCTCCGCTCCTCCTCGCCTCGCTCTCATCAGCCGCCGGAGTTTCGCCGAGTTTTTCCTACCCTCAAACGTTCATTTTTGTACGTGTTTTCTTTTTTTTTTCTTTTTTGTCCGACTTCGCTCAAATTAATCGGCCCTCGTTCCCGACCCCAACAGGTCGAGTCCAGTCGTCGTGGAAAAGGTCGCCGACACCCGGGTATGGCACCGCCGGCGGGAACACGACAGAGCTGCAAAGACGTTTCGTGATATTTCACGACGCCCGACTTCCAACGGCGGCATCAGGTCGGTGCAGGAGGAAGAGACGGAAGGGAACAAACAGATAAAAAGGTAAGAAATGATCATAAATGCCATTTTTTTGAGTCCATCGAGCATACAACCTAAAGCCCGGCGTTTTGACGTGTATTTATAAAAAAAAATACCCGGAGGGGCACGCCCATTTTATTTTTAGAACGTAAAACGTTGATAAACACGGTTAAACCGATAAAAGTAGGAAGCGTTTGACCATTTCCGATTCAACTAAAAAAATCTTTCACCGGATTCGCCTTCCACGGCGGATCTTGTTTTACACGTCTATTCCTGCTAATTGACCAAAATTTCACCCTTCACACAAAAAAATAAAATAAGTTAATACTAAAGAAATAAAATCCACCTGTCAAGTTTTTCGATAAAATATCACTTTTTCCAGAAAAAAAGAACTTTGAATAAAATTTCTTAAGAAAATAATAGGATAAAAATTTAACTCCATTTAATTGACAGTAGTACCAACAAAATAAGTTTTTCAATTCCCTATTTTAAAAATGAAATTTAATTTTTCATCGTCATAATTGAACAAAACACATCATGCCGGGTCCGACAGAAAGATTTGGAAGATCAGGAGGGAAAGAAGGATCTATTCCCTTTCCAATAAAATGTTAATTTGGCTGAAACATTGTTTTTGTGTAAATTAAAATTCATGTCTTAATTGTGTGGCCTTCATATTGTGAAGACAGTGTTGCCACACGCATCGAAAACGAATCTCGGGCGGGGGGATTTTTTAAAATATTAAAGTCAATTTTTTCCTTTGTTTAAACAATAATAACAAATAAAAAAATAAAATATAAAAACCGATCTGTTAGATTTTCCCCGATTTATTTTTTCTCATACATCTCCCCTCATTAAAGTTGATTGTTTTGTCCTTTTTTTATCCATTTCATTGAATAAAAATTTCGAGGGGAAATACATTTTTTTCAAGCCGTTCTAATAAAACATTTGTATTGTTAATAATAATATTAAAAAAAATCACCGATCAGCCAATTTTCATAAAACATAGTTGCCACGCTTGTCGCGTGGAGAGTTTGATTTTGTTGTATTTGTTATATTTAAGAAAAAAATAGAAGAAAAATATAAGGAAGAAAAAAAAGGGGGGGAAAGGTCAATACTACACCTTCATGCCGCTTCTATCTGCAGAAATCTTTTTCAATAATTCTTTAAGATGTCACGATTGGTGGATTTTTTCGCCGAGAACACACTCTCCAAGTTTCCCAAGCTTGTAAGTATAATTGGTTTACAGTTTTGCCTTTTTTCTCTTAAGAAAACCAAAACGGTCGGAATTTTAAGTCAAATCGAGTTATGGATGTAAGCACATCAAGAGGAAACGATTTTTTCGGAAAATATAAAAAAATAAAGAAAAAATTGAACATATCCTGCCTGCCTCAATCAACCCTTTGATATACTTGTTGACTGTTGATTCTCTCCTCTTCTATTATGTACTGTTGTTTTTCTCTCGATATAAACATTTTCCAAAGGTTTAAAGTCTCATACACACGGTGAAAAATAACATTAGTAGGACAAAACAGAAGTTATAGACTATAGTTATAGTTGAACAGTGTTGCCCAACTGTCATTTGTTTTTCATACAATCCAAATTTGGCGGTTAATGGGATTTAATATTTTATTTATTATATTTTTTATTTTAACGTAAAGAAGAAAAAAAACATGTTTTACTAGCCGAGCTGACGGTAAAGGACGTACTCTGAGATTTTTTCGATGTGTGGGGGTAGCGTAAGCTAAAACAAAAAACATTAGCGCCCCTCCGTGATTTGTTTCCAAACAATTCGATTTGGGGTGGTAGTGAAAAAAGATCGAACGTTTTACGTCATTCAATTGCACAATCTCGCCTGCATTTAATTAGCTTTGTTCACGTTCAGACGCTCGATTGGCTACCTTTGTCCACTCGTTAGAACACTCATTTCGCTACCTCATTCATCCCTGTGTTCAATCGTTCAGGTCGCTCGATTTGTTCTCTTTGTTCACTCGTTCAGACACTCATTCGCTCTTTGTGATCAATCGTTCAGGCACTCAATTCGTTCTTTCATTCATTTAACCCTTCAAGTTGGCTGATTGATGAAGTTCAGTGTCCAATAAACACACATACCCACAAACACGATGTCCCAATGTCGAAAAGGATTTTTAAAGTGGAACAGTGCGATTTAAAAAAGGCAAAATAAAACGAAAAACAGGTTCTCAGAGAAATGTTCAAATGTCAGGCGCTCATCAATAAAGGCCATTTAACCGATAATTACCACTCGGGTTGGTGAAAAAACGCCGTTTTCGACGTTATTGTTTCATTGATGAATTCATTGCAAATATTGGAAGAAGATTCGATGTTTCAAAGTAGTACTTAAAAAAGGCAACAATTTTAAGTTGCGCGTTTTTTTTTTTTTTCGTTTTTCGACAGCCTGGTTCAACCCTGCGGTGAAAGCGTACGCAATAAAGAATATCGCGCGATGGTATGCGAGCGCGTGAGGGGAATGCAGATTGGGCCCGTCGACACTCGCTCTTAACCTCGCCCTAGTGTGCGATACTTAATTGCAGCCCAATGTTTAGATAGCATACCAAAAAAACGCATTTTTTTAAAGCCAGTTCAATTTTGGTTTTCGCAACCGTGTCCCATTAAAAAAAGAAAGTCAATGTCGGCGTACCCCACTTGTGCTGTTTTAATCCGATACATGATTCCTCTTAATCGAAGTGTAATAGTCTTTTATTTTTCCCCTACTTTTTGTTGATACGCCCGACCCTCGGTGCAGAACTAGTCCAAGGACCGTGTTTTACGTGATTTTCGGTCTCCCATTTGAATCGACCGACGGCCTTAAGTACTAAGTGCCACCCGTGCCAGGAGCCGCATTCCAGAATCGAAAAACAAAAACCGAATTTTCAACTAATGCACCCTCAGATGAAAGGAATCGGAAGTTAACGAATGAACGAATCGAATGAATGGCAGGTCAAAACTGATCGGTACACCACACGGTGAAATCTCACAATGGAGTGATTGAACGATTCAGGTAGGTTGAAAAATGAAACCAAGGAGAAAGTGAATGGAGCAAATGAATGAATTAGGGAATTTATGTCAGCAAACGACTGCATGGAACGAGTAAGTTTGTCGATGAGCAGAACGCATGAGATGGGGAACAAGTGAATTGTAGTGTGCGGATGGGTGTATGAACTGAACAATGGCATAATGGAGCAAAAGAATGTCCTTTTCTGAAAAAGTGAGCTAGCGAACTGAACGAAAGAGGTGGTGTGGTGAGTGGAATGAACAGAAGAATGTCAACCTTTTAGGAGAGTGTGAGCGAGTAAGAAAAAGTAATTAAATTAAGGAGCAAATGATTGATTTCAGTGTTTGTGAGAGAGTGAACCCGACTGAGGTGGTTTGCTGAGTGAGTGGAACGAAATTATTAATTAAATTTAAAATAGCAAGTGATTGATGTGAGTTTTTGGAAGAGAATAAGGGGTGAACCGTATGACTGAGGTGGTATTCTGAGTGAGTGGATGGAACGAGGGAATAAATTTAAAGGGCAAGTGAATAATTTGAGTGAGTGAACGGTATGATTGACCGAGTTTGGGAGCGAAGCTTACCTCTCATACCCACTCACAATCTCGTTTTATTTTTATATACGTTATTTATGTTTCATTTATGTTTCATTCTAATTATTTATTATTCGACAGCGCTGAATGAATTTTGCGCGGTATTTTTTTTTCTCTAGAAGATGAAATGGTCAGAAAATGAGACAGGTGGTCGGTTCATGTTCGATCACGTGGTGCTTTTGTTGTCTTATTTTTCTCACAGCCCTTTCATTGTTTTAACAACGATTGTCATCGTCAAGTTAATGGCATCGTTGGAAAATTCCAATCGGAAGTGCCAAAGCTCATTAACTATTCACGCCTTCGTCGGAGGGCAGGATGGGAAAACCATTTCTGGTGTTTTGACGTGCGGGCTATTTGTCCCGGATTGTTGACTTGATTTTTTTAAATATTTCAATTTTTAATCAACAGCCCGGTGAACCCGTGGAATTTTACAGGAGAGCTGGTTTCTCCGTCCCGCAATCCAGTTATTCCCGTCCACTACCGACATACTGGGTAAACCCAAAAAGACCACAGCTAAACGAACCTCCCACTTTCAAGTTCGCGATTTTTCTCGTTCTAGCGTCTTCACGCGAGAGAGAGAGAGAGAGAGAGAGAGAGAGAGAGAGAGA
>CM077110.1:8293730-8306721 GCA_039619505.1 Cimex hemipterus | reverse complement strand
AGAGAGAGAGAGAGAGAGAGAGAGAGAGAGAGAGAGAGAGAGAATTATGCAGTATGTTGGAGATATTTATCACGTGAGAGAAGGAGAAATATTGGCAAACGAGGATTATTGGTTAAATTAAGGCGGGGATATCGATAAATTCAACGTAGAGCGATCGAATTGAACCAGGCTGAGATTGACCAAATGATATAAGCAATAGAGGTATAAGAAGAAAAAAAAATAACGTTTTTTTTATGCTTGTGTATACGGCAATGTAAATTGTAATCCAATCACGGTGAGGTCTTTTTATGGATTCTCACCTTAGCGGCAGGCTTCCAAGGGTAAGCGATTAGGTGACAAAAGGATTTTTCCCCATCTCCTCCAGCCAGAGCAAATATCCCAGCGAGGACGTCAATTTCGCAAGACGTGTAAAAGAACTGAATACCAAAATAAAAAACTACCGTGGATCCGCTTGTTCTCGCCGAGGCGGACAACTACAACAACACGTTGTTTGTCCAGGGCGCAAAATCGCAATTGTTGTTGTGCACGAATTGTGACAGGGCCGAGGAATTTGGCCGATGAGGCCCGACCCCCTGGGGCCCTACTTTTACCCCGGCTAATTGATGTCAAAAATGCGATTTTGAAGGTGAAAAGGAATTTGACGCCGTCGACCCTACGAAGAAACCGGTGAAAATTCGTTTCAGGCCGAGGGTGTATTTTAAGTTATATCGGCACTTTTGGGGAGGGGGATAAATAGAATAAAAATAAAAAAACGACAACCGTCTTTCGTCATAATCGATTTTTATCTAAAAACGGCGGACACGAGTCAAGTGAATTCAAACAAAATAAGTAAGTGGATGGGTGAGCGAAATATTTAAAATTAAGAGAAAGGGTGTTTGATGACATGGTTAGTGAACGAAGTGAGCATGTAACTGATCCGTTGATAGGCAAATGAATCAATCGAGTGTCTCAAGATGAGTGAACGAAAGAGGTGATAGACCGATCCCACGATTGGTAACGAACGGGGTATCCGAATGATCGTAACATTGTTAAATGAATGAAGTGTTCTCTCTGAATCTCATGATCGGCGAATGAATGCATGTGGTCAGATCCCATGGCTGGGGAGCGAAGTGTATGAATGATCGCAAAGTTGGTAAACGTATAGTGTTCATCACATAATAGGTGAATAAATGAAGGTTCTGATCTGATGAAGTGTCTGATTCTGGGTGAAGCAGTGAATGTTCTCTGCTTTGTGGAGTGTGCGTCCAATCCTATGATGGATGAACGAGGGAAGTGAGTGAATGATCCCATGCTGTGCGAGTGTGCGTCCGACCCTATGGAATTCTTTAAAGAATCCCATGATGGATGAGCATACGAAGCATCTGAACAAATCCCTGATGAGTGAAGAAGCGAAGTGAGTTTGCCAAATAATTTGATGAGCGATTGAACTAATTCAGTATGCCTAATACTTTGATAAGCGAACGAACGAAGTGAGTGTACCTGATCCTTCGATGAGCGATTGATCTAAGTCAGTGTGCCCGATCCCTTCATGAGTGAACGCGTGTACGCCCTTGGATACTTGGATAAACAAATGAAAATGAATTTTTTATTTGCTTTTCATCAACTGGGTGAAAGTCATGTCAGTTGGATAATATACAACTATTAAGCTATTAAATTTTTTCTTCAAGCCAGTAGGAAATTTTGTTTTTTTCTTTAAATTCAAATTTAATGATTTTTTTGTAGCTGGGATGTTTATTTCATTGTTTTTTAAATTTATAGAAGGTATGATTTTGAGTCATTCGATTTGAATTTTAACCTCTAATCGTGATGTCTTGTAGATTACCAAGATAGCGATCTTTTTCCCCGTCTTTTGAATGGGCAGAAAACCGTGGAAAAATTTCCAGATGACGGCGGTTTTTCGTGGGGCCCCCCAACGGACATCCTCCTACTCTCGGGTGGGCCCCCTCTTCGCGGCCACGGGGTCCCTCCTCCGGGTGCCGAGGGAAAAAGAAATCCAGTACCGCCCGGTCTTCCTTCTCAGAGGTTCGGGAGGCTAGAAAGGAGAAAGGGCCAACAGAATTAGACGCCGGCGTACTAGTTGTCGTTTTTCTCCAGTAGAGACAGAGGTTTTTCTCCGCCCCCTCTCTAAGAAAAAAAAAAGAAAACCCAGGAAAATCGCGCCAACCCCCCATCGCAAATCAGCCCCACCCCTACAGGAAAAAGGTAAGAAGTTTTCTTTTTTTCTTCCCCTTCCTTCATTGTCTTTCCCCCGGATCGGAATTTAAGACATGCGATTTTTTTTGTATCGCGCAATGGGGCAAAAATCATCGAGTCATCAATTTTCCAGCCTGGTGTCCTCAAAACCTTAAAATATATATTAAAAATAATAATTTAGTACTTCTGATACAGAGGTTCATTTTTTCTCGTAACTTGTTCTTATACTGTGTTTACATCTGAGTACCTGTTATTTTTATTTTTATTTTTTTTTTTGCCGTAGCTGATAATAATTTTCGAACTACACTCAAAACACATTTGTGTTCAACACTTAATTTGCAGTTTTTCAGTAGGTTCTCTTATTTTGTTTTGTGTATTGTTTGAAATTACTAATTCTGCCAGAAACAAATAAATTAGTATCAAAAAAATATACAGTGATTGAAAATTAGCAAAACAAAATGTATACTGACAGCTAATACTGTAGAAATATATATAATTAGCAAATAAGAAAACTTCAAATGTTACACTATACTGAAAATTACTAATGTAAAATTTATGTAGTCTAAAAAATCTACATACATAAAAAAAAATTTACATGCTAAGTAATATTAAGTACAATTTAAATTAAAAAATCTGAACAGTTCGCATAATGAAAATAAGTATAAAATTAGTATTGACAAAAATATGTTCATAGAAGTGAAAATTAGTATTGACAAAAATATATACATGGGAGTGAAAAGTAATATTTACAAATATATACATGGGAGTGAAAATTATTATTGTCACATATACATCTCCCATATACATGGAAGTGAAAAATAGTATTGACAAAACATGTACAGAAAAAAATAATACTGACAAAAATATATATGGGGGGGGGGGAAATTAGTATTGAAAAATATATCATGAAAGTGAAAATTAGTACAGACCAAAAATATATACATGGGAGGGAAAATTAGTATTGACAAAAATATGTACATGGGAGAAAAAAAAATAGAACTGAAAAAATGTATACATGGGAGTGAAAATTAGTATTTACAACAATATATACTGTACTGAAAATTAGTGTATTTTTTTTTTTTTCAATATTAATTTCCCACTGCTCTATGCATTTTTTTCAATATTAATTTTCATCATCTTTACATTTGTTCAATACTTACTTTTAATAGTATATTTTGGGATTTTTAAAACTGACAAAAAATATATAAAGAATAAGTGCAGTAATTTAAAAAAAACGTTATGTACCTGGATACTTAAAATTAATATTGGGAGAAAAAATATACATAAGATAGAGAAAAATGTAATTTTAAAAATTTGCTAAATACTGAAAATTGTATTTAAAAAATCGTATTGGGTGGGTGTAATGAAAATTTTTGCGCGTGAATGAAGTGTACTCTCCTATGAGACTCCTATCGAAGGATTTGTACTGTTATTATTATTATTTTTTTTTTAAGGGCGTTTTAACGGCTAAGGTCATTTCACGCCCTAACATCCAGATTTGTACTGTTATAGTTGTTTATATGAAAGATTGTCCGGTATTTAAAAAAACCGGCAAATTACATAGGAATCAGGAAGAGCTCTGACTTTACGGCGAGATTTTTTTTTTTTACTTTTTTCTCTATATATATATACATATCAATTCCGTTTGAACGTCAAGAACGTTTAACTACAGGAACTGGTGACGTCGTTTTCTGAAACCGGTCTTTAAGTTTGTTTATAATTTTGTTCTTTTTTTTCTTCATTACTTTTATTTTACACGGGAAGGGGGTGTCCTTACTAAATGACATCATTTTTGACGAGGTTTTTATAAATACTAATTTCTTCTATCATATATATTATATTGCTTATTTTTCCTTCCTAATTGACAGTATCGTCTATCTATACATTTTTCCCTTAATATTAGGAAGCGATTTTATATATGCATAACGTGGTTTTCATACTAATTGGCAGCACTGTATTTGGGGTAGGTTTTTCGTATTGATTGACAGAGCTATAAAGCGTTGTTGTCCTCCATATTATTTGGCAATACTGTATAATGAAGTTGTTTTTCATACTAATTGGCAGCACTGTATATTGGGGTAGTTGGGTTCCTATTGATTGACAACACTGTATAACGAAGTGGTTTTTCATACTAATTGGCAGCAACTATTTGGGGTAGTTTGTTTCCTATTGTTTGGCAGCACTGTATAACGAAATGGTTTTTCATACTAATTGTCTGCACTGAGCATTGTCTTTTTGTTGTGAGTACATTATAAACAAATTATATTACAATATTATAATTTTTTTCTAAATATTATTAACTGAAATTTGTATGTTGAATTTTTTTTTAAATATTACTTCGGAGGAGCGCGCGTGCGAGTGTGATTAAAACAAATACAATTTGCCAGTTGTTTAGAAAACGAACCTACGGTTACAGTAATAGAGGTGTAGTAACACTTATTACCGGGTTGGAAACACGAGACATCCCATGCTTTTCTGGACGAGCGGGTTCCCCCGGAAAAATGGAGATACGCGGACCCGCGTTACTTTTTCTCACACCTTCGGTTTTCCGCGTTCTCGCGGCAGCTAATCGCTTCCGTTAATTTCCGACGTTCCATCACGACCCACCGCCCGGTGCCACCAGACGCAGACGTACGTCGAAAAACAACGCCGACTTTCTAAAATACCCCGGGACATTAAAAGGAGAGAAAGAACGAAACAAAAAAAAAAAAAAAAAATGGGACAATTAGCCCGGTACGATTCAAAACCTCTTGACACAACGGGCACATCCTAGTGACACGGATTATTGCCGGTGGACTGTGCGCAACTAAGCCGAAGAGCCTCGAACCAAAAAACCCAAAAAAAAGCGAGGACGCGCGGGCCGGAAATTGCCCCTTGGAAAAAAGATCAAAGACATACTAACTGTAATAATTTATGTAAACATTTTTAGTTAATATGCCCAGGTTTTATGTTACATTTTTCATATCGTTTATCCTTATATTTTGGAAATACTTATTGTTGTACTTCTTCTGTTTTGGTGAAACGTTGGTGTCGCTTGCCAGTGTACGGTATAATTTTTGTCACCGTGTACCTTTTCCCCATTTTGCTTAAAGTTAGTATGTTTTTAGTGTCTGATGGTTCAGCACCTTAGTCTGATCTTTAATCTCATCGTTGCACGGTAAAGAAAATGTTTTGTGAAACATACGTGTCACATCAGACTGCATCTCTCGATTTCCGAAAAAGTGGAACCGTTCGGAGTGAGTGAGATCATATATTCATCTTATTCATTCTTATTCACGAACGGTTCTGCCATTGAATCGGATCATTTATTCAACTCTCAGTGCTTCTTCGAATCACACATAGTTCAGTTACTGGGTCGAATTATTGATTCAACTCACAGTGCTTCCTTCAATCGCACATAGTTCAGCTACTTAGTCGGATCTTTGTTCATCTCACACAGCTGTCATTCACGTACGATTCGGTACGTCAGTCTCATCGATTCGGCCCGAACGATTCATCAAACAGTTCCGTCGTCGCAGCGATGCCGAGCGAACCCCGTCGGCAGGCCACTTCCTAACCCATCGGTCAAGGCTGGCTGGTGGATATCTCCCGGCCGACGCGACTCATAATTGTTACGCAATTGGAAATTTCTCCAGTTGGGTTGCTTTCACTCTCCGTCCAACGGGGGAGAGGAGCCGGAACACGACCGGAATAAATGGCCGTGCCCTTCCGAATAAGGGAAATTGCTGCCTCCCTTTACTCGTTGGCAGGGGTGGGGGTGGCAAAACGAAAACGTTTGTTATTATTATTATTATTATTTAAATACCCGGGGGTGAAATTAATAAAAAACCGGACCGGGGAGCGCCCCTCCGCCGACGTGCCCAGGACAGTGCGCCCGGGTGAAACCGAACAGGAAATTCCTGTGCAATGGGATTTTGAAGCACAGCCGCTCGTCTCCCATCGTCCTGGCACAAAACGGTGATTGGCTCAATCGTTCGTTCAGTACACCACTCAATCGTTCAGTCATAACAGGTAATAAAAGAACAAGGAAACTACAGTAGATACAACAAAGGAAATACGAGAAAAAACAACAATTTTTTTTTCTTTTAAATTATTTTGTAATAACAAAGTTCCTGTTACTAAAACAACCTTGCTCTCAGTGAATTAATTAAGACTCGTGCAAATTACAAACGGTTCAGAACTGTGTTGGGTCACATCCTCTATTCGTCATTTGAGGTGGTTGTTTGCAGTGTTTGTATGTCTTTTGATGAGTTGATCAATCGCTCACCGACTTTATTCGATCTTTCATTGAACCGATTAGTCGTTCATTGAATTGATCGGTCATTCGAGGTGTATCTGATTGTTCGTTGAACCCGCAGTTCCTTTAATGAGCTGATCGTTCGTTCGTTGAGTACGTAAATGCTAGTTAGTTGGACCTCACAGTTTATTGGTCCTTAGTGATCACTCGAGTTGTAGGTAATTGTTCGTTGAGTTTTCGGTCTTTTAACGAATTCGTTGCGTACATCGGTCTTATTTTCTAATGTTATTAACCATTATTTTATTAACACAACCTAAATGTTTGCATTTCCGCTGATAGCAAATAAATAAACGCCAAGGATAACGCGTAAAGACGTGAGACACGACATCCAACCCTGGCTAATTACCCAAATGAATATGATCAATTATTTAAAAAAATCTGCTATCCTCAGCGTGAGAACGTCTTGCAGCATTTTCTCTATAAAAAAATGTTTTTATTTGTATCAGCGCAGGTAATCGTAGGGCCAATTATATTCTAATTGACAGACAATGGCTGATCGTCGCCACGCCATGGGATTCTCAGCCGAGAAAATAGGGTTTTAATTGGCTGTTGACGTTGTTTTTATAAGTGTTAGAAAGTGAGCGTTTCGCAGACACAGCGTTGGACAGAATCAACCTTTCCTCAGATCTGCTCGTACTACGTCCATCTTTCAGTAGGCTGTTGTTTGTTAGGTCCATCGTGTTCATGGAGTTGATAAATCAGTCGTACTTTCACTCTGTCGTTCAATGAATCGTTTCTGTCTTTCAATGAGTCTGTTCGGTCATTTGAGGTGGTTGTTTGTTGAGTGTATTGATCCTTCAATGAGCTGATTAGTCGTCCGTCGAGTAGTTGTTCGATCGATCGTCGTCCCGGCCGGCTCAAATTTATCTTCTTCGTGGATTTTCGCAGCCCGAAAGGGAGAGTTTTCTTTGTAAGGTCACTGGGGTCCCATTCTAGACTTCTGTACGTACAACCTTGTGGCGTACTCACTATTGTTTTCTTTCATTGCATCAAAATAAATACAATCGTGTCAACATGCTGTTAATTATGAATAATTAATATTATTAATATAATTGCAATTCATGTTCTTATGAAGGGCGTGGTGGCCGCAAGGTTTAGCCTTTGACACGCTGCTGGATTCGAACTCGACATACAAAGGATTCCCCCCCCCCTCAAAAAAAAAAGAAAAAAAACGGCATCCTGAGGGTTTATATGACCTCTGTTGTTGTGAACCCTCGTTTAAAAAAATCTTATGAAATGGAGGACAATCTTGACCAAACAATTGTCGTGAAGCATCGCGAATAAAAACTTCCTATTTATATTTAAAATTAAAAAAAATCCACCAATGAATGGAAAACCGACCGAATTACTGACTGAACGATTATTGATTCACACAACGAACTACTGCTAATGGTCGGCCAAGTCGATAAACTAACGATTTGCAGACGGATGGATGAACGGTGTGTGTTGCCTGCCTCCTGAAGCACTGATCAACTGCTGAAAGAATCAAATAATAAACGACCGAATGTTCCCCACTGATATATGACTGAACGAGTCAATAAAGAGCACTCCTTCAAAGATAAGTTAACTCAAACGACCGAATGCTCTCGACTGTTCGACAGACTGAACGAGTCGGTAAAAGGGCTACTCACTCAATAAATAGCACTCCCTCAAAGATAACAAACGAATGCTATTGACCGTTCGACAGACTGAATAAGTCAATAAACGAACGAATACTCACAACTTATTGATAGACTGAACGAGTCAAACTAGCTACTGACTCAATGATAATTTAACACAATAAACGACCTATACTCCCAACTGTGTTCACTTAATTATAGGATCAGTCAAGCAAGTACACTATAAAGTATTAATAGATAAATAAAACACTTATAAGCACGTCGTCATCATTTCTCCTTTAGAAATCCGTCTCTCTGTTGTCTCTGAGAAGTCCTTGAGAGATGGAAAATCCTTGGGAGATACTATTTAAACAACTGCACAGCCTCGTAACCCATTCTTTCGCCAGGATAGAAATCGTTGATTTAAAAAAAATAAATAAAATTATAGCTCTAATCGTCTGATCAATCAACATATTCCACTAATTATGTTGCAGGTACGGTTGAAAGGCGGCACGATGGCCACCTTGGTCAGGGACATCACGCATTGGTACCACGACCTCATGTACAACAGAGGCGGTGAGTAATTTGTCAAGATTATTTTCTATTATTATTATTTTTTATTCTAGTGTTTTTTTTCCATGACATGACACCGCGGTTATTTAAAAAACGCGGAAACTTTGGGCATCTCCCTCCCAACGAGGGTCGGTCGTCCCCAGAGAAAGTGGAAGGTCCGCCGCTCGGGTTGCGCAAGGGTATCCGACCGGGGATCCGCCTTGTGGTGATCTTCTGCGGTCGAGAACGAAGCCCCCGGCCCGGTATTTCCGAGCAATTGAGCCTCTAATCTCTCCACGCTTTTATTACGGAAAAAACCCATATCCCGAAATAGTTGATGACTCGCCGACTCTGATCACACGAGGGCCGTGTCGAGTGGGACAGGGGATTATTACACGGGTGGAATTGTCGCGAGATAAGGGATAAAAAGTTCCGACGGGGCACGGCAACTAAAACGGACCAATGAGGCACCCCGTAGAAGAACATTTAATATTGCAATAAAACCTAGAGTCTTAGAAACCGGTCACAAGAACGTTGTCAAGTGTGATGAACAAACGACAAATAGCCAGTTACATTGTCATTCACCTGCCGTTCAGTAGATAAGTCGATTGATCGTTCAGAAGACCCCACAATCGTTCGTTCGGTAAATCGTTCGTACATTAACTCACGCATTAGTTCAGTTGATAACTCAATCTTTCGTTCATTCGATGGTTAACGTATTTGTTCATTAGTTCACTTAGTAAATCGGTGGGTTTACTCAATGAGACATCCAACCGTTCGTTCGTTCAGTCAATTATTAGCCTGTTTATTTGATCAGTTAGTCACCCAGTCGTGTGTTGAGTGAATTATTAGCCTACGTTTATTTGATCAATTGGTGGTCACCCACTCGTTCTTTCAGTCAATTATTAGTCGGTTTGTTCAATCAGCGGATCATGAATCAATTATTAGTCAGTTGGTTCAATAAATGGATCAATCAATCGTGAGTTGAGTCAATTATTAGTGTAAGTTTATTTGATCAATTGGTGTCACCCACTCTTTCATTATTAGTCGGTTTGTTAAATCAACGGATCACTCAAATCATGTACTGAGTCAATTATTAGACTATGTTTATTTGATCAATTGGTGGGTCATCCACTCGTTCTTTCAGTCAATTATTAGTTCATTCGATCACTTGATGAATCATTCAACAGTCCGTTCATTCAGTCAAATTGTCAGTTGGTTTGTTCAATAAACGGATCACTCAATCTTCTTTCAGTCAATTATTAGTAGGTACGATCAATCGTTCTTTTGATCAGTGTTGGTTCATTGACCTAGTCCATTTCGTTCGTTCAGTCAATCGCTAAGCAGACCTGTCGTCCAGACAGTCAAATCATTAACCCGTCCTCCTGAGAACGCCGCCAGTTCACGATATTGCGCCAGAGCTGTACGAATACCACCGGACAGTTTCTTCATGATCTTGATCTGCGCTGCACCACCCACGCGGGATACGGAAATTCCTGGGTTAACCCGCAGGACGGATACCGGTGTTGAACCGGTTAAAGTTGCGCAGCAGCTTCATTAAGGCTAACACCCGATAATTCTCACGCTGTTTTCCTCTATCCTGCTTTGTGGGATAGAGGAAAGGATCTGCCATGCTACATCGCTTTTTTACCCTTGTTCGTCAGCCTCTTAATTGGTGATTCATTAGGTCATTACGCCACCGTTTTCGGATTTCCCTTCAGCACGTGCTCGTCCCTCATGCCAATCGGTCCGAGTAAAATTCCCGCGTTTTCTTTTTTTTCATTATTCGTTTTTTTTTCTTTTTTTATGTTTTCAGACGAAAGGACCAGTGGATGGCCGATGATGGCGACCCCGTTGCCCACGTTGATCGTGTGCCTCTGTTACGCGTACTTCGCCAAAGTACTCGGCCCGGCGATGATGCACAACAGGAAGCCGTTCAAGCTGAGGAACGTCCTTATATTCTACAACCTCTTCCAGACGATATTCTCCGCTTGGATCTTCTACGAGGTGGGTGATGAAATTTTTTTCTTTTTCTTTTCTTTTTTCCTTCGAAGACGAGGGCGCAATATTCAATCAGAGTCATTGTCTGGCCCATTCACATTCACTGGCGTCGCCCGTCGTCCCTCCAAGGCGAAAGTCGTAAAACGACGACGGATCGGAATGAAGCACAGCGGAGGGATGGGTCCGCGGAGCCCCGCACTGCCTCCATGGGCCCCGGTGATTCAAGGCTGCCCTGTGCGCACGGTCCGAGGTCGAAGAAAGCACGATTGTACGTGACGCAAGAGTGAGAGTGATCTTAGACCTTCTCTCTACGTCTCTCACTCTTTCTCGCTCACTCTCTCGCTCTAAAGCATAACCTCAGACCGAGTTACGCAACCTCCGATCGGCCGACCGGTCTGGAAAGGCAGGAATAGGAAGAGGAGCGAAGGTTAGCCCCTCTCACACACAATTTCTCACTTTCACCTTGTGTGTCTATCTTAATTAAAAATATAAAAAAATGTTTCAAGTATGCACGATAAATGACTCCTGGGTGGTCAACAAATCCCGGGTTCCGTATTGTTCCCGCTCGATTCTTTTCTTCTCGATTTTCCAAAAATATTTCCTGTGTCCGGGAAACCCGAACCTATCGATTGTATTCAAATTTTGTTTGAATAGAGGAAATAGTTCGCGAAACACGACCTGTTTTGCGTTTTTTGGAACGGTCCCTTCCGGGATGCGTGAACCCCCTTGGATACCGTAAATTAAACCGTTACGTCATTAGTACAGACCGGCTCCGGGTATTTTGCGGTCTTGTTTTATCCGCTTTTGGTTTATATTTATTGGTGTTACGTTGTACGTCGTTCAGTGGTTCCATTAGTCGATAGTTCGTTCAGAGTCGTCGATTCGCTAGCTTGGTCAGCAGACAGTTCAGCTGGCAGGGTTCGAACTTTCGTTCGTTCAGCTAGAAAGGGTCGTTCAGTGAAGGCGGTTTGCTGCTAGCTTAGTCAGCGGCAAGTTCGTTCAGCTCTTAGGGTTTTATCGTTCGTACGTTCAGTTCATTCACCTCAAAGCTTTTGATCGTTCGTTCCTTCAGAGTTCATAGCCAAGTCAAAAGCCTAACTAGTTAGCTCGCTCGGTCAACCATCAGTTCGTTAATTAGTAGTAAGTTAGTATCAATTCGCCGATCGTTCAGCTCTTAGATTTTGAATCGTTCGTTCATAGTCGTTTGAACGCTCGCCCAGCCAACCATCAGTTTGTTAATTAGTCGTAAGTTAGTATCAGTTCTCCAATCGTTCAGCTCGGTGATTTAGTTCGTTCATCTCGTAGAATTTGATTGTTCTTTCGTAGTCGTTTGAAAGCTCCCCCAGCCAACCATTGATTTATTAATTAGTGGAATGTTTCCCATCAGTTCGCCAATCATTCAGCTCAGAGATTTAGTTCTTTCGTTCGTTCGTTCAGCCAACTTCATCCACATTGCCAATTTACTCAATTTAGCCTCCTCATTCCATAAATACTTTCCATTTCCTCACCCCCATCAATTCGCCCTTTGTCCAACCTCCTTTTTTTCTCTCTTCTTTTTCTTTTTAAAGTGCAATCTATCCTTAAATAGATTCATACCTTTTTCATTATTTTCAGTATTTGATGAGCGGTTGGTGGGGAGATTACAGCTTCAGGTGTCAGCCAGTCGACTATTCAAGGAGCGATAAAGCCATGCGGGTGAGTCTTTTAATGGTTTATTGTTATTATAGTAAGGTGTAAATTAAACAAAAAATAATTAGGTTTTTTTTTCTTTCTAGATGGCGATGACATGCTGGTGGTATTATTTCTCAAAGTTCACAGAGTTTTTCGATACGGTATGTAATAAATTATTGATAATGGTTGGCCAGTATCTGCTGGTCAGCAATCTTTTCATTTCATTTATAACATTTTTAAGTCAATTGTTTGTACAGTAAAAATCAATTATTCATTGTTGGGTTTTTTTCTCCTAATCCGACACGTATGTTATCCTCGATCAACCTTGACAACTGGGGGGGGATTGGTGGGAAAAGAATTCTTGTACACGCGAACAATTAGCGCACCAGTGTGAAGCCTCACCCTCATGACGTATCACAATTGATGTTCAAACGCTTTGCTGATTTTTTTGCAGCTTTTTTTCATCCTAAGGAAAAAGAACGAGCACGTATCTACCCTGCACGTCATCCACCATGGCATGATGCCGATGAGCGTATGGTTTGGCGTGAAGTTCACACCTGGTAAGCGCAATATTATTATTATTATTTTTTTTTTTATTTTTTTTTATTTTTTATTTTTTTTTTGTGGGGTTTATTTATATATATATATATATTCTTATATACATTTTTTACATCTTAGG
>CM077110.1:8274315-8293330 GCA_039619505.1 Cimex hemipterus | reverse complement strand
ATATATATATATATATATTTTTTTTTTTTTTTTTAATTATTATTATTATTTAGGCGGGCACAGCACGTTCTTCGCCCTCCTGAACACATTCGTACACATTGTCATGTATTTCTACTACATGATATCAGCGATGGGACCTGAATACCAGAAGTACATATGGTGGAAAAAGCACCTCACGACTTTCCAAATGGTAAAATAGGCCCTAGTTTATCGCCCTGACAAAATTATAATTTGGAAAACAATTCCAGGTCCAGTTTGTGATGATATTTGCCCACCAGTTCCAGCTACTGTTTACGCCGTGCGACTACCCCAAGTCGTTCATGGTGTACATCGCCCTTCATGGTGTACTTTTCCTATTCCTCTTTTCTGATTTCTACAGGGCAAAGTACAGAGGAGGAAAGCCGAAGAACGATGGCGTCTGCATGGTCGTGTACAACAACAATGGGACGACGGTAATTGACGATGCATCTGATCTTAACGTCTAAGACTCAGGACAAATCGGCAGATTGAAAGTGCAAATTGAATGAACAGTCAGTGTGAATGTATGGTTTATCAAGTTTTGAAGTGATGGAAAAATGAACGGTTGAATGAGTGAAATTGATTTATTGAGTGCTAAAATGAATGAGGAACTGTTTGTGATGTGTGACAGTGCCAATAAATGAAATGATGTTGGACTGAATGATTTATCTTCTTGGAATAATTGAATAAATAACTCAGTGAATGAAGAGCTGATTCTTTCTGAGTGTCAGTCAATTGAGTGATCGATTGAATTCAAGATTGATTGAATTAATGGCTCAGCAAATGAGGTGCTGATTATTGACAAAGTCAGTCGAGTGAATGAATGAAGAACGGATATCAGGCGTGTATGATTGATTTATGGAAGAAATGACTCAGTGAAAGAGGTGCTGATACTTGGTGGAAGTGGATCAACTGAGTGATAAAGTGAATGATTTAGCCATTGGGCAAAGGAGGGATGGAACAAATGAGAGCTGATTCTCAGGGGAGACAGAATGAATGAAAAATGGATGTTGGGTGTGAATGGTTGGTTTGTAGAGTGAATGAGAGGCTGATGCTTTGTGGGAGTTAGTCAAATGAGTGATAAAGTGATTTATTGATCCATTAACAAAAGATTGATTGTACTAATGACCCAGCAAATGAGGAGCTAATTCTCGATGGAGACAGTTGAGTGAATGAATGAAGAAATCAGGTTTGGATAAATGATTGATGTAACGAATGCTTGAGTGATTGATATTATGAATGAATGTTGAATGTGAATGATCAATTTATGAAAGTTAGGAATGATTGAATGAATATGGAGCTGATTCTTTGTGAGATTTGGTCGAGATATTGGAGTGTATGATTGGTCCATTGAGTGAGTAGTGATTGGGCGAATGATGCAGATGATTCTCGAAGGAGTTAATCAAGTGAATAATAAAGAATTGATTTCAGGTGTGAATGAGAGTAAATTATGGAATGAATGGCTCAATGAATGAGGGCCAAATCTTTGTGAAAGTCAGTTGTCTGTGAGATGAAGTGAATGATTGAATCATTGAGTTAAATAGTGAATGCACAAATGCGGAGATAATTCTCATAGGAGTCGATTGAATGAATGAATGAGAACTTATAACGGGTGTGAATGAGCGATTGATGGAGCGTAAGACCCAGTGAACATGGGGCCGATTCTTTGTAAGAGTCGGTTGAGGGAATGGTGGATGATTAGAATAGATGATTGAGCCAACGAATTAAAGAGTGTTCTTTTGTGAGAGTAGATCGAATGAGATATTGGAATGAACGATGAGTCATCAAATTGAGCATTTTGAATGAATGAGGGGCCGATCGTGAGATTCGGTTGAGTGAGTGAAGGATAGATATGGTGAATGATTGAGTTAAGTAGCTATTGAACAAATGAGGAATTGATTCTCAAGGAAGTCGGTTGAGTGGGTGATGTTCAACGAACGTGGAGATAATTCTCAAGGGACTTGGTTGACAAACAATGAAAATGAACAAAGAATTTTATGACGTGTGTGAGTGATTGATTTAAGGAACAATGACTCAGTGAAAGAGGGGCTGATACTTTGTGAAAGTGATGAAATGAATGATTGAGCCATTTCCAAAGAAGTAAGGGAACGAATGAAGATCTGATTTTTAGGGGTGTCAGAATGAATGAAAAACGGATGTTGAGTGTGAATGATTGATTTGTAGAGTGAATGAGAAGCTGTTTCTTTGGGAGTTGGTCAAGTGATTGATTGATCCATTGAATTAAGGATTGATTGAAGTAATGACTCAGCGAATGAGAGCAGATTCTGGAGTGAGTTGATCAGAGAACGGATGTGGGATGTGAATGATGATTTATGAAATTATGGAACGATTGAATGAATGACACATTGAATGTGGGAGAGTGAGTAGATCAATTGAAAGAATGGATGTTGCAACGAAGAATGATCAATCGAGTCAGGGAATGATTGAAGGATAAATTGACTCAGTGAGTCATTCATTTTCCTAGTAATCAGAATTGAGTGAAGGATGATTGCACTAGTCAACTGAACGTTTGATCAATTTGCTATCTGTACTATTGACCGTCGAATAACTCAATTTTACCAAAGGTGTTTCTTTTTTACAGGACAAATCCAAGTACAACGATGAGAATGGGTACACCAAGGCGTACCCGACTCACTTCACCTCGTGTTACAGCCACGGCGAGGGGAACGGGTACCTGCCTCCGACGGCGGCGGCGGAGTCTGACAAGGACAAATGATCAAAGGCGTGTCGGCGGCTGTGGGTAGGCAAAGCGGAAGATGAGATGACGGCCGTATTTCGACGACGACACGGGCGAGAGGAGAGATGGGGGAGGAATAAGGAAGAAGCGGTTGAGGATCCTGTCCACTCGACCGACCTAGGGAAAGACACAAACACAAAATTATTTTCTTCTTTTTTTTTTTTTTTTTAATTTTATTTTTGTCCATTTTTGATGAGTTTTTTATTATTTTTTATTATATATAAAATAATATAATTCTTCTTTTTTTTCATTTTAGTATTAACTTTTATTATGTTTTATCGTCTTATTTTTTAATAATTAGTTTATTGTTCGCCAAACAGAGAGAGGCCATTTCAAAGACAATCAAACCTCACTGATGATGTACATTTTTTCTCTTTTCTCCATTTCTCCTTTTTACCTCCCCCCTCACTCTCTCTTCATTCTTTTTGTACAAAAGTCTGACAAGCTTTGTAAATATTGTGTAATAAACAAATTTCAATGAAAAAAAAATCCAAAGTTGTATAAAAAAATGTTAAATTAATTAATTATATAAAATAAGTGAATAATAATAATAATTGCCTTATATTGTCTCTTGTGGTTTATTATTTTTAATTTTTTTTTCTTTTTCTTTTTTTTACAATGGGCCCGTTTTAATTTTATTGTGAATTTTTTATTTTAAGCACCACAATTTAAAAAAAAATGTATTTCTTTTTATATACACATACATATAGATACAAACATATAAATATATATTTATAATTAAATATAAATATATATGTATAATATAAAAATGAAAATAATAAATTGTCTATTTAAAAAAAATTACAATAAAACAACATAAACAATTACTTTAAAAAGTTATTCATTTTTAATCCTGTATGTTTGAAGATTTCATGCAATGAAGGAGAGAGATGGGTATTTGTTGTCGAACAGAATGAATGGGTTGGGTGGGTCAATGAGATAGAAACCATATGAACTGAATGATGTTATAGTTCAGTGCATGAATGACCAACTTACTGAACTAATTATTAAGTTTTTAGGTCTAATTATTAATTTTTATTATTAGTTTTTACATAAAAAAGTCAATGGAACAAGCGGGATTCGAACCGACGATCTTCGGCTAGATACACCGCTGCTCTACCACTTGAGCTATCATGACCTTGATCCGCTCGAACATCAACTTCCTACATCAGCCCTACTTTGGGTGCATTTAATAAGTTAAAATGAATTATGCTTTCACTAAAGCTCTCTGCGGCCATTTCATTTGCCGCCGAGAATCAAATGGACTACACAACATTTGAAAAATGGTAAAAAGGAGGGAAAATTCAAAAGGTGAGGATGAAATGGGAAGTTAGTGTCCGAGTGGATCGATGTCATGATAGGCGTATTTAGCTGAAGGTCGTGGGTTCAAATCCTGCTCATGTCACTGACATTTTTGTATCTCAATTAAAAACCAGAATTTGAAATATATTAATTGATAAAGACGAAACTAGTGAATTTAATAGGAATTACTGAACTAACAAACGTCTGATTGAATAATTGGACGAACTAAAGGCCCATTAAGTGGGGAGATTGGCAGATTAACTCATTATATATAACCTAATGAATAATCAACTACTGAACTAAAGATTGACTGACGGAGATATTGATTCATTCAAATACCGAACGAACATTCGATTCGTCCAATGACAGGAATGAACTAATGATCAGTTAACCCAAAGATTGACTCACTAAATAACCGAACGAACGATCCACTCGTTCAATGATGGACTGAACTAAAGATCGACTCACTTACCGGCTGACCCAGATATTGACTAACACGATCGAGTGGATCGTTCAATGACGGAATGAACTAAAAGTTCGACTCACTGATCGGCTGAACCTGAGATTAACTCACTCAATAGCCGAACGAACGATTGACTAGTTCAATTACAGAATGAATAAAAGACGAACTGAACTAAAGATCGTCTGACCCAGATATTCATTCACTCAAATACCGAACGAACGATCCACTCGTTCAATGATGGAATGAACTAAAGATTAACTGAACTAAAGATCGACTCACTGATCGGCTGAAGCAGAGATTGTCTCACTCAATAGCCGAACGAACGATCCACTCGTTCAATGAACAAAAGACTAACTGAATTAAAGATCGATTCACTTAATGGCTGAACGATAGATACTTTTACTCATCACGGAATTCATTCCATTTTTACACGAAGAAGTATAATTGCACGACGAAGGATACATTTAAGTAAGAACGATTCTCCGAAGGCCATCACGGTCGCCTCGAAGGACTTAACCCCGGGGCTTAAATTTTTCCTGTTCAAACGCATCAAAGAAATTGGAGAAAATTTAGTGTAGGCGGGTGGAATTTTTTGTGCGCGCAGAAATTAGTCTCGACAGACTTTGTCTTTTGCATTTTTCAACTTGGGGTAAGCTCCCTTTCACTGAATTTATTAGGAATCTTTTCGGGGGCCGGAAACAAGAGAAAATAAGGGAAATCTCTCTTGGGACGGGCCGTGAATCCGTGACCAGTTTCCGGCCTCCGCCCTGATCTGAATGCGAATTATCCTTCAGAAAATTATCCTTCCCTGGGCGGCCGTGTTTTCTTCCTCGTTAACGGGTCTGCCGTCGTCCTTGGCTCTGGATTCCTGGACAATTTCTGCCCTCCCAGGAGTCAACCTTGTGCGATCGCTTCCCGGCCTCTTCCCCCTCACACCAACAACGACCGTTTCGTATCGACATCAAAGGGGAAAAATTCAAAATTTCTTTATTGACAAAATTTTCGCGAGAAAAATGACCAAAAATAACACCCACTAGTGGTGTAAGTAATTTCACGATTCACACCACTAGTGCAAAGACTAGTACAGTTAGTGTACGATTCCTTAACTATTAGTGAACAATTCACCAATTCAGTTTGTGAACTATTTATTTACCATTCACTGAACGATACACTTGATTCTTTACTCGATACAATTTAATGAACGATTCACTAAATCACTACCGCAAATGACTAGAAGGACCATAGGCGAATCTGGGGGCCTAAAGCCAAAAATGGCCCATTGGCCTGGAACTGCAGTTATTAGGTCCAGAATAACCCATGGATCACTAATCTGGTGGAGCAAAGCCCAACAAAAAGTAGCTACCTAAACATAAGGCAGCATACAAAGACAAGCAAACCTATGTATCACAGTGGTAATGAGAACAACCCTTACAAACGCATGCTAAACCTACCTCCACTGGAAATATTCATACAAGGAGAGGCTAGGAAAAGCTTATTTAGGCTCCAGATACAACTAAATTGTTAAGGAATCTTCACAATTTCGTATAAAGTCTCAATGGACTATAAAGGGGAGGAAGAACACAAGAGAGCATCAGATACAATGATACGGTACGCAGATGGCTCCAGAACAAACGAAGGAACCGGATCAGGCGGTTTCTGTACAAGCCCAAAACATGAGCACTCAACCAACAGCAGAGCAAACTCATTAGAGAAGGACACTTCGGTCTTTCAAGTTGAAATGGTCAATGCTACACACCATCAATGCTCGTGCCATGGAAAATCTTAAAAGAGTTACACTGACAAAAAAATCCTCATAAGATCAGATATTTAAATAGCCATTAAAGCATTAGCATGTAAAAGAATCACATAAAAATTAGTCAGTGAATGCATCCAAAATCTCCAAAACCTGGGGGAACACAACAAGGTAACGGTATCCTGGGTGCCAGGGCACAGGGGAATTTTGGGTAACGAGAAAGCAGACAGACTGGCCGTAAGAGGATCTGCAAGACCATACATAGGCCCTGAACCTATTTTGGGATAACAAAAACATAGAACCTGTGATCCAAAGTAAACAGAAGGAGAAGTGAATAAACTCTAGCGGTGCTAGGAATAGTAAACTTATGAAGAAACAACCATCACCGAGACTGGCAAAAACACTGCTGCAATTGGAGAGGGCCAAACTCAGTGGAATTGTAGTACTACTAACACTGGCATCTGAGAAAAGATTTACACAACATAGGTATATACTCATATCATCTTCGAATGCAAAGCTACAGCTCAGTTGTGACATAACCGAATGTACGGGAAAAACTTAGAGGATCTAATTGCAGCAGCAACAGTCACTGACCTGATACTTCTGAAACAACGACACTTGAAGGCACCTCCGACACTCATGCGATAAGAAGTCTGTTCTGGGTGGGTCACTCCACGTCTCCACACTATCTGAGCTATTGCCCTTCGTCTTTCATCCCCAGGGAAGGCACTGCCCTCATTCTGAGGAAACCCGGAATGTTGACGGTTCGTAGCCGAGGCAACTTGAAAACTGTACAGAAATGATGCATGAACAGTTATGTACTATGTAATTGTGTGGTGTCCTATGTGTAACTCTGTATTGTTCACTCGCGGATAACAAGTTCTATAATCCAGACTGAGCTCCGATGACAGAAGTGTCCATTTCTGTAAGATATGGAAACTTAATATTAATCAATTGATCTAAAATAGAAGCGATTCTCTTCACCAGATGAGTGGACGTGGTAGCAACTGGAAATACTGTCTTGGTCGCAGAGTATATCTTGGCTTAAACAGGGCCGTCTGACTTTCAGTTGGATTACATAATTGATCGTAGCAAAATCAAAAACTCAGAAGAGTGGTAACCGGTCTCTGGTATCTAAGAAAACATCTACTCAACATGGGTATATACAACGATGATCCCCTTTGCAGATTATATAATGAGGAGGAGGAAACGGATACTCATGTTATTTTCGAATGCGAAGCAACTCCTCAATGGAGGTTTAACCTAACGTACGGAAAAGTCTTAGGAAATCATATGGCAGCAGCAACAGTCAATGATCTGATACGTCTAAGAAGAAAGATTGTGTCTATTGATTGAACTAAGAAACTAGGAAGGTACAATAAGCCAGAAGGCTACAGTGCCTGGGGAATACAAACCCCGCTTCCTAGTATCCTTTCGCACCATACCATACCGTACCGTACAGCAAAATCACTAAAACAATCAATCACTTTTAACGATTAACTCCCTTATTGTCAATGAACGATTCACCCGTTCATTCATTGGATGAATCGTCATCACCAATATTAGTTATTAAACACCGTAGCTAGTACAGTTGATGAACCATTCACTAATTAATTTAATGAACGATTCAACCACTAGTATATGTAACTAGTTAGTGAACGACTCAGTAATTCAGTGCACGATCCTCTAATTGAGTTAATACAGGTCACAATAATTGAGTTGGTGAACTATCCATTCACTGAACTAGTAAAACAGCTAAATAAAATAAAAATATTTTAAAAAAGGAAAAATTTCAACTTTCAAAAAAAAAAAATCACCAAAAAAAGATTGGTCCGTGACCCAACGGACTGATCCCTTTGTACGCATAGGCTTAAGTATTTTACATGTAGATGTCGGTAGGCCTGTATTAACCTGTAGACATTGGCAAGGCTATTTGTGTAGGGTGAATTTCATTTGGCTCCGTTTGTCCTAGTTCACCTTAATTTCCACGTTTTGCGCCATTCTTCAATGAGCTCAAGATGTTCCTGGATATTGGAGGGTTGGTTGGAGTTGGGATAGCTGTATGGTTGTAAGGCTCGTGTCGGGCAGTATGGGCAGATCGTTTATGGTCTACAGGATGGGGTCCATGTCTTGGAAGTTGGAGGCCAAGGTACGTCAAGGGCACTTTCACTTCCTGTCCCACGGTGACCAGGGTGGGCCGCGGATTTACAAACGATACGGATTGTCCGTTTGGGTTAAGCTTTTTTTCGATTCTCCGTCCGCCATCGGACCATAAGGATCGCGTGTTTCCGAGGCCGTGCACGATCCTGGCATATCATGGCGTACAGTTTAAATGTCACCTCAGTCCCGGTGCCAAGAAGAGAAAGGGGATTCGTTGCGACACCCTGGGAGGGCCCCCTTTTCCATAATTTGCACGTCGTCATCAAACCCTTTCTCATGTAAATAAAAACTATATAAGTTGAACGGAGAGAGGGAATCAATTGAACCAATCGATTGGCCGATTGGAAGAAGAAAAAAAGACCCTTCTTCCCCTCCTCTCATTGCACACGGGTCAAACGAGTCAAAAGTCAAAAGTTGGACGTAACAGTTTGCCCCTGTGAGGAGGTGGGCGGGTTTCGTACGCCGGCGAAATATGCGAAGGACGATTGTTTCCGTATCGAGGGGGGATTTAACGACAGTCGATGATTGCCGATGATTTCGTTGGATTGCGAAACCGATGAGAGAGCGGCGACAGGCCCCAAAGACGTACCTCGGTCGAATTTGATCACCAAACAGACGAAAATTCTCCCTTTTTTTGGGTTTAATTAGGCCCCGAGTACCGGGAACTATTTGAACTGGGTCTTCTCGAACCTTCGGCGTAAGGTATTAGTGATTGAGAACTTGTGGACAATCAGGCGAATATCTAAAAAAACCTAACTTTTGATTCTACAAGGGAGATTTGTTCTTACAATACCTTAACCTAATAAGGATCGGCTAGGCATCAACCTCAAAGATTTCATATGGAAGATCTTTTGGACAATTAGACAAAGATCTAATAAGTATCGTCCTCAATTAGTTAACAACGGACATCTTATGGTTAATTTCGGCACAGAATGAACAAGCTTCAGCCTCAGATATAGCCCTAAGAGATTTTTTTGACTATTGGACAAAGACTAAATATGCCTCAGATATAGCGTCTAAGAGATCTTTTGGTCTATCGGACAACCAATAAACCTCAGAGAGATACATACCACCTAAGAGATTTGGGGATTATTGGTTAATATCCAAATGGGCATTAAGGTCGGATGTTGCTCGTGTTAGATCTTTTGGACGATCGAACAAAGATCGAATAGGCCAGCATCAAATATGGCACCTGAGAGACTTTTTGGTCCAATAGACACATCCTTTAACATTTGATATTGTTCCTTAGGTATCTTGTGGACAATTGGATGATAACGATTGAATGGACTTCGGGTATAGCGCACCTAAGGGAGGCTCACATGGAAGTCTTTTGAACGATTGGCACGTCGAGCAGGCCTCAACATCAAAGAAGACAGCTGAGGTATCTTTTGGACATCTGGCGAAAAATCGAACGGGTCAACCGCACATGGCACATGATAGTACTTTTCGTCAATCGTACAAAGATCGAATAGGTCAGCCTCAAATAGGGCACCTGGGAGGTCTTTTGATCAATTGGACAAAGGTAGAACAAGTCTCGACTTCAGATAAACCACCTAAGGGATCTTTTTTACAATTAGGCAAAGATCCAATAGCCTTCGGCCTCAAGTAGTTCATAAGAGTGATCTTTTGGTCAATTTGGCAAAGAATGAACAAGCTTCAGCCTCAGATATCTCAGACTTAAGAGGTCTTTTGGAAAATTGGACAAAGATTGAGTAGTCATCAGATATAGCGCCTAAGAGATCTTTTGGGCAAAGGAGTGTTCACTCTCAGATATGGCATCTGAGAGATTTTTTGTACAATTAGGCAAAAGCTCAATTTTTCAATTGTCCAAAAGTTCTCCAATGTGAGCCAACGCAAAATCTTCAGGGGACATTATCAGAGGTTGAAGTCTATTCGATGATTTGCTTATTGTCCAAAAGATCCCTTCGATGCCAGATCTGATGCTAAGGTTTATTTGAACTTTGGCCAAAAAAGCATAAGTATCTCCTAGAGGAAATTGACGAGGTTAAAGCCTACCAGAACTAGTACTGATTGTCCCAAAGGCCTCATAGCTACGATATTTCAGAAAATTTAGTGCTAGCCGCTTCGTTTTGCACTATTTCGTCCTATCCTATCCATATGAATCATACCAAACCTACGACGTAGAAGACGATCCGAGGAGCAAAGGGGGTGACCTTTACTCTCATGCTGGGGGGAGAAAGTTGGAATTAAGACTCTTCTTCCTCCTCTCAAGGATTTCATCCTTTCGATTGTGCAACCTCGCGCATCTCGGTGGTTCGGATGAGCAGTAGAGATAGACTCGGAGTGGGGGCGGATTGAAAAAAAATCCTACACCTCTCGCAGAGCCGACAGAAGGTCTTCTTTGATGTAAACGCCAGCCGCAATATTCGACACACTAACACAGATGTGGGAGGGAAAAAACAATCTCGTAAAAGTTGCAAGCAGATTTGCACCTCTATCGCAACAGGGCATGCGGTGTGCGCAACGTGTTTTCCGGTGAAAGTGAAATAATCGCGCAATTTCAAATGGCCGTTTATCGGGAATTTTTGCCGGATCCCGGGACCTTGGAAGAATAAACCTGTTTTCTGAATTAGGGCGTATTCGCTTTTTTTTATTATGAATTTTTCCTCCTACTGGCATCTCTACAACCGTTCGAAACTTGGGACCTTGGGCCGGTTACGAATTCCAGCCTGGCCGCACGTGCGCCTGCCAATGTGTGGGTTCCTCTAACGCGCTTTTCTTTTTTTGTTTAAAAAACCAAAAAAAGGATGATCGAGGAAAGACCAAGCGGACCCACTACGAATCATACTACATATAGATTAAAAATTCATTAGGGGTTATATATTTCACATATTAGTTTAACATAAGTAAACGTTGGGAGCCTGGGACCGGTTTGCCTTGATCAAGCCGGTCCATACTCCAGAATCACAAGGGAAATAAAACAAATTTTCGGAAGGGAAGGATTTGAACCAATTTTGTGCCGCTTTAGTATATTCGGGAACGAGCGATGGTTGAAAAATTGAACTATTCACTAACTAGTGAGATTCATTCGTCAAACTGGTTAATGAATCAGGGAGAAAATGAATTTGTGGAGTGACTGAATGTTACACACAATCGTAGTGTGTGAACCGTTCACAAACGATCTAGTTGAATAAATCGTTCATAAGGTCACCGAACGATTCGTTTACTAGTTCCGTGAGTGAATGGCCCACTCGCCCATGCAACCAACCCCTATAATGAATGAACGATTCACAAACTCAATGCCACTGAACGGCTCACTCACTAAGAGTATTGCGTTTATTGTTGCGCTACTGAACGATTCCTTAACTAGTTCAGTGAGTGAACGGCTCACTCACTTACATTGACTATTATTGAGCTACTGGACTATCGTTAGCTAGTTCAGTGACGGCTCACTCCCTAACATTGACTGTACTACTGAGTGATTGAACTATTCGGTTAGCTAATTCGGTGACGGCTCACTCACTAACATTGACTGTATTGATTCACTATTTTCGTGGTCCGTTCGACCAGTTAATATATCACAATTAATTACGGTTTTTAGTTGAGATGAAAAAAGTTAATGGCACGAGAGGGATTCGAACCCACGACCTTTGGCTAGATACGACGCTGCTCTACCACCTGCGCTATCGTGACCTCGATCCACTCGGACATCAACTCCCCATCTCAACCTCACCTTACGAATTTCCCTCCTTTTGCCAAATTTCAGGTTGAATCGTTCAAAGAATGTATGTGTGAGAGAGTCGTTCACTAACTGAACTAGTTAGCGTATTGAATCATATCATGAGTCGAATCAGTAAGTGATTAATTCAATCACTAAATGCATCGTTAGGCGATAAAATAAAATACACACATATACATACATAAACATACATATACATCCATATACGTACATATGCACACATACGTAACATACATATACATACTTATACACCCATATACAACACCATGTTGATTCTGGGGTTTATCAAGCACCTATCAGGATCAAAAGTAATAAGAAAAATAAATTTTATGTATTAAGACATCATCGTGCACAGATACTTAAATATTTCCCTTAATCTAGGGATCTAGGTAGCTCAATTTTCCAGGGAAATGGGGCCGAGCAGCGATGCCATTTGGAAAACGGTAGAAAACCTTGTCAAATTGGGAAGGTCCGAAAAATCAGGTCGATCTTGAATATTTAACAGGGCGGTTTGGGCTTCAAATCTTCGGTAGAATTTCAATGCCATGACTTACACGAGGTGGTGGACCCCCTGGTGACTTTGGCCGGGCACTTAACCCGTCCCCCACCGGCCGGGATGGAATCCGGGGGCACCTGGAAGGGATAAACCGACGGACTGGCCTCCTCCCGATCTGGAGGGAAAAAAAAGCAGTCTTTCAAGAGCCGAGGACAAGGCAGCGAAAGTGCACCGCCGACTGAGAGAAGAGAGAAAGAAGCAGCAGCAGAAAGGCCAACAGAAAGAGAACAACATGAAACAACTCTTCTGCCTCACGTGAGTCCCACTGAAAAAATATTTAGTTTAAAACAATTGAAATATTTTTCCATTTTTTCTCTCTCTTTTCCATTCGACGGTCCCTCTCCGGCCTCGGATATGAAAGTTACAAAGGCAATTGCACAATAAAGAGGCGCAGCTTCATCGCTTATTCTGATTTTATAGGCGTGGCAGATTTAAGAGGAATGCGTTCGTATAAAATTTACGCCAAGGCGCGAAAAAAGCGGAAGTTGTCGAAGGAAGGGCGGTCGGGAAGAAAAGAAATTTAGACGGAGTCTTACAAAATTGCGGTCCCCAAAACGTCTAAAAAACCATCATGACCAGACCCACTTGAAAAACCCCACATGTTTTCCTAATTTAAACTTGATGCATTAATTTAGACGTTTTCAGAGAAAAATGGTCGAAATTCTCCAAAATTTTGGTTCTCTTTTGTGTCCAAACGCCCTGAAATTCACGCACTTCCACGACCTCCACTGGCCAGACTCTCTTGAAAACCCCAACTTTTCATAATTTAAACGTGAATTTTTAATTTAGACATTTTTCAAAAAATGTGCACGGAATTGCCCAAAATTGTGATTCTACTTTTTGTCCAATACCCAGAAATTTGCATATTTCCACTACTCCTTTCTGGCCGGACCCACTTGAAAAACTCCACAGGTTTGCGTAATTTAAATTTGAAACTTAAGTGTATACATTTTTCCAGAAATATGGACGAAATTGTCCAAAATTATGATTCAAATTTCCGTTCAAAAACCAGAAATTTGAACACTTTCAAGACCCATGTCTGCCAAGACTCTCGGACAAGCCAGCAAACATGTGCATTATCCTGAAATTTGTAAAAGTTAAATTGAGTCGTTAATTTAAATTTTCTGTAAAAGTCTTGACGAAATTGTTCAAAATTGTAGATAAAATTTTTGTCCAAAAACCCAGAAATTCGCATATTTCTACGACCATTCCTACGGCGTGATTGTCAATTTCCGTCCAAAAACCAAAAATTTACACACATCCACGGCCCCTCATTCAACAATTTCGACTCATTGAAATATAGAATCTTAAATGGAAACATTAAACATTCACTATTTTTATTACAATAAATGCGAAAACAATCGTCAAAATTTGTGGTCCCTTTATGCCTCCTCCCCCCCAAAAAAACGACTCTCCCAGTTGAAAATTTCGACACCCAGAAATACAGACTTAAAGGAAACGTGTATACTATTTTTCAAAGGACTCAGGAAAAATTCGTCCAAAATTTTGGTCTATCTTTGCACCCAAAACAAACATTTACACACTTCCTCGACTCCTATCTTACTAGTCTCTCGGAAAACCGCCGGCGAAATTTTTTAATTGAATTTTTCTAAGGGTGGACGTAATTGTACAAAATTGCAAAATTTGTGGATATTCCCGTTCAAAACTTTCAAAAAAATACATTATTAGACTGACTGCCCCCAGTCAAAAAGCATTTATTCATTCGTAAAAGTAAACGTTTATGTTAGTATATTTATATTTATATATTTTTCAAAGAACTAAAAAGAAAAAATGGTTCAAAATTGTGTTTCCTCTTGAAGCCCAAAGCACAAATTTACACACTTTCACGACCTCACCATTTGGCCCTGACTCCTATAATTCCTTAAAAACTTGTCGTCCCATAATATATTAAATGGGTCGTGGAATTGACAGAATTGGACGAGGTTATCTAACATTGTGGCGTCTCTATCCTTGCCCCAAACCAAAAGGTTCAACACTTTCCTCATCGTACATACTTGACGTCATCTAAATAAAAATGGGATAATATTTGTTTTTTGCCAAGATGACGGCGAAATGCCTCAAATTGTAGTTACTATTTCCCTACCTTAATACCATAAAAATTTATCTCTACCTTAGTATAAAATAATCACCGTCCAATAATAAATGTGAAGCGTCAAAAATGGTTAACGATCGCTCTCACAGCCTCGTCACCAACCAATAAGAACCTTTCCGCCAAAATAAGCTTCTTACATCCATCCACCCCCTAATGTAAAATATTTTATAGACAGTTTTTTCCCTATTTCCACCTCAGAACCGGCGGCAAATTATTTTTTCGATTCGGTAAGGTACGAAAATCGTTTAACGGTGGCTTTGTAACCATTTTATAACCTTATCATGCGATCATGACGTCATCAGGATCTCCCCGCCAAAACTAGCCCCCACTACTTACCGGGGAAAAAATTAAACTGATTTTCCTGCTTTCAGCCGTTTTTCGACTAGGTTTCTTGGGAACCGTAGGCAAAAAAAAATTTTCGAGCCCGACGTTATTAAAATCGTTTGAGGGATCCTTCTCCCCACCTACATGCACTGATTCGGTGGGACGTCATCGAATAACCTAATGATCCTGTGATCGGTCATAATTCAAAATTTCCGTTTTAGACTTGTGCTCGGCTTGGCGTGCTTCGCCCTTGGCCAAGACTACCAGGACATCGAAGAGAAACCTATTTCCAGGCTGAGGAGCCCTAGAGGGCCGCTCATACCAAACAGGGCCAACAAACAACAGGTGGGTCTCCAGATAAATAATTGACGATCAGCAAATGATCTTTTTTAAAAATTATCTTTCAAGGCTCTGAAGGCTCAGACGACGACGACTACGACAACAGAAGCACCTGCCGAAGAGTACGACGAGGCGAACTACGACGAAGAAGAACCCCAGCAAACAACTACAACGACTGAAGCGCCCAAGAAAGGGATCAGAGGTAATTAATTAAATATTGGTTGTGATTGTTTTATTTAATGGATGGGTTTGGTTAGGCGGAGTGCTTAGGCCATTCAGGTCCAACACGGACTTGATCGAAGCCCTGAAGAGGAGGAGGGCCCAGGCGGGATCTGCCTCCCAGCACCACTCTACGACAACAACCACCACTTCCGCCCCCCAGGAGTCGAGCAAGTCCCAAAGGAGATCCAAGGGGCTCGAACCGTCCCGCAAATTTTCCAGGAACGGGTACCAGGGTCAAACGAGCACGACTGAACCGCCCCAGGGGGACGAGCCGACTCCAAGGTCGCGCTATTTCGCCGGCAGAGGAAAACGATTTTAAATTAAATCCTGCTTAAGAACAGATGGCAGATAGAAAAGAAAACCTGCCCTATTCGAAGAACCGACATCTTATAAATAAATTGTGATAAATTCAATTATAAGGCCATAATTTTTCTTTTTTTAATGTTAAAAAATGTAATTTTTCAATGAATGAAACAAAAAATCCAGCCATGTATTTTTAAATATTTTATTCGTTTTAATTTTTCTTTTTAAATTGAAGTTACCAATTTGCCAAGGTGGTGTTACAAAACACCTTACCCCAGCAACAAAACTATATTGTAAATATTATAAATAAACTTTTAAAAAAGAAACCATTTTTTTATTGTTCTACACAAATACTAGGTGAGATGCATTTGAAAGTACTTAGTAAAATATTTCCAGGCTTTTAAGACAACGAAAGTAAAACCTCGAATCAGAAAGTTCAACAGATAAAATGAAATCACTTGAGATGTTTGGGCACTAAGAGACCGTTTCGTTTGAGAAGTTTGCCGAATAAGAGCGATTATACTTGAGAAGAGTTGCGTAAATGTTTCATGTAAGAAGGTTTGTACGAGGAGGAGGTTTTACTTAAAAACGTTTCCATAAAAAAGCGGTTACACTTGAAGAGATATCCTTTGAAATGGTTTGCACAAAAGGGAGGAGGTTTCATTTGAGAAGGTTTGCCTAAAGAACCTGGTTACAGTTGAGGAGGTTTCATTTGAGAAAGTTTGCACAAAGAATTGTTTTCATTTTTAGAAACTTCTCACAAAGTGGAAGAAAAGTTTCAGAATGTTTAAACAAAAGGGAGATTTCATTTGAGGGTAGCTCAACGGGGAAGTTTCATTTGAGAAGGTTTGCGCAAAGAAAAGGTTTACAGTTGAAGACGTTTGTTCGGGAAGGTTTTCACAAAGCGGAGGGTTCTTTTAGAAAATTCTCACAAAATAGAAGAGAAATTTCAAAAATTATACATAAAAGTGATTGAGCAAATTAATGTTTGGAAGAAGGGGAGGTTTCAATTGAGAAGGTTTGAAAAAAAGAAAGGTTACACTTGAGGAGGTTTTACAAATATAGGATTCCAGTTTTCACGAAAAAAGATTAAACTTCAGAAGGTTTACACAAAGAAAAATACTCATTTGAGAAGATTCCGCGCATAGAGGTGGTTTGACTTTGGAAGATTTACATATATTAAAAGTTTCATTTGAAAAGGTTTGCACAAAAAAAAGTGGTGACACTTGAGAAGGTTTCATATGAGAAAGTTTGCCCCCAGTTACATAAACTTGAGGAGATTTAACAAACTTGAAGAAATGAACTAGTTTTCGTTGTCCGCTTGACCAACTTACAATAATTAATTAAGGTTTTTAATTGAGATAAAAAGTCAGTGACACAAGCGAGATTCGAATCTGCGACGGGCTAAATCGGCTCTACCTCTTGAGCTATCGTGACTTCGATCCACTCTGAAAACCTTAATTGATTGAAAGATATTAATTGGTCAAGCGGACCACGAAAATAATGAATTTATTAAGTTAAAATAAAGTATACCTTCACTCAAGCTCTCCGTGGCCATTTCGCTTGTCGCCGAAAATCTAACTGATTACACATTTGAAGAATGGCAAAAAAGAGGGAAAATTCAAAACGTGAGGTTGAGACTGGAAGTTGGTGTCCGATTGGATCGAAGTCAAGATAGCTCAAGTGGCAGAGCATCGGCGTGCCTACCGAAGTCGTGCGTTCGAATCCTGCTCGTGACACTGACTTCTTTATCTCGATTGAAAACGAAATTTGCACAAATAGGTTTAAAAAATAGTTAGAGTAGGTTTCACTTGATCTTTATCAAAATAATATCAAAGTGGCTGTGGTAGACTCAGTTAATTTTAGAATTTATTTAATTTAGAAATTTTTTATTGTTTAACTTTGCACGTAGTAGGTTGATAAGAGTTAATTCAATCGTATAATTGTTTCAAATAATTATTCTTTTTATGTAAGGCCTTGGTTGAGATGAAAAAGTGGCTAGCAAAGCGACGTATTGAGCCAAAGGTTGTCGTTCGAATCCCGCTCGTTACAATAATTGCTTCACCTTAACATCTTACATAAAAAGAATAATTACTTGAAATAAGAAATTTGGTCAATTAAACCACTGAACATAAATGGGTTAGTATAATTATTATTGAACAACTTGTGCCGGCTGGAGGGGGGGTGGATTAATTTGACTCTGGGCGAACCTTGCACTCCAGTGAGCTTGGAGGAGGGATGTCCGGACACTTTTATAAAAAAAAATTCTGTGTAAGCAAAAGAAAAGAGAATACAGAAATGATCACAAGGTAGGCCTTTATGTAAAATATAAGGGAAAAAATTATTGAAAAGCCAGCCGTCCGAACGATGGAGGAAAAGCTGGTGGATGATGCACTTAAAACAACTGTCTTTTCAAAATTTTATCATCAGTAATTAAAAAACAATGAATTTTGTTACAAATTTTAAAAAAGGAATTTCAATAGACTGCGTTGAAATTTTGCCTTAAAGTTTAAACACTGGTCAATCCTCTATTATGTATCAAACAATAATAACAAATAAGTAATTGCTAATGTGTTTAATTGATATTTCTCAGTGATTTGGCCAACAATAGATTTGATCATGGTAAAATTAGGATATTTTCAAACTGAAACTTACCAAGAAGAGAAGAGGTAAGAGCGGTAACGATGTAAAAAGCGTTTTTCACACCACCTTCAATCCCCTTGGGCCTTGGCACATGCTTTATCAAGTTTATCCACCTTGAGATTTGTTAGGCATTTCCATGGCATCATTGAATTAAAGGCTAACAAGTCTAAGACCTTCACTTCATGCGTCTCAGAGAATATCTACAATTTTTTGAACTTTTTTTTGTGCACAAATTCTATTGCTAAACAGGCAGGCCCAATCATCGGTAAGGATCAAATCAGCTCAAGGTTTAAAAATAAAATAAAAACAAAAGCTATATATATATATATATATATATATATATATATATATATATATATAT
>CM077110.1:8227995-8268829 GCA_039619505.1 Cimex hemipterus | reverse complement strand
CACACACACACACACACACACACACACACACACACACACACACACACACACACACACGCACACACACGCACGCACGCACGCACGCACGCACGCACACACACAATAATAATAATAATCTACCTTTTTTTTAAAATAATAATTACTCACTTTGCAGTTTGCTTCTTTGGTTCGTTATTGGTGAGGATGCGCTTCTTCTCTTCAAACTCAGTATAATCTTGATCAATAAAAACTGAGGCATTTACAACTTTACTAAATACGGAGAGAATGTTAAGACATTATTAATCAGGCAATTTTTGAGGTATGCAGTAAATTTATAAGTTTACCCATTAATAGGTGAGACGATGGTCATCATCCCTCGGCCGCGTGTCTTCCGCCCATCTTTCTTGTTTACGACGGAATTTTTCTTTTTCCCGTTCACCTGGTAGAAAGAAAACAATGTCAAGAGATGGAGGAAAGTAAGAAATTGTACGAGTTTTACTTACAATGACTTTCCCAGGGACTCGCCCCTTTCCGCATTGTGCGAGGGCGCCGCCCCCTCTAGTTGCGTACGTCGGGTTTTTCCCACCCCTAATCGCAGAACCACCATTGTATCCAATGTTCCCGATTGACGTCACCTGTAACATGTCCCAAAGTTTAAGACAAAAAAAAAGCTTTGAATAAAAATTCAGAAAATATAGCAATTTTAAAATAAGAAACCCTACCAACACGTACGTAATCATACATATAAATCTTGTTACCCATCTAATAATATAGAATTGTAAATTTTGTAAATCAGAGACAGACCTGAGTCTGTGGAACCATTAGGTTTTGATGGTGAAAACGACAGTTGGGCCCCCAGTTGCCAACAACGACACCCGCGATTTCTAGTCGGCCACCCGTTGTCATTCCTAGACAACAGCAAAATCTCAATACATTGACTTAATTTTTAAGTTGAAAGGTACTTACCACGACCTCGTACTGATGATGGAGCACCTGCGCCCCTTGTGAAAGTCGATCCCTTCGATGTGAGGCCAGCCGGCATGACAGAATGTACCCTAGAAGAGTCTGGAAATAATTGAGTTTTTAGATTTCATGATTTCATCTTTCAGTCTAATCAGTTATGATCAAATTATAAGTAAAAAAATTTACCTGTTGCGAGTGCTGGGATGTACATTGGCTGTGCCCATTGGATATAAAGGCCATCGAGTATGGCCTCTCGCATACGTTCAACCTTACCAACCTGTATCGTCCTGTAATTGCACAATTCTGGGAGGTTGTTGGCCGTTTCCGACCTCACCAGCATGGCATGGAGTAGCTTTCCGTCAAAATAAAGCCAAGGGCACGTCATGACCCATGGTATCGGCGCCCCACATGTGTCGTTCACAAGCAGAGCATATTCAATTCCGGTCATGATAAGCGCGCCGATTTGTATCCCCCTTGTCGAAACGCAGTTCACCTGGAGTTCCTGGTTGAACTCGGAGTTGTTGAGGTGAGGGTCCATCGCCATAGATATGATTGCGTCCAGTTCCTGTTTCTTCAGCATCCTCATTTCAGGATTTGACATTATATACCTAAGTACAGTCGCTAGGATTAACAACTGCTGTGGCACGTAAGTCGGATCGAGCATAAGCTGTGTGTCCGATCTCATGCACGTCAAATAAGCTCTCAGTCTTCTTCTTTTATCATCGACTGTTGTTCTAATAAATTTAAAAAAAAGTCAATTTAAGTTTTTAAAAAAATGTAAGAAAAATTGACATACCCGAACCACAGTCTTTGAACTGTTGGCACACCCCAACCAAGAGGCTCGGCTTTCACTATCTCCGGCTTCTCATACGGGTTTGACCTGCTCCATATCCATTCTTTGACCTTGACTTCGGGTGGTTTTGAATCGGCACCCTGTGCCTTGTTGTTCTTGTGTATGTACTGTAGATGGTGGAGGTTGAAAAGTATCGCATAGACCATCATACGGAGCGGCCTATAGAACAACTGTACGCTCGGTATGTCCTTATGGTTCTCATCTTCCATAACTACTGGGAGTTTGACCTCACCCTGTTAAAAAAAAAAAAAATAAAATAAAATAAAAAATAATAATAATAATAAAAAAAAAGAGGAGCAGTATGGTTATTTAAAAGTCCAACAAACCAATAATCAAAAGTTACAAACCTCAGTGAGGATTTGGTAAATGAAGGGCGACATGAGTCCTTTGGTGTGGCGTTCAGTGACGGTCCGCATTATTTCCGCTGCAACCGGGTGCAGCTCTATCTTTTCCTCTTCAACTACCAGTCTTACGGTTTTCTTTGGCTTTGCCCCGTTCTCGGCGGTGCGGTATGGAGACGTTGCACCCGAGCTCGATCCTGAACTTGACATTGTGAGGAGGTTGTGATTTCCATTTACAGCCTAGGGTGGAAAAAAGTTGGTAAGTTCAATCGACAACAGTTAATCTTGTACCGTACCTTTTCGCCGTTGATCTGAGCTGTCTGTTCATGAGGCTCAGTCATTTTGGAAACATTGACGACTATCTCAGGCCCGACGGAAAGGCATGCCACAGCCTCTGTGAGGGTTATTAACCCATCAAGCTAGAATAATAAACCATTTTAAGATTTAATTAAATAAAAATTTATATATTTTTTAATTACTGAAATTACCTCATTTCCTGTGCTTTCGGATGCCAACCTTGATGTGTCCATACCAGGTTCAGAATTTTCAGTCTTTTCGTTCGGTTTAGCTAAACCTTTCTTTTCAGTTTTTTTACCTAGAAATAAAAACAATAATAAAACAAGTTTGTTATTTATTTATTTTTAATGAGCCCACACACCGTTGGCACTGATTTGGAATTTGAATGCGCCATTTTTAGTGCCATCGAGATAATACTGAACGGCCTGTTTGAATTTTTCCGCCCGTTCGCCTCCAACCACACCGAAAATCTCTGTAGCTAGGTCATTTATATCGGTGGAAGACAGAGACCGTACGAAACCGGCGACAGCTCTCACCTTCTCGGGCGCAATGGCCCTCACCTTCTCGGACGGGGAGTCAGTGACTGTACCGTCCTTGCCCGGCTTGGGCTCAACGTTGAGCTTTTTATACAGGTCACTTAGCTCACTTTCAGGGAGGAGGAAGTTGCCGAGTAGGGCGGCCAGGACACATAGCTGTTCCTGCGTTAATTCAAGCCCTTTCATGACTTCAGCTATTATATACTCTTTCGACTCGAGAGTACCCTATTAAAACAATTAAAACCAATAATTAATAATAATAAATCTTTCTCAAGAAATTGGCTCTTGTTATATAACTACCAACAAATTTTAACCTGACACTATCAATGAAACCTATCAACAATTATTACCTTTTATTCTATATTATTTAATATTACATTAAATTATTTATCTATCCTTACTCATAGGAAAAAGTTTTTTGTTAAACAAATCCATTTTTAGTGGTAGACTAGGTTAAAACCTTCTTCAATGGTTATATAATTATTGTTTGAGAAATATCAAAAATAAACCAAACATCAAAACAATTGGCATACATATGTAATATTAATTCAACAGGTGGTTAACTACAAGACAATAAAAGAGTATCTATATAAATCAAATAAATAAGTATATCAAAAAAATTTCCAATAATGTTGTTTTTCCGGAGTGTCCGAACATAAACAATAGTGGTGCAAAAGCCCTTTCCATACAACATAAAACATTCATAAAATAATCTAGTAACATAAAACCATGGAGTGAGGTTACATAAAACAATAAAAAGTGCAAGTAAAAATGATAATTCAATTGTTGTATATTTACTACCTTATAAGTAAGTTTTAAATGTCTCGCTGAAAAATATCTCGGAGGGTTGAAGGCGATGTACTCAGCGTCGTCTGCAAGGATCGCATGGCACATGTTCTCCCGGCAGTATGCAAGTACCTGGAAATAAACATTTAAAAAATTTAATGCTTTGAATAAAGGATGTTTATTTGTCACTTTACTTCTTGTTTGTGATCTTCCATTGTGACAAAAACCGGTACGTTTAGGTTCCTCAGAACCATCCTCAGCGTTGGGCGGAGGCAGGAAGGTGGGATCCACCAAATTTTCGGTGGAGGGGTCCCCTTCATCGACAGATGCCTCAGGACATGATTGATTCTCTGTCGGTTTCTAAACTGTTTCTGGATCCATTCTTCAGTCCTCTGCGGCTCAGTGCAGCCGTTGAAAAATACAGCCAGGTCTATTTTGGCGAGGTTGAGCGATGAGACAAGCTGGCCAAGGAAGGTCGTGACACGATTCCACTGACCGCCGCAGACCCAGTCAGAAAAGTAACCACCGTAAAGACGGTCCAAGCAGCATTCAGCATCAACTACAATGCTGAATTTGATGTTCTGCCCCTTCTTTTGAGGGTTTTTGACGAGCCATTTGGCAGCCTGGGACCTCGCTATCCTAACAAGATCGACACCAACACAAGAACCCTCGATATGGCTTCCTTCAAGAAAAACCTGAAGGTCTTGGATGCCCATGGTGTAAATAACTTCTTATTTTTATCTGCTTCAGAACATAAATCTAAAAATAATAAAAATAGATATAAGTTAAATGTGTAAATGTATAATTATTAATCAGATGAAAAGCAGGCCAAGACGATTGGTAATGGCTAAAAGTACAGGTTCAACACTAGAGGGGTAAAACTCCAACCCTGCTTCCCAGCAGAGCCTGCCCCCTGAGAACAGCTAGACAGTAAGTTGTTATGTCTGACAGAACAGAGAGGGAACGGACTCTCGAAGACTGAAATGGTCTCACAGGATTTAACTGCTCTTGGGCCCAATTTCACAGACATGGGCAAACTTTGGCAAGGTCAATCAAGCTTTGGCAGTAACGCTACGCATTGCTTCATAGATATGGCCAAAGCAGAAAGGCTCTTAGAACATATGCCCAAAAGCTGGCCTGCAATGAAGGATCAAGAAATGCAGACAGAAAAAAAGATAAGGCAAAGGACCCAGGGGCTCTTCACGGAGGCCTACCAAACAATAAGACTTGATATTGTCTGTCTAGAATATCCCACCCTTGACAGTTAAAGATTAGATGCCATCCAGGAGTGGCTATCGGGGTGAATATATGCAGTTGAAGAAATCATAAAGCCGATCTTTAATGGACTATTATACATACAAAAGGACAACTACCTATACTGCACAAACACAGAAGCACGGATAAAAGGTCTTAAAAAGTAGACACCCCTGTGAAGGCACCAGGATTGTAGATGGTAGAGGATTAAGACATGGTGAGATACTTCTTGAATTTTTCCAACATGGGCACAGTAAAACTGTGTCAGATTAAAAAAAAGAGAAAAAAAAGTAATCCTATGGCTGCTCCTCTGAAGGTTTTGAAAAGCATAAATGAGACATACCAACCCCAGGAGTGTTAGAGGAGCAGGAAAAAGCGGTAATACTTAAACCAAAAACAAAACGGACAGTATACTCAGAACAGATTTAGAAAATACCTTTACCAAGGACAAATTGTGGTAAAATTGGCCACCCCCCCAACCGACAGGAAAAACACAAGGCAAAAATCTTGTGTCAAGCGAATTTATATTACAGGCGGCAGTTGTTGAACTAAGCCATCTTTTCACCTGTTAATACCTAAACATTGCCCTAATCCAGTAACCTTTAAGAGGGCATGGTGAAAAACGGTACCATTAAACATAGATAAATTGGTTTACTTTAGGGATCATGAAAAATCCCAGATCTGCCCTAGTAAGATTTTTATCTGTTACTGAATATACGAGGGACTCTGTTGTAGTGCATGTAGAAGGGCAATGCACCTCCAGAGCAGGTAAAAAAGTTCAGCAATAACGCCATACCAGCTGGGGCAGCACCAGTAACAACAAAAGGAATGAGTCTCTTTGAATACTTGCTAACAAATAATATAGCACCGGGTAAAAGAGGAAACCAACCAACTTTCTGGTTTGAAGACTGAAGTCGTCAATCTCACACCAATGACATCAATGAAATCATAAGTGGCATGTCTCCTCAAAACTATCTATTTCCGATTCATAAGATCATAAAACTTTGTGATTGAAGCAAATAAACCACACACACCACGGTTACAGAGAACAGGGAGCTCTTTAGTCTCAAAGTCAGAAGAGTTGTATGCAAATGGATTTTGAATTACTGACTGCAACATCCCAATAGGTAAAAATAGAGGTCATAAACTTACAGCAATCAGTTATTCTTGTTATATTCCTTCCTATGCTTGATTTACAAGTCACGTATCTCAGGCCTAAGGAATTTTTTCAATTATTGTGCATTGAAACTTGAAATAGGACTTTCTACAGCAATCTTTACAGTTGAATCAAGGCGTTTTTTGAGCATACGAATTCTTATGGGGCCGCCTTTTATAAGAGGCGGCCACAAGGCCTACAATCCTTGTGTGTTTTTATCATTTACTGGCCACCTTCAGACTTTTAATCAGCCTCTACACAAAATTGCTGCTCCTTAATTCTTGCGGGTTTTTTCTGTCCTAGTTGCAAGAATCTGCGCCTACAACTTCACATAAACAAAATTTGCGATATCCTCCTCTGTCTGGCAGTACATGCACCAAGTCTCTTCTCTCTGTACTCCTATCGCATGTGCTTTTTTAGGTGGCACTGTCTTGACATGAGTCCAACCAAAATTCTAGTTCAGTTGAGGTTGGCTATCAGTAATTCCTTTGTAAGTTTTGCATGTGGCTCTTCCATAAATCTCTTCACATATACCTACAGTTCTGTTCCACCAGGCTTTTGACTCATTAACGACCCATTTTATGTCCTTTTGTGGCAGTTAATGACTCAGAGTTCATCTTGGCTCCCTCTTTGGTCAACATGTTTACTTTTTCATTGCCTCTATGCCCCAAGCGGCCAGGGACCCGTGCTATTAGTTGGTCTGTCTATTAGTGTCACTGTGTTCCGTCAGGGTTTCAATGCAGTTCCAAAAACTCTTTCCATTGCTTCGCATGTATGCTGTAGCAAATTTACCTAAATTTAGAAGCATCTAATCCTTCAAATCCAACTCCCACCCCGAGAACTCGCGTAGTGAGTAGAACCATGTATTTCTGCCAAGATGTCCAACAACCCATCCAACCATTCCAATCAAAAGCCCTCAGAAAAAATGTCAACTAAGTCATAACGTCCTCAAGATTCCTTTCATCAACGAACTGATCCGCTCCCAATTCCAAAAGTTTTAAATCAACCTCTCTATCCATCCTAACCTACTGGTCCTCTCAGCGCCCTCCCTGAAAACCCACACAATGAGTGGAACCATGTAGTTCTGACAACATTTTTAACAACCCATCGAACCCTTCCAATCAAAAGTCCTCAGACAACTCGTCAAAATTATGACACGACTTCAATATTCCTTTTGTCAACGAACTGATCCGTTACCGATTCCAAAAATTTCACATCAACATCTCAATCCGTCATAACCTCCACTCCCAACCTGAAAACCGACCAATTAATTGATGATAACTTTCATCCTTCCACTAAGTGCCCACACCAGCCGGTTTCTCATGTGGCATGGCCCTACAGAACCGGCATTTGTGATGTGACCAAAAAAAGAAAAAAAATTGTAATCACATTTGTAATAAGTACAAATATGCTGCAAACATTAAATTTAAGATTTTTTTATATGATTTTCAATGATTGTGTTTTTCCCGAGACGTTAAGATAGATTTCCGAATTTGACCATTTTAAACTGATCGGCATTGAGTGGCCGTTCAGCTTTGAAGCTTTCCCCTTTTTAAAATACCGTTTAATTGTATTGGTGTGCTGTCTAATAATAGAGGTGGTTTAATCAATACAAGATAGGTTAAGGGGTGGTCGCGTGGTTTTTATTTAATTTAATCGTATGAGGACTAAATATATAAAATCGGTTTTATTTACAATTTGGGCCTTCAGTAGTTTTACCTCAAGTCCGAGGAGCCGGCGGGTCGTTGAAGCGCCGAAGGCTCGGTTTTCCGGCTGTCCTGCACGTCCGGCGTGGCGCCGTTCCGTCCCGCGTCGACTCGATCCGCGGCCGGAAAATGTAGTCAGTGAACGGCGGCCATGCCGACGTCTAGGCTTCTTGGATGAGAAATCGTCGGTGGAGCCGCCTTTTCGTTGTGTTTTACGATAACGGGTTAGAGTCGAGAAATCGGTTTTTTCGAAGTCTCCGAACCTGGGGTACTGTTGGCCGTATCAATGGGGAAGGCTCAGGGCAGTGATGGTGAGGCACCCACCTACACCCCATTTTCCCACAAAACTATTAACGATAATATGTTCAAAATAGACTCAAAAATCTTTTTTACTTATTAATTTCTGACTTTATATCATACAATATTAAAAAATTACTTTAAAGAAAAAAATCTGGTGGAAAAGGCCTGGAACATAAACCACCCAAATTGGGGAGGGGGCGTCTAAAAGTCCCCCACGTTTATATTTTATAAGTTTTTCTTTTTACCCGTTACTTCGAACACGCGGGGCTCTTTTAATGTACCTTTCTAATGCACGCTGCAGAATGCTGGCTTTCTAATATAATGTCTTCTTTCTAAATATAATGTGTCTTCTTTCTCATCGTCATTTCACTTCTTCCATAAACGGTAAAAAATTGTAGGATCCCCTTAGGGATGGAATTTCAAGAAATCCTTTCTTAGCTGCTATCCATGTCATTGTAGGGGTGCACAGTCGAAATTTCATCCCTTTAGATCCAGCGGTTTCGTCTGTGCATTGTCTATCAGGCAGTCTCGGAATTGTTTTATATAAGTATAAAGAATTTCTAAAGGAAATTGTAGAAGGAATTTCAAAAAAAATCCTTCCCTAGAGCTATCATGTACATACACATCCATGAACTGTAGAAATTTCATCCTTTTAGATCCAGCTGTCTGTGTGTGTTCACAATATTCTGCCATAGACCAGTTCATGCTATGCATTCACGCAAATAAATACATTCTATTTTAAGTCATCCAAGGGCAATAATAAGCGGCCCAGAAACTCGCTGCTATTGTGGGAGTGGCGTTCCTACGCGCTCACTATGTGGAGCCAAGGGATTGCACTCTTCAAAGAGGTGGGATTGATGGCTTTCCCCAAAAGTTAGGAAAAGAGCTCAATCTCTTCACACCCCGTTATAAAACTAACCTAATTGAAAATTGATAGGGAATTAAATATGAGATCAGTACACACTATGCATTTACGCTAATAAATACATTCTATTTCAAGTCATCCAAGGGTCAAAACCGAGGGGGGAGTAAAATTGAGAAGTCTCTTTGCAATTTCAATGTAAATCGAGAAAATAGCGTTACACCAAAAAACAAAAATAAATGAATAAATATAAAACAAAATGACTGCAATTTGAATTAGATATACTAGAATATGAGTTTAAACTTAAAATCCAGTTGAATTAGTCAGATTAAAAAAAAAAAAATATGATGGAATTTGATTGATTTGTATTTGTTAGAGAATCAGTTCAAATAAAAACCTTTGATTGTTTGAACTTTGAAGTGTCACAGAAAAAATTGTGGTCAGTTTTAAGGCAAAGTGTAAGAAAAAAAATTTTTTTGTTGAAACACATGTTCAGACTGTAATATGACGGTTGATTTTTTACCTTTCTTTTTTTCTCCCGATTTCGATATAAACGCGTTTTAAAATAATTTTTTTCTACTTTGATTTATTATCTTCTCTTATCGAGTTTTGTTGAATTTGTTTGTGGATAATGTTTTTTTCTCTCCTTGCCTGAAGAGACTTGTTAAGGTTATAAACATGACGGGCGTTTGAGAGGGAAACCTTCCGCCGGTTGATATATCCATACTTCCGTCTCTAGCAAGTCGGTGAATTATTTATTATAGTTTTATCGTTTATTGTTTGGTGTCAAAAGATTTATAAATAAATATAAACTATATATAAGAAAGGAGGAAGGTGAAGTAGGTGAGGGAATTTCGAAATGTCCGGTAGGAACGAGTGCCGGGTGTACGTCGGGAACCTCCCGCCGGACATCAGGACGAAGGATATCCAGGACCTATTCTACAAGTTCGGCAAGGTTGCTTTCGTAGACCTCAAGAACCGTCGGGGTCCGCCGTTTGCGTTCGTCGAGTTCGAGGACGCCCGGGATGCGGAGGACGCAGTCCACGCCCGCGACGGCTACGACTACGACGGCTACAGGCTCAGGGTCGAGTTTCCGAGGAGCGGAGGCCCGAGCGGACGGCGCGGCCCTTCGTGGTCCTATTCGAAAAAAGGGCCGGCCCGCCGGTCTCAGTTCAGGGTCCTCGTCTCCGGCCTGCCAGGGTCGGGATCCTGGCAGGACCTCAAGGACCACATGCGCGAAGCCGGTGACGTCTGCTACGCCGACGTCTTCAAGGACGGCACTGGCGTCGTGGAGTTCCTAAGGTACGAGGACATGCGCTACGCATACAAGAAGCTAGACGATTCAAAGTTCAGGTCACACGAAGGCGAGACTTCGTACATACGTGTCAAGGAAGACTACACGGGACCGAGGGAAAGTGAGGAGCGGTGCACCGATGACAAGTGGTCACGAGGAAGGAGGCGCACTCCTACCTACTCGCCTGTCAGGCGTAACGAGAACAGAGGCTACGCCCAACACTCGAGGTCCCGCTCAACGTCAAGATCCTGAAGAGACTGTACAACTTAAATTTTTTTTTCACTTTTTTCTTTTCTTATCAATCAAAATATTTAGTTCTTTGTTGAATTAAGCCATTAAAAAAGTTTTTTTCTCTTTACAAAAAAAAAAAAAAAAAAAAAATCAATAAAAAACATATATTATTCTTTCTTTAATCTATCGTTAAATATAAACTTAACATACCATAAAGGTTTACCAAGTTGTTGATTTAAAACAAAACACTATGGCGCGCTATAATCAAATCTAGTCTTATCCAATTTTTGCCGCAACAAACAATTTTGGACATGTCCTGGTAGCTCTTTTAATCTGTTCTATCAGGAACAAGATTTCAATATTTTATGTACATATATTTTCCCCCCATGTGTCAAACCTTAAAGGGCTGATATAAAATTTCAGCTGCTGACCGGAAAAAATCATTTTTTTCACCGAGCCTGCAGGCCGTACGAGGCAAAATCGGCACACTATTAATTTTTGTATTAGTTCTTAAAGAATGGTATAGGGCTTCTTTTTTTTATCTTCAATGATGCATACTTTGATTTTTGTTGGGCCAACAAGAAACAATTTTTTTATTTTTTAAGTGTTAGGTATTGCCCGAGCGAGCTTTGAGTCAAACTGCCAGGTCAATCAGGTGAACTGCTGTGAGCCATAATTTTTTTGGCCATAAAGACTTCCTTTTTCCTCAATAATCCAATTTTTGATGGTTGTTGGCAAAAAAAAAAAATTTTTTTTTTAAGTTTTAGGTGAAGGACTTCATGCTTGCCTTAGGTAGTAACAATTTTTTTATACGGCTTCTTCTCCCCCAATGATCCAAATATTTGACTATTAGGTGAAGTTTGAGTGGGGCTTCGAGGCAAACTGTCGTAGGTCAACCATGTCAAATTTGGCAAGTCATAATTTTCTTTTTTCTCTTTTTTTTTTTTTTTTGTAAAAAAAAAAGACAGTAATTCTTTTGGGCCTTCAAGTCAGACTGAACTGTAACAGGTCAATCAAGTAGCTACAATTAATATAGTCAAATATAGTGTGCTGTAATTTTTTGCTTTTCCTCCAATAATCCGATCTTTCGTTATCGTTGGCCAACAAAAAATAAATTGAAGCAATGTATAATTTTTTTTCCAATATGGCATGCCATAATTTGTTTGTCTTAAATATTTTTTCCTTCAATAATACGTTCTTTGACTGTTGTTGGCTAACCAAAATACAATTTTTTTTTAAATATTAGCAGAAGCTTGAATGGGCCTTCAAATCAATGTGGTGTGCCGTATTGAAGTAAGATAATAAACCTACCAAGAGCTTAATAACAAAAAATAGGGATCAAAATGGAAAAAAATTTTTTTCAAGTTAGTCTTGATGCTTCCATTTTCAAAAGGTATCAACTACAGATACGTACCCAACATAGTACAATTGTAGCTTTATTATTATTAAGAGTGTAATTTTGGGTCATTGTGGTTTAACGTTTGTTCAAGTGTAGTGACAGTTTAAAAAAAACATATATACACCCTCATCAGATGAGAGGTTTTGTATAATATATATAAATGAATTTTAAAATAAGTTTATATTTTGTATATTGTAAGATAAATAATAATAATTTTTAAAAAAAACTACATTGAATCTTCTAGATTTATAAAAAATTTCCTCACCCTCTCCAGAAAAAAAAAATTACCACTTGTATATAACAAATATTATGACCCGTTAGAAGTAAAAGACAGGCATCCTTGAAGTGGTACTGGGTGTGCTTTAATGCCAACCTGACATGTCAAAAATATTACCGAATCATTAAAAAAAACTGAGTAAAAATATTTGTCTATTAGCTTGAGATTATTTTCTACATTTATAATAGTTCATAAACTTTTTCTGTTATATTTTTTATAGTCTTTCTTTAATATCAAATCATAAAGGTTCTCACATTTCTTTCTTCTATGGACTACAACACATGAAAGCTGTTTTCCCATAAAAATTGTATTGCCATGACCCTGAAATCAGGAAGGTAAGTTGGCCATTGCGATTATTTTTCACCTTCGATGATAAAAAAAATAAATCAATGTAAAAAATATTTTTACTCTGAAATGACAGTAAATGGACCACAAAACTTTTTTCATAAAAATTATATTGTCATGACCTTGAAACCAGGGAGTTAAGCTTGTTTTTGCGATTATTATTCACCTTCGACGATAAATCAACCCCCCCCCCCAAAAAAAAAAAGTTTATAAAAGCTTCTCTTCTTCAATGACAGTAGAATGGGCCTTAAGACTGTTTTCCCATAAAAATTTTACTGTTATTACTTAGTCTCATTTATGCTGTCATACATTACACTCACCATTGTTGTAATATGCTAAGCCAAAAACTTGCAAATAAGGAAAGGTTATGAATATGAGGAGTTTAAAATGTATGAGAAAATTTTTAAAAATTAACGAACATGTTACAAACTTAATTGTAAATAATTAATATAAATGTTTTACATTTTGCATCCTTACAGTCTGGTTTTATCTTGTGGTATAACCACACCCGTTTTGTATGCCAAGCGATGTACATCAAATAACCAAAGAGAATCAGGTTATGAGTATGAGGAGGTAACAATAAGAGAAAAAGGCATGCTGGGGAAGATTAAAAGGAGGTAAGGATGTTCAATTTAAATCAAAGATAATTGGTAAAAAAAATTCCACCTAATAAAAAAGGCCTACTATATATTTTTATTAACAAATATTTACAAAACTGAGGTGTCATCCTAAGGCTAGAACTTGAGGCTGAATCCTGGTCCACCTTGCAACTGGGTCCTTTCGTCGATCCCTCCCATCCTGAATCCTTCATCTGTGTCTTCGAGCTGTTTGTAATCCCTACCGCCCGATGGTGGTTTCGGGCTGCACACCTTTTTCACTTTGCTCCCTTCAGACTTGGCCGGCCAGGTTGGGAACATGGCCGGGTCGATAGCAAGCGGTGTCTCTCTGAAATACTCATGAGCGAGGCCTGTCTCTGCTGTAAACCTTGTCGCAGGGTTATAAGTCAAAAAACTAAAAAATAAATTTTGATAAATAAAAAAATTTAAAAAAAAAAAGTGGATTAAAAAAGTTTTCTCTTACCCGTTTAATAAGTTAAACCCGTGCTCAGAAGGAAGGATGCGGAAGCAGCTTCTGAGCGTCGATACGGGGAACTCTGTGAAGTTCATTTTCTGCACGGCGGGAAGCTTATTGTAGCCAGGCCAGATGCGTTCATTCGGCGTGCCGAGTGTTTTGAAGATCTTGTTCAACTGATCCTGCTCAGATTTGCCTGGGAATAATGGCTCCATGGTCATCAACTCACTGAATATACAACCGACTGACCACATGTCAATTGGTGTTGAATATTCCTTGGCGCCTAGGAGAAGCTCGGGTGCACGATACCACCTCGTCACCACAATCGGCGTGTACGGTTTCAAAGGTGATCCATATTCCCTGGCGAGGCCAAAATCGCCAACCTTCAATATCCCCTTGTGCGAGAGGAGGAGATTGGATGCTTTTAGATCCCTGTGGAGAATCCAATTGTCATGAAGGTGGGCGACTGCTTTGAGCAGCTGCTGCATCAGGCACTTCACCTCACCGGGGACAAACGCCTGCTTCTTTGACTTCATCGTCTCCATGAGCGATTTAAGGTCATGTTCAACGTAGTCCATAACTATGTATATTTTATCCATATTACTACCTACAACTATTTCCCGAACTGTAACTATATTCGGATGTTGCACCTAAAATATTAATAAATAATAAATAAATAAAACACACATACACACAAAATCTACCTTAAGCAAAGTGTTAATTTCACGTAATGAAGTTATAGGAAAGCCTTCTTTTTCCTTTTCCATTTTGAGTCTTTTCAGTGCAACAATCTGCTCCGTACGCTTATCAATGGCCCGGTACACGACGCCGTACGTGCCTTCTTCTATTCTGAAAATTAAAAATTTCTCGCCATAATATTAAAAAAACAAAAGTTTTGGCTGAAGTGTAAGTGAAGGATCTAAATGATTACATAAATGAGCAGCAGAAGTTATATCAATGGGGGGAGGTGCATTTGTAAGTACATCGGGTTCAAACTCAGGACCTTTACCTTACAGTGAAGAGTGCTGTGCCAACACCTAAACTGCTGCAGTCACTGACATCACATTTTTGTGTTTTAATGGTGTAGAAAGAGAAAAAGATAAAGTGGAGGGTAAACACAACAGTTTAATACAATTTTTCAGTTTAAACTTTAAGAAACCATGTCAAATCATACAACATTGGAAACAGGAACATTTTTCTAGTGGCATAGCAGCACTTGCAACTTTGACAAACTATACAAAAATTAGCTTTTTGGTTAAGAAAAATATATTACCGATTTAGACACTGAAATTCCTCTACGCTCCGACAGCCTTGAATCGCTGGTAAGTATGGTGGTAGGGTGTCTTTTTCAAGTTCCATTTCTTCTTCGCCATCATGCGCCACTTCAGGTAGAGGTGGCGTGTCGTCCTTGGGACTAACAACCGGGCTCGTATCATCCTCTGTGTCGTCGGCTGTGCCCTCATCCTCTTCGTCTTCGTCCGTTATCGAAGAGGTCGAGCTTGTGTCAGTGTCAGATGAGTCGCGGTTGCCGTTCTTCCGAGGCTGGCCCGAGTATGATTTGGGCGGGGTGAGCTGGCGCATTTCCTTGGTTGGTTCCTGAACCTGGGCTGGTACGTTGGCGTCTTCCTCTTCGAGCCCTGTGTCCATAATGATTGGTGACCTCGACTCATCCGATACGACTACTAGGCCAGCCCTTTCCATTTCCGCCTGAGCAGCAGCTGCCTGCGCTGCCGCCTCAGCCTGTTCTGCCTCTATTTAATTTAAAAAATTATAATAATAAAATAAACTACAAAATAAATAAAAAATTCATACCAAGTTTTCTTTCACGGCTTCTACTTCGTTCCCTGGCTTCTCGGCGCATACGACGCTCCTCTATATCTTTTTTAAAAGACTCTTTCACCCTTTCGGCCTCCATGAGACGCTGACGGCGTAATATGATTTCCTCATTTTCCTTGTCACGCTCTTTAGTTAGGTGGCGACGTTTTTCAAGCTTGTCACGCAGGTCTCGCTCGATCTCTCGGTTCTTACGTGCCGTATCTTCACGTTTCTGCCTCTCTTTCTCATCTCGCAGCCTCTGCTCCTCAACAATACGCTGTTCTTCAATCCTTGTCCTCTCCCTTTCCTCACGCCTGGCTATCTCTTGGCCTCGCCGCCTCGAGTTGCGCATCGTCTCCTCCCTACTCCTCATATCGTCCTTCATCGACATCCTCTCCCTGTGGTGATGATGGCGGTCCTCGCGGTGCGAGTGAGTGTGGTGACGCTTTTTCCTGTGCTCCGATGAAACCTGCTTAAACAAAAATAACACTGTTTACACAACCTAATAAAAAATTATTTAATAAACTTACATGTCGTTTTGTAGACGATGAATGTTTGCTCTTCCTTGGCCTTTTATGAGCGTGCGCCTGCGGAGGTTTGATCTCAAGTGGATCAACTGTCTCTTCATCAGAAAGACTGAAAAAAATATAAAAATGAAAATTTTCTACATAAAACACACCTCAAGTTATTTTCATAGTATACTCATTTTAAACAGTCATATTTATTACATAAAACCAAATTTATAACATATTTTCACTCAAAATAGTTTAGGGCAGGTTATTAACGACCAGGTTAACCGTACAGACTAACAGTCTTTAATTAATTTGTACAGACATTTCCGAACATAATACAAAGGCGAAATAAAGTCGAGAGGTTGAGTGTCGAAAAGTTTTTCTTTTTAGTTTATTTTCAGTGTTAAAGAAAAATGTATAAATACTGAGACAATAGGGAAAAAAACATCATAACAACCTGAGAGATTCCAGCGAAGGCTCCTTGTGGAGTACCGGAGATTTCTTCAGCTCCCCATCTTCCATGTGATCGTCGTCCTCCATCCCAAAAGGATAAACTAATTTTTCGAAATAATTAACTTATAATTAACAGTTTTAACTACTTCATCAGAAATTCTAGATCGTTTCTATTCACTATTGACTGTCCGTGAGCGTCGGCGGGTGGACGGTGAAAGGTTACTGCGATACCTAATAGTCGGAAAGTCGATGCCGCCTCGATCTGCCGCCATTAAGCGTCCCCATTGACGTCACTAACGAACAAATCAATACGTTTTCTTTCAATTAATTTTTAGTCATACGTCTTTCTAATAAAACTAGTACAAACAAACAATATATACCACTTTTACTTACTACTACTTATTATATATATAAATATGAAAAATTTCGAATTATGTGTCATCAAGTCGTTTACTTTGGTATCGATTGGTTGGAAAGAACTCGTCTTGATTTGCAGCTAAAATGTGTCTGTATTAACCGATTTTATTTTCCCTTAATTAATTATTAGTATTTTCTAAGATTTTCTTTTATTTCCTTTTAAATTTGTATAAACAAAAAAAATGTATATGAAAATACATTATTGAAAATTTTTGAATTATGTTTCATCAAGTCTTGGACATCGATCGAAAGATGAAGCAGTCTCGATCCGCAGGTCTCTTACAACCTTAACCTAGAATTTTATTTTCCTTTAATTAATTATTATTGATTTTTTTTTAAATCGTTCAAACTACCGTAAACAAAAAATTATAAGAAAATAAATGAATGAAAATGGTTGAATTATCTGCCATCAAGTCGGTTACATGGATATCGATTAGTTTGAAAAACGGAGCCATCTTAATACGCGTTACTAACCCCTTAACTTGGAACCTTATTTTTCTTTAATAAATTATTGATAATTTTCAGTATTTATCTTCCTTATTTCCGTTAAAATTGATGCAATCAGAAAAATTTATATGAAAATACATTAATGAAAATTTTAAAAAGTTATAAGTCGGGGTAGCCTGACGTTTCAACCAAAGAGTAGAACGTTTTTTAAATGTAGTTTGATATAATAATTAGTCCAGATTTACAAACAATTGTTTATTTTTGTAAAACAATTCAATTGAGGAGCTTGAGATTTTTTTATTTATTTTTTTGTGTGTGGGGGGCTTTTTTTAGCAGCTGAATTATCATGGAATAGTTGGTTATCATTTCTTCATTCCAGATTGCATTTGATAATTGTGCTTGCCTGCATTTTGGCCCCAATGTCCCATTTCTATCTGGTCGGACATCTCAGTGGTGGTCGATTCGACAGACACCCTCTTGTGCTTCTTAGCGAGCTGCTGCTGTATCTGGTCTAGGGTTTTGTTTTTAGTCTCCAGCATGAACCATGAGTATGTGAAGCCGACCATGGTCGCCAATAGGTACAGCGTAAAGTTGCAGTAGACCCCGATTGACTTCCATATCATTATGAATATCTTGATATAGACGAAGCTGCATATACCGCCGAAAACAAGTATCATGCTCAGAGCTTTGGCTCTTATCCTGACCGGGAGGAGTTCGTTCGTGACTAGGCCCGGTATCCAGAACAGTCCGATCCCGTACATGAAATTATGGACCATGAAGATTAGAAGGGGTAGTTGGGGTGCTCGGTTGTCGTATAGATCGTACTCGTGAGCCCAGAACCACCAAGAAAGCGCCGCCTGGAACACCATCGTGCCGAGAGTCGAGACTATCATGAAACTTTTCCTGCCGAACAGATCGACGAGGCTCCCCGATATGCATATCCCAGCGAATATGCAGCTGTTGAGTATGCAAGGGATGTACTTGGCCCGTATGAAGCTGGCAGGGAGGAGCTGGGCCGGATAGACGAGAAGGGGAGTGTAGCTTGACCCCCTCTGTATGAAGGTGAGCAATAAGCCCCTCATCATTGAATATCTGATCGCCGGGTCGACGAGAATGTCGCAATAGGACACGCCCTTTCCAACTGATACTTTCATTATAGCGTTCACCTAGTAAAAATGTAATATAAACCTAAAAATTTAGTTAGGTTGTACGGTCACAAAACAGAGTTAGTTCAACTATCATAATCATATATACATTATTGTTTTAAAAAAAGGTTATACTAAGGTTTTTTCGTATCCTAAAGAGATTACGGTTCAGATAACAGACGGTAGACAGGTTTCCTGTCTTAACAAACGTTATAATAATGTGCTAAAGAGACATTTATGCTCTTTATATCATAAGCAACTTATATGAAAATACTACAGTTTCAGAAGAAGTTACACAAACTTTTTTCCATTATAATCAACAGGATTCCTCAGATAAGTTTCCTGCTTTTGATAATAGGCTATATTAAGATTTCATGCTTCGTAATAAAGCTATAGGAAGATTTTAGTTGAGCGAAACACTTCCCAAGCTTATCCTAAGGTTTTCTACGTTATGACCGTTTAATCTCTCTGTAACCTTCTTTCCTAGGATAGAAACCTTCACAGAAAATCTGGTCATGAGGTGAGAAAGATAGATATAACCTGCTTATGAATTGGAAACCTAAGTGTAACCTTTTTATGGAACGGACTAAAGTTATTATAACACACTTTATTATGGAAGCATTTCTATAACCAAGTTACCAAGTGGAAATCTTAAATTAACCTAATCTAATACTGGAAAATATTTAAATAAGTACTTAAATAAACAGCTTACATAAGCTTAGAACCTAAAACACGTAATTTAACTTTTTTTACGAGACTGTTTGGAACTATAACTTTCTTTCAATTACCCGACCATGATTATGGAAAAAACATACTTTCTGATGTTAGAAAATGTTTCGATTGAGGATGTTAACTAAAAAGAGTTAATAACGTGTTTATACCAAACCTCTTCTTGTCGTAGTTTCACACCCCTCATCCTACCCATTTCGTAGATGGCTTGGTCGACGTTGCCCGACCTTATGAGAAAATAAGGGCTCTCCGGTACCGAGAAAAGGAATGGGTAGAGAGCTGCGGCTATCCCTCCGGAGATGAACGCCTGGGTCTTGTAGTCCAACGCAGTGCTGATGACCGTCTCGATGATGGTGCCTAGTAGAAAGAAGGCGTTGAGGATGGAGGCCGACCTTCCCCTCTTCACCGGGTTGGTCAGCTCGGCTAGGAAAGTCGGCCCGTTGAGTATCGAGAAGCCGAAATTGATCCCGGCAAGGATCTGCGAGAGGATGAAACCGGAGTGGGACCTGTAGTGGCAAATTATCCCCCAGACGACGAAGTGCATCCAGTAGAAGATGAGGAGGAGTTTCTTTTTACCGTAACGGTCCTGCATGAGGGCCGTCGGCACGACTATCAGGATCTGGCTCAAGTAACTGAACGAAACTGCCCAGGAGCGTTGCTTAGGGGTAAGGAAATAGTCGGCTTCGTGCCGCCTGAACTTAATCAAAGCTGTCGAAGGCCAAGCGGCCGCCATCCCGTTAACCAATGAAGAAAAACCGACTTGAAAAAAAAAAATTCAATTTCAAAAAACAACAAAAAAAAAAAAAAAAAAAAAAAAAAAAACGACAAAACGCTCACTTATCCCAGGCAAGATGTCGTAAAGGGATTCGCAAAGTCTGATATCCCCAGTTATGATGTTCACGAATGCTTCCTTCGAGACCATATTTCCAATGGATCAAAATTTTCAAAGAAAACACCACAAATCGAAAAAAAAATACAAGCTCCTTTAATCGGAATAGCAATAAGAAAGAGAGAAAAAACGCACACGCAAGAACACAAACAAAAAAACATATGGAATAGTTGGGTCTACACATGACCAAAAACCAATCAGATACAATTTGAACATACATTAACCATAACAGTTTACATACCTAGACTTGTCACTGTATAACGCAGAATCAAAACCTACCTTGATATACATAATATCCGTCAAAAATAAATAAATAAAAATAATGCAGTTTACACCAAGGTTGTATGGTCGTAAAGTAGGACAGACTGTAGTTATCCGTATCATAAAGCAGCCTGGATCATCGTTGCATAGTCATAAAGTAGGTTATACTAGATATAGATTCCTAAAGCAGCTAATAATAAGGTCATCAGTTTCACAAAGTAGTTTACACTTTGGTGATAGGTATCATAAAGAAATTTATCCCAACGTTGTATGGTCTTAAAGAAGGTTTTATTCTAGTTATAGGTTTCAGAAAACTGCTTATACAAATGCCATGTTTTTATAAAGAAAGTTATAGGTTTTACTATTGTTATAGGTTTCCATAGAGCTACTTATACGAACGTTATCGGTTTCATAAAGTAGGTTATACTGTGGTTAAGTTTAATTTATCAGCTTATATAAAGGTTATATGCTTCATAAAGTATATTTGATAAAATGAATCCATTGTGATAATTCTGCAAAAGGTCATCTCTGCTCTTGCACACTTTACAATAAAGTAGTTAGATAATTAATAAAAAATTAACAAAACAGTTGAACAATGGGAGATCGATTTACTTGTGACGTCAAGGATCCTCTTTCATCTGATTGAGAACGTTCGTTCAACTTGCAACCTGCATCGGAGCCTCCCCCAAACCTAGACCGTTTTGTAAACAAATTATGGACAGTCGGATAGTTTTGTCTTTTTTTCTATTTTAACGGAAAATCGTCTTTTTTTTAACTCTTTCCAGGCGAGAAAGTGAGAGAGGAAAGAAAAGCCTGGAAAGAGAGAGATAGAAGAAGTACAGGTATAGGTATTTATTTTGTCTATTTTGATTTTGCGTTCAGCCTATCCCGATGGCCCCCTTCTACCTGAAATCGGGACGTTCATTCAACAATTTTCTTTTTTCCATTTTTTTTAGCGTTTTCCACAATAAAAGAATTTATAAAAATAATATTTAAAACAAAGTTTTTTTTAAAGTACACACAAGAGATCGGCCGTAAGGTTGGAAAGGTCGTTTATTACTTTAAATTCTTGAAATATTTCTGAGTTGTAATATTTAATACAGCACCCTGTATATTTTGGTTAATGCATATTACACTAGTGATACGTTAAAAAAAAAAAAGTTTACTATTGAATAAAAACTAAAAAAATTTAACCAGGTCAATTGATTACTAGTTCAGTCGTGACCAATTTTGCTTGACACCATAGACGAAAAAAAATAAATTGTAATAAATTCCGTCATACAGCGGTTTGTATTATTTTTGCATTAGGTAGGTTATGTCATTGTTTTCAATCTCAAAATGTCGGTTGTAAAAATGTTATCAATCTCAAAACTATATTCACACATAAGGTTATAGGAAGGTTTTCATTTCAACAGAGTAAGCTATACAATTGGTCAAGCTTCAGAAAGAAGGTTGTAAAAAAGTCTATATAATGGTTTCAAACATTACAAATCAGCTGTGAAAAAATTATTTACAACTGGTTGAAGCAGGTTATACAACTGTTTTACTAAGTTCAAAAAATAGGTTTTACTGTTTTTTCAGTTTCATAAAGTAGGTTCTAAAATGGTTGCCAATGGGGTTCAACACTGATGGTGGGGGGAAGCGTAGTTTATGTAATTGTTTCCAGTTTCATTAATTAGGTTACATTATGGTTTCTTATGTGGTAATGGTAGTTTTGTTTCAAAGGTTGTAATCTGACAAAGTAGGTTATACAATGGTTTTCGATTTCAAAAAATACATTGTTTAATTGTATTTGTCTAATGAAATTGTTTGTTATATGTCTCAAAAAATGGTTTTCTGTTGAATAGTTTCTAGTTTTATAAATGCTTTCAATAAAAAGTTTGTTCTCCAATGGTTTCCAATGTCATAAAATAGATTTTTAATCTGATAAAATTGATGGTGATAATGTTCAGAAAAAAATTTTTTTTGAACAATTATTTCGAGTTTCATTAAGTTGTTTGTCATCTAATGATTTCTAGCAGCTAAAGAAGACTATTAATCTTATAAAATAAATAGTGATAAACTGCACAAAAAGTTTATTTTGCAATTATTTATTTTATCAGATATAATAAACTTGTTTGTGGTGATAGGAAAAAAAACCTGCTGCATTATTATTTTCACTCTCATAAAGTAGTTTTTGATAACCCTAAAAAATAGAATCATACAAGTATTTACAGTCTCTCAAGTTAGTTTTTATACAATGGTTTCAGGTATCATAAAATGGTTTGTGATAAACCCCCCCTAAAAAAAAAAAAAAAAATGTACAATGGTTTTGTTATCATAAGGTTATTTTGTATTTCCGGTATTTCATATTGTAGTTAGCAATAGGCCTCGTGAAAAGTTTGTTGCATACTTATTTCCAGCATTATTAAAAAAGTATTAAGTTAAAAAAAAATTGTTATGCAATGGTCCCCAGTATCAAAAAATAGTTTAATAAGCGTATAAAACATTTTTGTTCTGCAATTGTGTCTAGTATTGGAAAGTAGTTTATGATTTTAAAAAAGTTGTACAATTGTTTTGATTAGCCTAAAAAATTGTACGATTGTTTTCAGTAACATCAATTAGTTTTTGATATTTAAAAAATCGTATACAATGGTTTCCAGTATCTTAAAGTAGTGTATGATAAGCTTTTAGAAAAAAAAAAAAAGAAAACATTTAAAAAGTTTTGTTAAAAAACGTTTGCAATACTATGTAGCTCATTTAAATTATTTGTTTGTTAATAGGGAATCTTGTGTTTACAATGTCATCTAAGAATGGTGTTGAAGTGGAAGGAAAGAATGTGCAGAATGACAAGCAGCACGAAGACGAGGGCTACCCCGAGATCCCGTTTTCGTATGAATGCCTCGACTGTGACACATCATTCGATGACAACATCCAGCTCATGTCACACGTCTGCACTGCAGAGGTGAAGAAGACGGACAAGAAGAGCCGCTACCCGTGCAAGTACTGCGACTACACATTCCCAGTGCCTAGCAAGCTGAAGCGGCACATGAAGACGCATGTTGAGAAGAAAGGCTTCACCTGTGACAAGTGCGATTACTCGACTGGACGCGAGTCCAGCCTTCAGAGTCACTCACAGTCTCATTCAAATGGCTGCTCCATTTGCGGTGATGGATTCCCTACTCCAAATAAACTCAAGGCGCACATGAAGACGCACGGCGAGAAGCCGTACACATGCGACTACTGCAGCTACGCTTGCGACCAGGCTGGCAAGCTTAAGGTGCATATGCGGACGCACACAGGCGAACGGCCATACCCGTGCCCCAATTGCAGCCATGCCTTCTCAAAGGCATGGAACCTCAAGGTGCATATGAAAACGCATATGCGTGACCTAGCATGTAAAAAGTGTGACTATAACGCTTCCAATGTTCAAGACCTGAGGGTGCACGCAATGGCGCACGTTGGCGGCCAGGTGAAAGTGCACAACTGCCCCATGTGCGCCTACTCGTCCAACCAAATTTATAAACTCAAACGTCATATGAAAACCCATATTTAAATAAATATGCCACACTTTCAGCGTCTCCCATATTATTTAAATGTCACATATATATTTACATAAAAGAAAAAACTTTTAAAACCCTAAAAAATAATTAGTGATCTTGTCTGTGATAAACTTATAATTACAGGACATCTTTTACCCACTTTCTTAATTTAAATGTTATGTATAACCAATCAATGTCATGTGATAATGTAAATAAAATAATTTCTTATTTTTTATATATACTTTTTAACATGTATATTATTTATTGGAAAATATTTTTTTCCAGTTCTGTCCCTTTCATCTTCAACATGTCAGAAATAATGATTGGAAACTATTGTATAACATACAACCTAATACTAGGAATTTGACTATAAGTTATCTTTTGACATGGCGACTGGCTACCAACAATGAACAAGTTGATAATACTACAGTTTATCGTATGATAAAATATATTACACGATAGTTTCCACTATCATAAAATAAGTTTTACTATAAGTTACAAACTCACAAAGTATGTTTTACAATGGTTTCCGTTTCAGGAAAGTAGGTTCTAAAATAGTTTCCATTTTAACTGGTTTCACAGTAGTTCTTACCATTTAGCAATGCAAAGCAGGTTCTACATTGGTTTAGAAAAAGGTAACAAAAGTTTTGCAGTTTAAAAAAATATGCTGTGAGCCGGCAGTTTCTAGATTCTTGAACGACATTAAGTTTAAATTCTCATAGGTATACAGAAATCACCATGTTGTACTACTTACAATGGTTACCAATTTCAACAATGTAGGTTATGCGATGGTTTCCAGCACCATTAAGTAGGCTTCTACAATGGCTCATAATTTTAACAAATTAGGTTATACAATGGTTTCTAGTGTCTTCAAATACGTTTGTACAGTAATTATAATTGTTTTCTGGGTTAATTGAAATTCTACCTTAGAACTCTATCAAAAGTAACATGAATACTCTTAGGTTAGTTTTCCTCTAATTCCGCCAGGCGCTGTAATTGATTAGCTCTGAGGTTTTTCCATCAGCTGTTTGCAGTTTTGAGGGTCCTTAGTTCCTTACTCTGGTTGCTGAGATTCATCAGTCAGGAAAATACTACCCGGAGAGAAAATACAAAAAAAAGGTGAAATTAAATTTAATTAACATTGATTTATTGAAATGCGTGAATGTTTGTTTTCCTGGCGTTATCTGAGGGTGTAAACTTCAAATTTGGTGATAAAAGTTGGCTTGGTCATATGTTATTTATGTATTTAATTGCGTTTTTGATGTGTATTTCATTACAAAGCTAATGTTGCCCACTAGTCTACTTGATGCGGATTTTAATTGAAAGATTCTTTTTATCAGCGTTCAAATCTGGGAGAGGGATTTTATAGTTGACCAGTTGTTATTTGTTAAGATGTCTGTGCTGAAGGGGAAGCTGCTTTATCAAGTGGTTCGGCGTAGCATCTGTTCCAGTTCGGCTTTGCGCGGCGCGTGGAACAAGGACTGGATGCCGGGGCCGTACCCGAAGACAGAAGAGGAGCGTCTTGCCGCCGCCAAGAAGTACAACCTCTTACCTCAGGAGTACAAGCCGATTGACGACGATGGTTACGGCGCTGGTGACTACCCAGACTTCAAGCCTTACTCGGTCGAATCGCGAGACCCTTTCTACCCATGGGACTTTCCCGAGTACAGGAGGAACTATGGCGAGCCGTTACACGAAGATTTCAACATGTACACTGAGGACAGGTATTTGCTACGTTTTCTCTTTAAATATATATTTTATACCTCAGTTTTCAAAGGACTAACTTTGTTTCTTTTTCCAACTTGCCCAAAACAGAGTGAACATCAACAAGAGGGGGAGGTTTTCACCTCCAGTGATGGGGTTTATGTTCCTAGGCACAGTAATCGGCTTGTACTTAATGACCCTGCTGGGCCGTGACCTTTGGTTACCTCCTGTATTGCCAAAGCAGCTCCCGGCCCCTGGTGTCAAGCACTATACGTACCAAGGCTCTGCCGGCACCGGACATCATTGATATACATTCTTGTAAAATAAAAAAGAAGTAAAAATAGGAAATATATATATATTTAAAAAAGTAATTTAAATAATAACGGCTTGAAACTTTTCATAATTTTTTATTTTACCCTCTGCTGTGCATTGTATATGTTCAACTAACAGTTGCCCTTGTTTATATCAGTAAAAATATATAATATCCATACAATACTGAACGCTCAAACAAAATCATTATATCATAAAAATAAGCATTACATATTTATATGAACACTTTCATAACTAATTATTATACATAATGTATGAAAAGTTACCATGCAGAACTGGTTTGTTTGTAGAAGCAACTTTTTTTACGTTACTTAACGAAACTTTAACCTTATTTTCATTTAATTACAAAATGCTGTCAAGTTTGGTATTACCTATGTATGATCTACTTTATGAGATTGTAAAACCTTCAATCTACCTGCTTTCTGAGACTTGAAACTAGTGTATTATTTACTTTGTGAGAACATAGCAATCTAATTTCCAAGGGTAGAAACCATTTTATTAAATACTTTGTGATAATTTAGTCATCGGATTTCTGAGAGCTAAAACCATTAATAATCTTTATGGGAAACTGAGACTGGAAGAGTGGTAGAACCCACCTCAAACTGTTGTATAATAACCCATTTATGAAATTTGAAACAGTGCTACCACATTATCATACTAAAAACCGTTGTATAACCTACTTCATGTGCAAAACAGACTTTTAAAACAGTCGTATAATCTACTTGGTCCAACTGGAAAATATTGTGTAAATAATTTTTTGGTACTGGAACCATCATATGTAGAAACAATGATAACCACTTTTGTGAAGCTAGAAATCCTGGTATGACTACCATTCTGAGAATGTGTAATTGTATAATATAATTAATCAGAGTGGACATGGATGTATAACAAACTACCATTATGAGATTGATATAGTGAAACCTACTGTATGAGACTGTATACAATTTTTTTTATGTCATACGTTTTGGAGGTTGGAATAAGTAGTGTAACATCCTTTGTGATCATGGAATAGCGGTGAAGTAAGTCTTTATGATACCAAATAAGTTCTTTTCATAACTTGCTTTATAAGACTGAAAAAGCAGTGAAACATACTTTATTAGACTGAATTATGAGAACAGTGCTAAAACCTACTCCATGAGAATGTATACATTTCTTTTATAAAATACTTTATGAGATCGGAACAGAAGTGAAATCTACTTTATGAAATGGAATAAATTCTTTTTATAACCTACTTTATGAGATTGGAACAGTTGTAAACTTTAGATTTTTGAGACTGAATACTTTACCAGCTTTAAACCCTGGTACAACCTTGCTTGTGGCATTGTAAAACATTATGTAAATTTTTTCTAATACCTTAATACAATATTATAACCTCCTTTTTGTAGAAAGAACTCTTTTACACACCCTTAATTCTGCGACTCACACTAAATTATTTTGCCAACAAAATTTATAATTTTACAGATATGGTATTAATACATTGTAAGACGACCCCGTCTTAGTTAAGCTGTAAAATAAGAACCCTTTAGGTAAACAAGGAAAACTGACAAGTGGTCCTTTGAAGAGGCAGACCCAGACCGGCATGACATGACACATCTGGCAAATCTAGCTAGGAAATGGTTACGCACGTAGCCAGCTAGGTAAGAATGTCCAAATGCGAAGCAGACCCAGTCGGGAACAACAAGGCGCATCTGGCACATCTGGCTGGGAAATGGCTACCCAGGAGCCATTTAAGTAAGGAAAGAGGGTTATCGTAAATTGGGAGTCCGTCAAATTTGTACGATACCGCTGTCTTTGTCCCCCCGACGTTTGGAGTTTCCTTTTCACCCCTACTCCGGGAAAGACCCGGTATAAAAAGGGATGATTGGAAAACCAAAGCACAGTCAAGGATAAGAGGCTCACCCCATTCAGTCGGCATCAGATCCCAGGATCGAGACAGGAGCAGCCACACTCCATCTGGGATACACCAAGGAGATGCAGCCACCCAGAGCCAGTGAGGACCACCCGTGTCTACCCATCGTGTCAAGCCAGAGGTCGTGACAAGAGATGCTGTAGACCTGGATCGTAGCGAGTATTGGGTGGGGTAAGTCCCGTTGTCAATAGACTCATCCCGGATGTAGAGTTGTGGCTGACTAATAGATAAATTAATATTAGCTATTAGAGTATCGTTAAGAGAAGGTGTTTTGTTCAATAAATGTCTCTGAATACTGTCTCTGATTTATTGTATTCTGGAACCTTACCATCCCCTACCCAAAAATAAGTAGCGACGAGTGTACGCCGACTTATCTCTTGTCGCTTAGAAAGCGAATATTGGGAGAAAATTCGGTCTCCGCGACGTCGTCCGCTTACAACATTATATTATGAACAGTAAATTTGTATTGCAAAACAATGGTATTCACCCAAAAGCCTAATGGCTTGTGCTGTATAATCAACTTAGACTATAAACTGAATAACCTGAACCCTTGTATAACTCAATTCCTTAATTTTGAAGCAGTGGCATAACCTACTTTTAAAAATCACTTTTGCAATTTATTCATCAAACTAATAACTATAAGTTAAGTTGCAAGGATCGGAAACAATTATGTAACCCATTCTGACCAACTGAAAACCGCTTTGGCTGTAAAACCTTGTCTGATCTGCTTTTTGAGGCTAAAATCTATTAATTAGTTTCACCTTTTAAAAAAGACAAAAAATTCTTTAGGAAAAAATTTTTTAAATTTTTTTATGACGTCACAAACGTGTTATGGATGAGAGATAACATGGAACCTTCATTGTTGTTGCTGGGTAACAGTGTTTTTAACGACAAATGTCTCATTTGAAGGTCTGGCCAATTAAAAATTAAAAATAACAAACAATTAAGATCCGGGTCCATTGACTGGGTTGGTCGTTTTCTAGGGTTTCAAGGTGACTGACAATGGGCGGAAGAGGCTTTTCGGCGTGGCGTGCCGTTCCTTCAGCGAGCTTCTTGACAAAGGCTCGAAAAAGCTCCAAGTACGTCCCCATGCTCTAAAATACATTCTAAAATATGTTAGTTTTATTATTAATGAGTTAAATCAGTGAGCCGGTTGTTTGCTCACTTATCTGTTCGTTAAATCAGCGAGTCTTTCTTCCAGTCAGTTCGTTCCGTTCTTTCATTCCTACGAACGGTTAGTGAGTGGATTCGTTCGTTCAATCAATTGAACCAGTTTGTTGACTCAGCGAGCCGGTCATTTGCTCAATTATTCGTTCGTTAAATTAGGGATTACGTCAAACGTTACGTCAAACATACGAACGATTAGTGAATGATACGTTCCGTCGATGAGTTTTTCATTGAGTCAGCGAGCTGGTCATATAATCAGAGAATCGTTCGTTCAATGATTCTTTCGTCAAGTCAGCGAGTCGTTGTTTCAGTCAATTTGTTCGTTCAATAGTTTGTTAATTCAACCAGCCATAAAAATAGTGATATTTTAATACATTAATTGACTATATTGAGAAGAATGAATTTATAATTATAACCTTCCTTATTGCTATTTGTGTGTGGTTTATTTTTTGACGTTTTTATTTTTTTAATTTATTGTTTTATTTAATTTTAGGTTGAGAAGGATGGTCTCTGTGCATATTTGCAAGATGGTACGATGATAGATGAGGAGTACTTCATGACGCTTCAGCCACAGACGGTCATAATCCTGACAAAAGGCAATGTAAGGACAGGTGCCGACTTGATATACGACATCCTCCGTACAGTAAATGTCGACTTACTTAAGGCGGGTGAAGAGGTGGAGTTTTTCTTCCAAGAAGGGATCAAAGACAAGATCAAAGTCTTGTCGAAGCTTGCTGAAGGAGACGGCGAAGAGGATTTCGCTGAATGGGCCAAAGGCGTCGAAACTGGCTGCCGCACCAAGGAGGCGTACATGGAAATGCGCTGTCGCGAGAGGATACGTGGGTATTTCCACTCGACTGTCAAGCTGCTCCGCTTGTCCGATGTATACGCGGCAAAGAAGCTCCAGGTCGAGAGGTTGAAAGACGATCTGAAAGCCAAGCTGGACAAGAATAAATGCGAGGGACATTATTTCAACAGGACCATAGCTGTTGCGATGTGTGACGCCAAAGGTGTCTTCACGTGCGGTGGCCTCTGGGACCAGGAGCGCTGCAATCACAATGGTGGTGAAGGCCATAAAATCAACCCCTACAAGAGCCGTGAGCAGAGGATCATATTTTCAACATGGAATCTTGACCATAGGTGAGCGAACTGTATAAATTGTAACTGACTCAATTCTAAATAGAAAAATGACTTTTTCAGAATAGAAAAATCCAGGACGATTATTCCTACGATAATATCAGCTTTGTACAATCTCAAAAGCGGTCTCTCAATTGATTCAAGTTATATTTACACGCTTCTTTTTACTAAGGAGAACCTCAAAATTGTCCATATCGTGTGCCACGACAAATCGGCACACACAACGGCGAAAATTGATACCAACAGGATCATAGTGAGGAGGAATGGAATGACTCTGGCAGCATCGTGAATCGTTTTTGGCGAGTGTTATTTTAGTTCTCATTTATTTTTAGTAATTGTATCATTATGGTGCATTAAAATGACAATGCTCTCACTGACTAAACTTAATGAGACAACGACTCAATAGCAACACTCCAGCCAACTCATTCACTCACTGACCAAAGTTAATGAGACAGCCACTCAACAACAACACACCGACCAACTCATTCACCCAGTGACCCAACTTAATGAGACAAATTCTCATTAGTGACTTATTGGCCAATTCATGCACTCTCTGACCCAGGCATATCGACCGACTTGTTAATGCACTGAACAGCTCCCTTGCACACTGACCAAACCGGTTGTGCCAATTGACCGTGGTTATTATTTTTCAACCTTTGTCAATTTTTCTAAAGACATTTCGAGACTGAAATGCTAAAATATAATTTTGTATGTTTTAATTTACAGAATTTATTTAGAAAAAAATGTAAAAAGTTCTAGGGATTATCTCTGTTGTTTAAACAGCCATGTCCTTGGAAAAATGAAAATAAAATGTACTCATTATAATATTACAAAGATTGTAAATGTTATCTAAGCGATTATTCTACTTTTCCATTATTTTTCGTTCAGAGGTTTAAAAAAATTAAGTTTACCTTATATTTTAATGCATTTACTATGGACAACAAACCTTATTATCATTAATGTATTATATTGTTTTCAATAATTATTTATTTTCATTGCTATTTTTTTTTTTTTTTTTTTTTTTTTAAATTATTTTACCCTAATATGAACAGAAAATACTCCCGGTTTTATGAATTCCCAAAGCTTTCAGACGATTTGTCGACTGAACTGTTCAACAACTAGTTCAGTTTGTGAACGATTCACTTTACGATTTGCATTGCAGAACTATTCATTAAGAAGTTATTTTTTAATTTAATTTTAATCTAATTTATGAACGTGGGAGGGAAATTTTCCCTCGTTTCGTCCAGCCTGCAAAGCCGACTCCCTCTTCCCAAGAGTTAACAGTTAACACTTTAACAGTCGAAGGCCGTCATCTGTGGTACTCACTCCGACGGGATTTGACATTTTCTTTTCTTTCCTGTTCTTTTTTTTATATGTTTTGTTTTCCTTTTTATCTTGAATCGTGTCAAAACGTCCTTTGGTCCGTTTTATTTTATCTTTCGACCACTTGGATTTTTTCTTCCTTTTTAATTTTCCCTCCGGAAAACGACTTTCTATTTTTTCCAACTCGCCTCATTCCAGTTATGCGACACGACTTGGCTGATTGATCCGGCGATGTGATGGATTTTTCCGGTCCTTCCTTCGAAGGGGCCGAGATTGGGATCGATGAAAAAGGTAAAATAGAAAAGACGAGTGGACAATTCAGGTTGCTTAATACCGTATGTTGTGATAACGTGATTTGACAGCTCGGTTCTTTGATTTCAAGGCCAGATCAGGGTCGGCTTTTCCCACAATTAAATAGTACTATCATTACAGGAAAATGTTGGAACCTTGCACAATCTTGAGTCTTGACAGTTGGGTGTATTCAGGCGATCTTTACTTACGTTGTCATTTTACGTAATGTTATCGTTGATTCAAAAAGAAGATTCGTTCATTTTATTCCTCTTTAGCTGTACGTTCGGTTAATTATTCATTATATTAAATGACACATGGACTTATTACACCGACAAATCAGTGTGTCATTCTTTAAGTCAATGTATCATAGGAGTAGATCGTTGTCATTTTGGGATGAATTTGTTGAGTTATAAGGTCGGACGTTCGTTCAGCTAGAGAGCGGATCGTTCGGTCAATGATTCATTTATCAGTGAGCGACCTGGTTGTTTCGTCAATGATTCCGTCGTTTCGTCAGCTAGTCACTCTTTCAGTCAACGCTCCTATCAGCGTAGATAGTTCGTTCGTTATTTTGGTATGGTTTGTTAACTAATCTTGTCGGACGTTCAGCCAATAATTCATTCGTTCGGAAAGCCGGTCGTTCGGTAAATGATTCGTTGTTCAGTTAATGATCCGATGGTTAAATAAGCTCGTCGCTATATCAGTCAATGAGCAGTTCGTATCAAAGGATAGATTCGCTTGTTCGTTATTTCGGTCAGCGTCCAAGTCATCGCGTTGGACGTTTGGTCATTGATTCGTTCGTTCAGTTATAATGAGTAGCTAGTGTATATTCGTTCGTTCAGAGAGCAACGTTTCGTTCGTTCAGATAACGGGTCAATCATTCAATGATTCGTTCGGTTAATTAAATTTACGTTGGATAAACAAGCTCGTCGTTCTTTCAGTCAATGGTTCGTTACTTCAGCCAGAAAGCCGGTCGTTCTGTTAATGATTCGTTAGTTCAGTAAATGATCCGTTGGCTAAATAAGCTCGTCGTTCTTTCAGTCAATGGTTCGTTACCTCAGCCAGGTCAATCATTCAACGAGTCGTCAGTGTTCAAGTCATCGCTCTGGACGTTCGGTCATAGCCGGTCGTTTGGTTTATGAATCGTACATTCGGTATTTAAGCTTGTACTTCTAATCAATGATTCGTTCATTGAGCCAATGGGAAAACAGTTCCTTAAATGAATGATTCATTCTTTTAGTGACTCAGTTGTTCGTTTGCTGTCGAATGAGTGAATTGTGTGATAATTTTATCTTTATTGTCCATTTATTGTGTATTACTCAGCTACATACGTTTGAATTGTGATTCTGTAATTTTTTCAGTCACTGTGGATTTTTTGTTTTTGTAGATATTATAAATCTTGTGGAAGGGCTCACGGATGCAGGTAAATACTCATACGCCGGCCTCTGTGCCATCACTCTTCACAGCCTGTTCTACGATTGTGAACTCGATCAGCCATTCTGCTACGAATGCCTTTCCTGCGTCATCAGCCACCTCGGCCTACCGGACTCCGTCTCGCCGATCATGGACCTCCTCCTCAAAGGCGAGATGTCCAACTCGGCTGAGTCGTTCATCAATGTCCTCAACATGGAGTCCGTCCTTGAAGGAAACCTCTGTTATGTACTCCAAGACCTCGTAACAGTGGCAGTTCAGAAAGGTTTTTTTTTTTTTTAATAGTAATAATAATTATAATGCTGTTTTGCGTTCAATTTTTATTGTTATACAGTATGTTATTATTTTTTTCAATTTTACACATTTTTTGAGGATTGTCTATTGGTGAGTTTTATAAAATTTAACAAACTTTTTGGTTTTTTCAAAATTAATTTTTTGGGGTGAACTGTTAACTGTTTTTGTTTTAGGTGAGTACGACGCGCGTTGGAGGGTGTTGATACGCAAGCTGAGGGAACTCATGGATGTTGAGTCGACCGACGTCGAATTTTACGAGATCAATGTCATCGACTGCCTGACACAAGAACAGGCTAACATCACAGAGTATGTCCTTTTGTACGATTCCCTAAGTAAATAAAATAATCGGCAAATTTTCCCCTGCAGGGAGGAAAGGCAGAAGACAAAGAAGCGCAACAGGATCACGAAGGCGAAACGTTACGCCATGATCACTCTGGCGACGATCGGTGGCGGGACTTTGATTGGTGAGTCATTGGAAAGTTTAATTTTCTTTTTAATTATTATTATTATTTTTAAGGTGTGACAGGAGGACTAGCAGCTCCTCTGATCGGCGCAGGTCTGGGCTCTGTTTTGGGAACATCGGCTATCATCACTGGACTAACTGGTGCAGCAGGAGCAGCAGTTTTTGGTACACTTTTCGGCGCAGCGGGAGGCGGACTTGCTGGGTACAAGATGAATAAAAGGGTCGGTGAAATCGAAGAGTTCGCGTTCGGCCAGCTTGGCCCTTACACTGACAATGGACGTGATGGCGTCACATCTGTTACGACGCCTCAGCTCGACATAACAATTGCCCTGTCTGGATGGATCAACGACGAAAGGTAGCGTAAATAAATATTAAAAAAAAATTAAAATAATAAAATAAAAAATTGCAGCGAAGATAACTTTACAAAACCTTGGAAGACGCTGTACTCATCTCGTGAGCAGTATTACCTGCGTTACGAGTCATCATACCTGCTTGAATTGGGCAAAGCAATCGAGTACTTCATGTCTATGGTGCTTACAATGGCAACCCAAGAAGCGCTGAAATACACCATACTCTCAGGTTAATCCCCCCATACCCAATACAATATTTTTTTTTACATAAACATTTCTTGCAGGTTTGGTGAGCGCAATCAGCCTACCAGCTGGACTCATGAGCCTGGCATCTGTCATCGACAACCCTTGGGGAGTCTGTTGCAGAAGATCAGCACAGGTGAAAAAAAATCCAATTTTTAAAATATTTTTTTAATCCTTAGTTTATTACATGTTAGGTTGGAAAGCATTTGGCGCAGGTGTTGCTGAATCGTGAGCATGGGCGCCGCCCAGTGACTCTGATCGGCTATTCACTCGGTGCGCGCGCTCTCTACTACTGCCTCCGAGAGATGTCTGAGCGTCAGAATTGCGTCGGGCTTGTCCAAGACGCTTACCTCCTTGGTGCCCCATGCACGGGCAATGCTGCAAAATGGGAGAAAATTTCAAAAGTCGTTGCTGGAAAGCTTGTCAACGGATACTGCACGTGAGTCATCCGAAAAGTAAAATTCCGACAGGCCTTTCTGAAATTGTTTGTCTCCGACGAAAGGACGGATTGGCTGTTGCGTTTCCTGTACAGGACGCTTTCAATGCCAAGAGGCGGAGTGGCTGGATTGCAGCCGATCGCCGTCGAAAGCCGAAGGATCATCAATCATGACCTGTCGCATATTGTGTCTGGTCACGGCGACTATCCAGACAACATGCATGAGATACTTAAACACATCGGTGTGAGGGTTGTCGAAATTCAGACGATCACGGCCTCCAAATCGCACGATGATCTGCTCACCGTTCCTCAAGATGTTCAGGTGAATGTCACTGAGCATAAATAAATTTATGCCCGGGGAGTCTAAGTTACTAATTTTTGATTGATTGACTGAGCGGATGACTGTCGGACAGGGGCTGTACGAATCTTAGTGAGCGAGCTGTTCATTAAAATTAAGGGAGTGAATCTTTTTGTGAGTGAATCATTCAATGATTAAGTGTATCATTCAATGATGAATGTCACTGAATGAGTGAATCGGGCCTGAGGGGTGAATTACTAACTGAATGGCTCATGGACTGATAATATTTGAATATATCTTAGCAAATGAGCTGTACACTAAAATTATTAGAGATTGAAGCTTCATTGACCGTTTGAGTGAGTGAATCATTCAGGGACTTAAAGATGAGTGAACTGTTCAATTCCTGAACTAGTTAGGGATCATTCTCAAATTGAACTAGTTAATGGATTGGTTGATGAGTGAGTGCTGTATACATCATCATTCAACTATTGGGTTAATTCAATTGAATGAGTGAGAATGTGAACTAACCGTTTGATTGCCTGAGTTGGAGGGGATGAATCTTCCATTCACTTACATGAGTGAGCTGTTAAATGAACGAATCATTCAACATCTGAACTAGTTGATGAATCATTTAGTAACTGACCCTTTGAGATGAAATAATTGCAATTGTATTTGAAACAACTGAATATCGGCCCAATATTAATTTTGTTTCCTTTTTTTTTTTTTTTTCAGATTGCCACGATTACGAAATCCTTGTCTGACTCTGTGATATTGACCGAACCAAAAAAAATGACAAGGAAAAATGCAGACATGCAGTAGGTGTAAAGTGAAGCCAAAAATTAAAAAAAAACAATTGTCCTCATACTTCCTTAATATAACATCGCACTAAGACATTCCAAATGTCATTGTACGATAAGGACTGACCAGTGTACGAGGTAGAGTCTTTCAATATTACTTTGAACATTCCCTTACCTATATATTATTTATGTATTTTAATGTCTTTTAAATACGTTAGGTTTGATTCATGACAAAACTGATGTATAAAAAAAATTAGCACATTACACATATCCTAGCATGTGCCTCATAGCCTAACATAAAAACACTTTATATTATTATTAAGCATTTAAATATATTTTTGATGCTTCAATTATATAAATATATATTTTAATGTAAATGTATTTAAAAAAGAAAAACAATTCTTAATATACGTGTATGTTGTGATCCTGGCTGTCATCTGTAGCTTCTAATTAAAATTCTATTGACTGAACGGTTGATTTTTGCTCTGTTAATCACCTATTTCAGTCTCCAGTCCTGATAAATCAGTCACTTAAATGTCACTGGGCAGCTAAACAATTCAGTCTATGAATTTTCATTAACGATTCACCAACTAGACAAGTTAGTTACTAATAGCACAAGGTTACATAATTAATAGTTAGGGAACTATTCACTAATTCGGTTGATGAACTATTCATTAACTGAACGATTCACAACTCATACAATTTAATGAACGATTCACCAATTCAATTGAACTAACTCAGTAGATTCACCCACTCAATGAAACTAGAACGTGTACTGAACGATTCATTCGTTCATTTGAACTGGCTGATGGACTGAACGATTCACCCATTCAATTGAACTAGCTCAGTTAGTGACCGATTCACCTGTTACTGTATAATACACACTCATCAACCGATGCATTAACTAGTTCAATTTGCGAATGATTCCGTAATTAGTTCAAGTAGTGAAAGATTCAATCTCTGAATGATACACTAGTTTGGCGAAATTTTACTTACTAGAGTTTAGTGATAGGTTCAACTGTATATTCAGTGTATGAATCATGTATTAACTTCCCATTAATTTAAGTGAACGATCAGACAGACATTCGACCATTCACTAACCGGACTAGTTTCTTGTACCACCATAGTATAAGTAGATACTGAACGAATCACCTATTTCATTTAGTGAACTATTCGTTCTCTGACTAGTTTAGCGATTTTTAAATTAATGCAACTGATGGACGACTCACTTATAGAACAATCGTATATTTTCACCGACTCCTATGTTCAGTCGTGTGTGGAACGATTCCCCGATGTGATGTTAAACAGGTACTTTCCATGGGAGAAAAAGCTGAAGGTAAAATAACATTTTTATTTTGTACGTCTGGTTTATATAATAATTAATACGAACGGGCACTAATGCGATAATTTGGCTTTGCCTTTTTTCTCGATGTGTTTTTGTATCTTTTTGAGTTTGAGCTTCATGTCGGAGTGTTCCTGGAGGTATTTCTCGTAGATGAGCTGTGATCGGGCCTCGGCCGCCGTCAGCTTTCCGATGTACTCTATTGCTTCTCTGAGGATGAAGCGACGCGACGCCATCCCGGCTTTGAGCCCCGCTCTCCCGGAGGCCAGGCTCGAAGGCAGAAGCCTGTGCAGTTCACGAAGGAGGCGGATGTGCTGCCGCCTCCTGAGACGCTCCGCTTCCGCGTGGGACGAGTCCTCGTCGGAGATGCCGCAAAACGCAGGCGACTCGTCGTCCACGTTGATGCTGATGTCCTCGTCGCTGTCCGATGAAAGCACGATGACCGGCTGCTCGTTCTCCGCGGCCATTTCAGAGCCGATCCTCCAACCAACGACCGATATCGGCATCGGTTTCGGTGGTCAATAATTGCCTTGTAGTATAACTGCATACAACAACCATTGAGGAGGTTTTCTGATAAAAAAGGATGCGTCACGAACCTGTGAAGGATTTCGTGACGTCACTAAGTACAGTAGCTAATATGTATATAAATTTCCATATTCAACGTACCTAATTTTCATATAACAGCTCATTTCAACTAGTTCTTTTATAAAGTTCATATCATTTATAAACTATTTCGTTCATTACGTGCATATCTCTAAGAGATCAGCAAAACTTTCCTTTTCTTTTCTTCCATGCTTCTGGAAAGATTCGTTTTCTCAAGGTAGTTCTGCCAATGATCCACTTGAACTATAGACCGTAACGAGTATTTTAAGTAAACTAATTCTGGCAACATTTATCTTAACTATTCCTCAGAATGGTCCATTGTAACTAGTTCTGAGGTTAAAACATTTGAGCTAGGCCTGGGTAAGTCATATTTATTTGAACCAGTTCTTGGAGTAATTATTTGAACATGCCTTTGGTTTTTTAAAACTTAATTTTCTGCTTAACTAGCACTGGAAATATATATATATATACACACACATATATATAAACACATATATATATACATACACATATTTCTACTAGTGCTGGGTGATCATTTGAGTTCATTTATGCATAGTTGCTTGATTAAGGAGGTTTGACTTTAGCAAACTAGTTCTGTAAATAGCTCATTTGAACTAATTTTGTTATTAAACACGTCTTACAAGAAGATCAACTTGAGGAATATTGTTCTGTTGATAAAGTTTATTTGGTTGAAATTAGTTTATGATCTAGTTCAGTTAAACCAGTAATAATTTATATTTTTATTATTTTACCAATTTGTCAACTAGATTAAATTTACCTTTGGAACCCTTTTAAACAAAGATTAATTTAACAAACAAAAAATCACTTACTTTTAAGATATACACTTGAAAGGGAGTGTGAGCCAAACTGCTTGTCCGCACGTTACTGAAGAGGATACCTCATGGTTACAAACCTACATATTGGATAGGGTTTTTTTAAATAAATAAATTTAAAAAAAATCTTTTGTTTTCTTTTTTCTGATATATAAATTATATACATTTTTTATTTCAAGTATTTTTTTAAACGTTTTAATATTTCAAACACTTCTATTTCTTTATATAACTCAATCCTGTTGTTTAAATCATAAGACCAATTTTCTTCATTTCCTTAATTTAATTATGTATATTTCTTCTTTTATTTATAAATATGTATAAATATATGCATTCATGCACATATGGTAAATGAATCATAAGCATATTTTGTTTTTATTCTCCCCCCCGTCCACACTATAACGGGAAAGGCGCTATGAAGGTCCAAGACCGCGCCCATGGCAGGGGGTAGGGTAAGTGAAGGGGAGGAAAAAATAAATGTAGAGGCCTACATTCCTCATTCATTCGTAAATCGTACAATTGTTTTTTTTTTTAACGGATGCGCGATAAAGAACGAGAGGGGGCCGGGTGGTTAATTGTACACTATACATAAATTCGCCGTATTGTCTTGTGGCACCTGGGGGACGAGAATGAAAAGCATCAGCACTGTAGTTATCAGAGCGAGGAAAACCTTTTTTCTCTCTTTTAAGCGTAATGCATCGTTAACGCTATTTTATTTTATAGTATAGTTTTATTTTTCTCTAATAATTTATGATTGGCATTATTAAAAACAAAACCCCTCATCGTTTAGTCTTTTTTTTACGCTTTAATTCTTCAAAATTATAAAAAAAATAGCAATTTTTTAAATAAATAAAAGTATTTTTTTATTTATTTCGACAAATCCGATCACAGTAAGAATTCACCTCTGGGTATTTACACTATGTCCGACTATGACAACGAACGACAAGAAAAGATAAAAAAGCATTACTGCCATTTTTAAATAATGAAAATTATAATTCAATACTACCCCCGAATAACTCATTTATTTATTTTTTTAAAACCTATTTACACTTAAAAAACAAAAACAATAATTAAATAATTATAAAGAATGGGCAACAGCGAGAAAGAAAAAAAGATAAGTGTGCCGATTTTTCTCTCAGTTCACCATTTCCGGCAAGGATTATACTAGCACGACGAGACTATCATAACAAAACGCCCAAACGACAAGCGATAAAAGTATACAATTTAAAAAGAAAATATTTTGATACAGGTTTGGGCATATTTTTACGTGGATGGATAAGAGCGAAGGGAGAAAAATCGCCCTTTAAAAAAGTCATCGATGATTTTTTCCTCCCCTAACAGTTCCAACAGAAAAAAAAAAAAAAAAAGTTAAAAAATTAACAAAATACATAAATGCTAAAAAAAAATTCAATGAAAAACAAACAAAATAATATATAAATAATAATTATAAAAACTAGAGAAAGAGGATTTTTTCCATTATTTGCTGTGGTCTTTTTTTTTTTTTTTTTTTAATATGTACACGTTGTTTATTCAGAAAAAGAGAAGGATCGGTGAAATGACGTAGCACGATGGGCGTTGTCTTGCATTCTGCATCCCATTACCGTCCGATGTCCGTAGAAGAAACTCACTGCACTTCAAATAGCACTCACTGATTTAGATAAAACACCCACTTTTTTTTATTACCAAATTTCACTTTTCGTCTTACAGAAATTTTTTTGTTTCTTCAGAATTTCATTTATATATCAAATCTTTTTCTTCTTTAATGTTTTGTTTAATAATTACATTATATTCAATAATAGTAATAATAATGATAATAATAGTTATTAAATGTAGTAAATAGTAATAAATTGCTGGAGGAAAAATCAATAATTTAAAAAAAAAGTTTTAACAAAATTTTCAACAAGATTTGAGTTTTTAATTTTTTTTCTTGCTTTCAGTCTTTGTTTTTTTATTTTTTTTTTGTTTTTCTATTTTTAAACAAGGGTAAGGGGGGGAAATGTCATCTTATTCCTTTTTTTCCGAAGTATATTAATATATATGTATATATATA
>CM077110.1:8177593-8212995 GCA_039619505.1 Cimex hemipterus | reverse complement strand
AGAGAGAGAGAGAGAGAGAGAGAGAGAGAGAGAGAGAGAGAAAGGCGCAATATTATGTATGCTACAATGTAGGAGAATTATCGGTAAAACATGGTGTCTTCAAACCATGGGTAGGCAAATGGCTATATACTGCAATTATTCTACCTAGATTATTATTCGCAGCTTTAGTATGGTTGAAACATCTAGAAAATAGATGGATGTTACCTGATGGAAGACAGTCAAAAGATGGTGTAAGCAGTGTATTTTTCTTTACCAAAATGGTTTAACAATTTATTAAGAAAAATACAGACAACACAATCAGGCCGAATTTGTAATTATTCATGAAGGGAATATAGGGTTTGTGACAGGTGGCATATGTTGATCAAATGATCTTGAGTGATCAATGATTTTTTTAAAGAAAATTTTTCAAGCTCATACCAACAAACTAAAGGTTGACTTAATTAGGTCGCCAAGGCAAAGTGAGAAATAAAATGTAATTATGATGCTGACTAAATAGCCAAATTAGTTTACCTGGCAGGCATTTTAATTTTTACCTTGGTAATTGTGTATGAAATGTATTTCTGAACCTTATTTTTTGCAAAAGTTATGGGACGAAGGCAATCCAGGTAGATGACCATCCTCCTTTTTTTTAAAACTACCTTTTAGGTTCCCCTATTGCTTAAAGTTTGGTTCCTAAGTTGTGTGTGTGAGCCTGTGCTTGTGCGAAATGCTAAGGAGGAGCAATCATCTCAAACCAAGGTTGTGTGAACTCTCTCACAGGTGTTGGTGTTTTTGAACAAAAGTCATGTTGGCAACTTGTCTCTATAAGATGAAGGTTCCAAATTGTCTTATCATCATACCATTTTTTCTCTCAAAAGCCACTAGCCCGAGGGTTCATAAAATCTCAATTTGGGATGGTAACATGACTATATACACTTCATATAATAAAGCGGAATGTATCTTAGGAATATAGTTAGTAAATTCCTTGGGTATGGAGTGACGGAGTTACATTTTGATCGGTATTTTTAATTTATATTATTAGGAACAGATCACTCCACCTTTGTTCTTATTGGAATGAAAGATAAAACCCTGAACTTATCTGAGGGTAACTACATCTATCAGATTATCAGAAGAGTGATTTTTTTAACAACTCTTCCTGTCTAGTTTTAAAAAATAAGGGGTGCCAACTTACCAATTTGGCCGGCGGTATGAGAAAATTTACATTTTCAATGGTATCCTTGTGTTAGAATCCGAATGACAAGGGTCATTCTGACATCATTTCCATTTCTATCAGTCATCGCTGTCTTGTTCAACGTGTCTGTTTTTATTATATTTTTAAATTTTTCCTTATTATCTTGCTCTTTTTCTCCTTTTTTCTCTCTCTTTCTCTCTCTCCTACTTATTACGACGGGATTTTCAGGCCGATGGGCCGGAAGGAGCTAACACTATAAAAAAACGACTACACCAGGCTTAAACTAATTTTTAAAACTGTTTTGGAATGCTCACATAACAAAAAAATATGTTCAATTTTTTTTTCAATTTTGTTATTTTCTGTTATATTATCTTGAAAATCATATGATTTTTATTTTTCTGGTGTTTTCCTTCCATTTTTATTGTTAATTTTTTTTTTTCAAAAAGTAAAAAACTGCATTATTTTCAAGCATTTTATACATTAATTTTATACAGGATAATACCAAAATTTAAAAAAATTACACACATACACTGACCACCAGTATAGTGTGCTAATTATTTTAAAGTGGTGAAAGATAATGTGAATTCATATTGGGAGGGAAAAAAATAATAAAATAAAATGGACATGTTAAATATTTTGAGAGAAAAAAAATTAAATTTATATATTTGTAGTTTAAATTGATTGGGAGAATGAAATGAAGGTTGACTCACCGTCGTCTGAATCACCATTCGTCTCTTTGTCATCGAGAGGTGCCGCCTGCACTGTCTGCTGAAGAGGAGGGGTTGGCGTCGACCGAGGGGGGGCTGCCGCTGGCTCAGGAACAGTTTTCACCTTCGGTGGCGAAGGGTCGCGCTTTGCAATGACTGGGAGGGGTGAGGTTGAAGGAGGAGGCTGCTGCTGCACTTGGGCTCCGACCGGCGGTGCTGAAGCAGCTGATGCGGCTCCTTGTTGCCGCGATGTCTCCACCCTCCTCATCATCCTTTCCTCCTTCTTCGACTTGGGCTTCGGCCCTTCTGTCGGAGGTAGCACATGTTGCTGTGACTGAAATGACGACAATTAATATTAACATCGTCCAACGAGGCTAATTTCATATATCAACTAAATTTTTCTTCTTTTTTAGGAAAATTATTAGCTATATCATCCTTAAAATAATTGAAACATTGCTCTGTATTTATAACCTACACTTAACTAACTTAATATTGCAATAGTATCATCTAATTTATTAAACGTATAAAATGTGGTGTATATTTAATAAAATAAATGAGAAAATCTGCTCATGGAAGTAAATTCTGACAGTTAAGAGTACCTGAGGAGTTTGCTTTGCTGTTGGTGAGGTACTGCTAGTATGAGTTTCCTTAGTAGTAGTGTTTGTTGTCTGATGTTGGCTTGGTTGAGGCTGCACCGACTGAAGCAGTGGTTGAGCCTGAATCACCGGCGACTGTGGTCGAGCCTGTGTTTGTTGAGGGACAGGGGCCGCAGGTTGTGCCGGCTGAGGCGAGAGTGCCATCGAAATGCCATGTGTTGGGGGAGGAGGATTGTGAGGTACAAAGTGGGTCACGGAGACAGGTGCAACGGCGGGCTTGTTGACGGGCGGTTGTGGCCTGTGCAGTTCAACGGTTGGCGAATTGGTCTTCGCTGAAACAGTCGGTATCGTTGGTTCGGGGGTGAGCTTCACAGTGGGCTGGGCTGGCAGCTCTATGGGCGGTGGTTCGATTGCCATTGGTGGTGTCAACGACCGGCTGCTCGGGCCATTTGTTGCTATCTCCTCCGCCTGGACTGGGGAGTTTTCTGGTGTGTCGGCCATAGCAGCCTTTGACACTCGACTCGCAAAATCAGCCACCACTGCTGCCGCTGCTTCCATTGCCTCATCTTGGACTGACTAAAATTTGCCAAAACAAGAAAATCCAAAAGTTAATTTTCGACCTTTTGCCTTTATATTGGAAAGAGGGATAGCAAACGATTTTTCACACCCATTATATTATTTGTAAACTTAATATTAACAACAAATTTAAGTTAACTACAAGGATAAGTATGAAAATGTACACAGAAGGAAAAAGAAAATATAAAAAGCATGCTATCTTTAGGAGCAAAATTAATTTAATTTTCATTTTAAAAAATGTGTTATATCACAAGGTTTAATTTATCATAAATTTGCTAATTTACCTGAGGCTGAGGGGTATGGCTAGTTGAAGACGTCTCGCTCAAGTTGTTCTCCCATAGATCTTGTAAGACATCTTCTCCGGTGATAGGGTGTAGTATGGCAATAGCTTTTTCACGTTTGCGCTCTTTTTTCGCTCTTTCATACGGTGGGTGCTGGCCCATCGACATGGCCGAAACTTGCGCTGATTGCATGCCGACTGCCACCATCCCCTGGCCCGGGGGGTTGCCAATGATCTGCGGTGGAACTTGGGTTGGCTGTTGCTGCTGAGTGTACTGGGCAGAGTTTGGCGTCGCCTGTTGGTTCCTCAACGGCATTGAAAATACTTTGGGAAAAAATTCAAATTTTACTCATTAAAAAAGAAAAAAAAAAACTCAGTAAACATACATGTAGCAGCAGCTGAAGGGTAATGATTGAAGGTTAGCGTTTGTGGGGTCTGCACAAAGTAGCTACAACTCTGCTGCATATAATTTGAAGTTGGCCCTGCATTGGGAATCGCCGTACCATGGCTCTGGTGCCTTGTTGGCTGTTGTGTCATCTGAAAATAGTTCAATAAAAGAAATCCAGTCAGAAATCAGGTGCTGACTTAAAACGTTATCATTATTTTATACTAACGGGGAACCCCATGCCGTGTGGGACCATCATCTGTTGCACATTGCCTGGCAGATATGCCGGTATCATGCCTGGGTTAGGTACCTATAATTAATTTTATATTTATAATTGAGCTGGTTTTATTTAAGAGAAGAAAAAAGTTTTTTTACGGGGTATGTCATGCCAGTTGTTATCGGCATGGTGCTCGGCCTGGGTTGCGGTGGCATTCGCTGAGGGTGTGATGATCCTCTGAGCGAGTAGAACTGCTACAAAGTGAAATTTGACCAAATTAATACTTCTTTGTACGAGTGATTTGATAAATTGTATATTTCAAAAGACTTACGCCCACATGATTTTGTCTCGATTGTGCATATAAGTGCTGCATAGGGCCTGGACCTATGAAAGCTATACATTTTATTTAAAATAGTTTAAAAAATGAGTTAATAAATAGTGCCAATTTTTTTCTTTTTCTAAGGGCTCAAGGAAAAGTTATTAAAACGGGATAATAAATAACACATTACTGGGATAAATTTCTAATTTGGAAAAATTTAGAGCTCCACACCATATTCGGGAGAAAAAAAATTAATAATGACTTATAATGACAAACTTACATTTTTCCCCGCTTTTTGTCGGGTGTGGTTTGAACCAACTCTCCATGTCTACACACTAGTTTCTGCGAACGGAATGAGATCCCATATCCCCACGGAAGGATTCTGAACATCAACCCCTGCTTAGAGATAAGACTTTTACTTTTATACCTGAGAGGACGCTTCAACAAAACTTTTATCTCTCACCACAAGATGGACAATGGAGAAAGGCAATTTAAAAATTTAGAAAGGGAGAATTATCGAATGTTAGTCATTTTTGAATTGTTATCAATTACTCTTTGAAAGTAAAATGAGATAGACAAAAAAAACCTGTTTTGATATTTTGGTCTTCTTATCCTCACTGAGTTGGTCTGTCTTACACATTTTGAGATCTTTTACTTGAAAAACTAAATTATTTTGATATACCTCGAACTGATCTGCATCAAAGGAGCTATCCCAAAAACCTGGCGGTTGTTGTAGAAATGCAACAGCAAATAGACCCCCCCCCCAAAAAAAAAAAAAAAAAAAAAAAAAAAAACGTTATTCTTTCAAGGGAAACATTCGTCGAATTGTGGGTCATCATAAAATCGGCATCACATCAACCCAGATCACCATCAACAGATACGACTGTGAGGCTGTACCAATCCGCGGTCCTATAACTACTTCAAGTAGAGACGACATGGTTGCTCCTCAAGAGATCTGTAGTGTTCACACGAATATAGAAGGATTGACATGTCTGAGATAGTGGCTAATGCAGAATATATATTCATCCACTATATACACTACCTAACCAACCATTTATCCAGTCTTGAAGGGACCAGGATTTGTCTAGATGATCATATTTTATTTCATCACCTACATGCAAAGGTACCCGACAACACTGTTTTGAGACGCTCCAGTTAATGTTGCCACTCTAAAATGAGCATAACAAGAGCATTGACAGAAAACCGGTCACGGACCACAGTAACCACACTAACCCTTGATCAACAAAAAGACCAAACTGACCAAGGTAAATGTGCTTGTTTTCCAGTCTAAAATCGTAGCGATTGAACACTGCACCAGGAAAAGGGCTAGGAATGCATTTCCAGAAAATAGCCATTTTCTCTGATATAAGATTTATAGATTTTTGTTCAGAATTATTATTTTAATTTATTTATTTAGACATTTGGGAGGAAAATAGCTAGTAGACGAACTTTCAATTGGATGGGAGTGAGAGAAGAGGTAATTTTTTATTTTTTTTATTTTTTATTTGGGGGGGAGCTCTTTTTATTTTTTACCCAGATTGTTTTTACATTTAATCAAATCTAAGAAAATTGTACAACAAAAAAGTAAGTTTTGGAGGTGGGGGTGATTTGGATCGAATTGATAGGTTAAACAGGTTTGGACGTCGGGATAAGAAAATGAGTACAATTTACCTGTTTGCAACGTCTGCTGCGGTTGCTGTTTTGGGTCCTGCTGCTGAGCTCCCTGCGGGCAGATCCTTATTTGGGACGCTTGATAAGACCCGGCCCCTCCTCCTTCTGTCCCTGGAACAAAATTGGCGTTCTGATCAGTGGTACGGCTGTGACCGGCCGACGGCGGCCGCCTCTTCGGGCCCTCCTCCTTGACGAAGGCGCGCCTCCCGTGCTTCGGGCAGAAGTACACTCGCAGATCAAGCATTTCCGGAAACCGGGCGGTTCAAATGGCATAATTTACACTCTTTCCACCTTTAGGTTACGGAAACGCTCGGGGGGTGGGAGGGCACCTGCAACCCGCGAAAAATCTCGAGTCCTTAAAATTAAAAAAGGAAAACGAAAAAATAGGGATCGCGGTTTCGGACGAAAACAACGAGTCGTTATGGTTACATACGCGATGGCGAATAACCCGAACCTCACGCGTCCTGGAGAACAGCTGATGAATTTTTTTCCACACAGAAGTATCAATCATCTAACTTACTTTATTCCATAATCAATAAAGCATTCTACAAAAAATAAATACTTAAATAAATAAAATTCATTTTTAGATAAAAGATATGAAGGATCGTGGCCATTTTGATTTGCAATCACAAAAGATAGCTTTGATAGATCTACCATAAAAATTTCACTTTTTTAAATTTTGTTATTCGGTTTGGTCATAAAACAAAGTACAAATAACATGCATATTTAAAAAATTAAGGCTTTTTCCTTTTTTAAATAAACGTGTGAAAAGAGAAAAACAAGAAAAACAATGGCCGCTTTAAACGATGACATAATGTAAAAATGATTAAAATAAATATTCTATGTATTTACCTACTTCTGGAAAAGAAAATCTCTTGAAGAGGGAAATTTTTTCCAAAGATGAAATTTTTTTGTGTGTTTGTGTGTAACAGTAAAAAAAATCAACCGAAATTGGCTCAAGTGAGTTCGTAGTTGGAACTGGGCTGGCAGGCTGTCCCCACGAGTCTTTTCGCCCTTTTCCACGATGGATCCATTGCGCGAACCCAAAAAAAGACAGACACACAAAAGGAGAAAATATTCTTTAAAATCCCGGCAATATGATTAGAATATGATTGTTTTATTTTTTCCTTTTTTTTCCTACGAGAGGAAAAACGTGAAAGGGCTTGCAACACGCAGAAGAATCGCGGCAGTACTGCTCACCAGTCCCATGCTAGGAGCGAAGCCTACCCACGGTCGTCTTGATCGCGAGATCGAAGAAAAATAAAATAAAAAAATCGCTGATATTTTCAAAACAAAATTTTATGCCTTTCAAAAAAATTGTTAAAAATTAATAAATCGCAATTATATATTATTTTTTATTAAACATTTAAATGAATAGGTATGTAGATAAAATGACCTAGTTGCTTGACTTTGTAACCATAGATATAATATTACCTCCTTCTGGTTTTTTTTAATCATAAAACTTAGTTTTTCTTCCCCCCTTTATTTTATTTTTGTTTAAAAAAATCCAAGCAGAAAACCCTCCTCGGGTTGTTGCGTAACCCCCGGGAGGGGGAGGTTTAAAAAAAGAAAACGTCCGACCGAGGGCGAAAGTGGGTTACGAGGGGAAGGACGTTCAGATCGACATCCTTGCCATTCAAGCCCCCCCCCCCAACCCAACGAACCGGCTGCCTTTCTCAACTTCACATAAAATAATTGGAGAAAGACCGTTCAAGTGCCATCAGGGCTGAAGATGGAACAGACTCTGAGTGCAAGGACCGGTGCAAATGAAACTCTATTCAGGCAGCGTTTATCGTTGAATAAAAACCTAAAAACTGTGTAACGAAACTGGCTTAAAATTTATGGGGGGGGGGGGATATTTTACCTAAAGGTAGAGAATACTGCCATGATTTAATGGTGGGCCTTCTGTCTCACACTAAAAATTATATTCCAAGCAACCCCAAATTGAGGTTCGCAATCAACTGGTACCATAAATGGAGGGACCTGGCTTTCCGGAGACGGAGATGCGTCCTCCATCTTTACGATGGTAGTGAAAGCAGACTTTGTCTGTTAGTAAATCACACACACATTGTCCTTTTTTAAAGGCACATGTATATGGATGTGCTCTTTTAAGAGCACTTCTGAACTTGTCTAGCGTTGCACCACCCACTTCGCTAGGCAAGGATTTTGACAGGGGCTGGCCTTACAGAACACTGGGCGTCTGAGAAGACCTTTCGTAGTTAAGTCCGAATGCTATCCTCATGCATCTCAACAAGGGAACGAATGCACCGTTTATTTTTTCTAACAATAAAATAATTTATAATAAAATTCAAATCGTGGCAAGTCCAGGTTGAAAGGTCGAATTTCCGTTGTGTTGCAAGGTTTTTTAATAACGTACGGAACATATTTTTATCGATTTCTCTCTTTAAGACATACAATTTAGCAGGAAATGAGCTTTCGTGCTTGTAAATTGTCAAGGGCACGCAATATGGAAGAGAAAAAAACATTAAACACTGACTGGGCCGCCATTTTGGGTTAGCGGAATAAGCGTAAACTATTGAATCTTGAGATTTTAAAAAATCAATTGTTTCTACGATTTGGTCTCGCTTTACCCCCCCCCCCCCCGGGAAAACCCTGCATAAGCCGTGAAAGCTGGAAAGTGGGTCGAATCGATTGGAAAGACCGACGACGGGGAGAACCAGCAACGCGCGGTGCAACCCAATGCAATCGAGAGAATGCACCCCGCTGACCCAGATACCCGTTTTTTCCGCCCCCGGCTTCTGAGGGGAGGAAAACTACCGGACGGGACAAATGGAGGAAAAAACTGCGCACTGGACTTTTGAACAATTACTCTTCTTATTTTATCACTGTGGGATTTCACAATTTTCATAGATTAACGACGTTTTATACTGTCTTCATGTCCCGTCGTTATCTCCCAAGGATGTGTTGAGCAATACAATTTAAAAAAATAAAATAAAATAAACAATAAAAAAGGATGTGTTTGCAAACGACACTGGACGGGACAGAATGGACAAAATTTGTTGGAGGGTGGTTTTTTTTTAATACTTACTCTGAACGCTTTGGTTGATGATGGCGAACTGAGCCAGGCTGATCTGCGAGTAACAATGGACCTGGCATTCGTTACCTGCGTTGGCCAGGTTTCTGGACACCATCCTCGTCTCCACAGTCGATTCGTATCAGCCCATAGCTGGAAGTAGCGATCAAAAACTTTCTTCCGAGGATTGGAAAAGGGAAGAGGTCAAAGAGGGTTAATTTTGCACATTGTTTTAAAACAATTTAATTATGTGTTTCGGAAAAAGAGAAATAGGAAAATGTGCGCAACAATGGGCAAATACTTTCACATTCCCGAGCAGTTTCGACAGGTTTTCAAGCTCTGGCGTCGATCTGGCACTGGATGGCGTACTTTTTTAAAGGGAAAATTTAATTTAGCCAATTTCCCGTGGGAAAGGTTGAGAAAAAGTCATCTTTTCCCTTACGCTTGGCCGGGAAAACAATTTATTATTTTTAATCTCATCTTAATCGGTTTAAAGGGCGGAAATCAGTCGACTTTTGTTATGGATAAGATTAAAAAACCGTAGATTCGCCAACAGATTTCTTAAAACGACCTTCCCTGGTATTCTGGCACGCACCACGTGGTAAACGGGTTTTTCCTTTTCCCGAACCCGTGGTGCCCGTCCAATGCAGGAGGTGTATCGATGCGGCCGCGGGTCGACCCAATTACGAAGTACGCAAGAGCAGATTGGGGTGGGCTTCCTCTATACCACGGAAACGTGCAAAAAAAACCCTTTTTTATAAAATGAAATTTAACACAAAAAACACTTGCCTTTACTTCCTCGATTTGGAAAACTAGTCAGAAACAGGAGTTCGGAAGGGAAAAATTGTCACTTTTGCCTGATGCTTAAAAACCACAAAAATTAAGTAAGAAACAACCGCTTAAAAAACGAGATCACTAGTTGTTTTTGGTTTTGTTTAAAAGAACCAAATTCGATATTAAAAATTTAATAATAAAGCGCGGTATATGTGAAATTGTTTTATTAAAATCGCGTTGTTTCGTGTTTTCTTTTGGTCTTCACCGTTCGCCGGTTCGCCTACACGCGCCACTCTAGATATTCTTCGCTCTCCTGGGGGGTGGAGGAAAAAATTAAGGACCGTCGTGTCGGGGCTCCGGCCCCCGATTGGATTTCGAGGTGGCCGAGGGGCCGCGGGGAGCGCTGCAGCCGCCCCCGGGGGTGGATCGATAGCGGGGGTGAATTCGTAGACGCCCCCTCCCGCCACCAGCCAGTCCCGCCGCCGCCGACCACGTGGTACGCAAGGTTTACCTAAAATTGTGAAAGGTACTGATGGATAACGCGTTGGATGTGATACGGGAAGATGGGTGAAGCCGCCCCTTTTCAGGGATGGAACAGCCGTTCGGGAGTTTTTTTTATATATATATAGCTAGTTCAATTTTATAGAAGAAGAAGAAGAAAAGCTATTGTATTTGATCAAATATTTACAGTTTGCAACCTGACTCTTTTTACAATTTCAATTAGAAGTGCGAAAGACACTGGGCTCTATGACCTACAACTTTAGTATTATAATAATTTTTTGTTGTTTATCCTGTTTCTGGGTTTAGCGGGGAAAACTTATAAAAACCAGTTGTCATTTTTGATTCATAGTAATGATTTAAATTGCGTGAACAATTTAACAGTTTTAAGTTAGCAAATAAATAGTTAACAAATTTGATAATAAATAACTATGTACATATATACATTGATAACTAGGTGATTGCATACTTATACATATGAACTCACTTGTGTCCACACTCTAAGAATGGATAAATAAATAATTAAATAAATAACTAAATAAATAATTAAATAAATAGCTGAATAAATAATTAAATAGTTAGGTAAATGTAACGTGTGGGCATGTGTATGTCCCAGTGTACAAGCGTCTGTTCTATAGGAATATTTAAATAAACATATAAATAAATATATAAATAGATAGATAAGTGTGGATGTTAAATTAGTTAGTGTAGTATCGATTTCAATCGTTTATGCTACCAAGGAATCAGGGTGTCGTAATTTCCTATCAATCTGCATAGGCCGTTCTTGTGCGAGGCGAGTTTAGAGTGAAAATTTAAGGTTTGTGCCTTAACCGCGCCGTGAATTCAAGATATGCCAGTTTCACTGTGGTGACGATCTAGCCTGGTCTGTCTGCTAGATGATGTGACCAGTCTAAGGAATTTGTTTTGCATCCTTTGTATTTTTAGTAGATTCGACTTGCAAGTGTGACTCCATGCTGGACAGGCGTAGAGCAGCATGGGTTTGATAACCGCCTTGTATATAAGTCGCTTGTTGCGCATTGACATTCCTGCTTCCTTAGCCAATAGTGGGAATAGTATTCTAATGGCTAATTTGGCTTTTGCTATTCTGCTCGTTATGTGAGAGCCAAAGTGAAGTTTTTATCTAATATTAAGTCTACGTAGGTTACCTTATCTGACCATGGGATGACAGTTCCATTGATATCAACTGTTGCGCTTATTGTGGGTTTGTTCAATTTTATATGTTTATTAAAAAGGAAGACCGAACAGTGTTCTTTTTTTCATGATAAACTAGGTTGCCCGTGGATCATCTCTATGACACATTACGCAATAGAAATGGTCAAAGGTAGTTTTCTTTTGAGGAATAGTTCCTTTCAGGACAAGTCTGGGAATGGTAGTTCACTTGTACTAGCTAGTACTAGTTCGTTTATAAGCTACACATAACTATGCAACAGTGCAATAAAGATGGGAAAAGGTAGTTTCCTGTTGAGAAATAGCTCATTCCGATACACTTCGTTTTATTAAACTAATTCTGGGAATAGTTCATATAAACAAGTTCTTTTACTAATTCACTAACAAAGGTGAGTAAAGTAGTTCCTTTTGATGAACAGCTTCTTTTATTGAACTGGTTCTGAGAATAGTTCGTTTGGACGCACTAGTCATGAGCTACACAACACAACCAGCCATTCCTCCTCCAATTTGATGAAATGGATGGTGGTAGCAGAACTGACATATCGTAATACATTCTTCCAATGTAGTTGTATCCACGCTTGCACACAAAAAACGGTGTACGGTTGAAAAATCACGACGTTGTTGGCCTTTTAAAAGTTTCGACTAGCTCGATCCTTCGACGGCCAGGTTCTGGTTTTTTACCTCTTTTCCTTCTCACGGTATTACCTAAAATTGACCTTTAAAATTGTGATGTTTTCGGGACAGCTCCTACCCCTAGTCGAATGCGGTACATTCCATGGACCGGAAGGTAGAAGAAAAAGGAATCCTATCGGTCACGCTCTCCCGACGTGAAGGTGAATTGGGTCAGACGCCGGAGACGCGTCGTAGAGCGGTAGGCATCGCCTCCCTCTCCGGGGGGGGGGGTCCGCCAGGTCTCGCCGATTCTCGCCCCGGGCAATGTCCGAGAGTACCGTTTCTTCGGTACGTACCGTTACGCCGCACACGTTTTCACTTTCCGGGCGTTCCTCTTCCACGTTCGGATGCCGGGCAGGAGGCGTTACCAAGGCCGTTACCTCTCATCCGCTGCCATTTTGGAATTTCCGCAGGGGCCGCGTACCTCGAGTTGAACGTTTTCCTTTTATCCTCGCCAGAGTGAAAATAAATTGTATGATATGGTAATGACGAAACCAGGAAGTTCTGCTTCCCAGGCACTGAAGCTTACGTCTTATTGTACCTTTCTAGAACCCTAGTTCAGTGCAATAAACTCAATCCTACTTAGATGTATGTCAATGAAGGTCATCGACTGTCGCTGCTATAATTAGGTTAAATCTACATTGAGCTTGTTGCTTTGCCTTCTAAGATGATATGAATGCCTTTCCCCCTCCTCCTCATTGCATAATCTGTAGAAGGGATCATCGTTGTATATATGCCCATGCCGTGTTAATGTTTTCTCGGATCCCAGTGACAGGTTAAGTCATATCCTTGGAGTGTAGCCCTCTTCGATTGCAGCAGTGAGTTTGCCAGCCTTGGTGATGGTTGTTTCATTATAGGTTAACTAGCACCCCTAGAATTTATCCACTTCTCATTTTGTTTTGTTAGGATCCATTCTGCGATTTTATATTTATGTTTGTTATCCCAAGGTTCCGGGCATATGTATTGTCTCGCCAATCCTCCTCTGATTAATATATCTGCTCGTTCTCCAAAATTCTTCTGTGCCCTGGCTCCCAAGGTATCAGAAGTTTGTTACGTTTTCCCAGGTTTAAGAGATTTTGGATACAGTCACCGCCTAATTTTCTTGTGATGTTTTTCACGGTAATGCTTTGATTGCTCCATCTTGAGCTTGTACAGAAAATGACCGATCTTGTTCCTTAGTATGTTTTGAAGCGATGATAATACCGACTCATAGTATCTGATGCTCCCCTGGGTTCTTTCTCTCCTTTATGGTCCGTTGATACTTTATAGGATGTTGTAAAGAATCATGTGCGGACACTGCCAGAGAAGAGGAAGAGACTGCTAAACACATTCTATGTTTCTATGAAGAACTATATAGGTGCAGGTTCTTGCAACTACAGGAAAAACCACAACCACTGGCAAAGGTATGGAGGCTGATTAATAACCTGAAACTGCCCAGTGAGTTATAAATAACAGGGGGCACAACAAGTTTGTTCAGATCGAGGTCGCAATAGACCTTGTGACCTCTTTAATCCCCATCCCTATTCCCACCCACCGTTTTTAAGAATGGGTGTGTCTGATTTTGTTAATTATGGTTGTGTGCTCGAATTGTTTAGTTCCTATCCAAATTGATTGTTTTGGAGCCCAAATGAGCTTTTCCTAGCCCATCCTTGTATGGTTCAAGTGAGGTAGGTTTAGCTGTTTCTTGTACGGGTTGTTCTCATTGCTCCTTGATACATAGGTTTCTTAACCTTTGTATGTTGTCTAATGATTGAGTCCACCAAATTAATGATTCGTAGGTCAGTTGTGGTCTTATTTCTGCCGTGTATAGGCAATAGGCCATTTTCGTTTTTAATTTCATGGATATTCCATAAAACATTTTTTTACGGTTAGAAAAACCGAAATAACCTAATGCGTCATACGGTACGGAATCTAGACCAATCCTATATAACTTGAACATGGTTCAACTCCATTTCTTCTGGGGTGAAAACAAGCAAGTATCATCCAAAGCCTAAAGACATCATCCGATACGAATTGTTCAATCAATTAGGAGTAGAAAACGTGCTATTTCGAAACAGATGCTACCAATGCCAGCTGGCGAAGTTGGCAAGGTCTTCCTTCTTATTGTTTCCTCATCCGTCCTTAATGTTAAAACATCCTAGGAGGACTTTCATTTCGCCTATTCGTATCGTATATTTATCGTTCCGGGGAGAAATATTTCACGACCGAGTTGGACAAGGATGGCCGAGGGTAATACGGATAACCCCCATCCCCCATCAAGGCCCGAAATAGTTAATTTTCTTATGTGTAAATCAATATTCTACCCCAAGGACGGTGGTGACGGGTTGACGCGAAGCCGGGTAAGGGTTTCAAACACATCAAACGCAGATGCTTATATAAATTTTAAAAATATCGAATAAATTATGAGTGAACTAACTTGTTTCCATGTGGTTATGCTTGTTCACTCCCTTTTTGCCTATTGAAACAAGGCGAAACATTTCGGGCAGCTCGTATGGTAACAACAATCGATAATTTCATAGATAAAAATAGGCCTTGCCTTTTCCGAGAAACCAAGTACAAGACAAAGCCGAATATGTCAGCTGTGCGCCTGTCATGAGCAAGATTTCAAAGGAAATTTTAACTCGTTTTATGAAATTTTTTTGGGGGAAAAAGGTGATATTAAATATATTAGAGAAAGAACTAAAAATAAAAACCGATTTTGAACTACATCTGTATGAACACTGCCTGACAGAGATGGGTCAAGCTGTTTCCTATTGAGGCATAGTTCCTTGCGGTACAGTACAGTTTTGTGTTACCAGTTACCTTTAATTAAACAAATTCAGGGATCTAGTTCTTTCGTCTTCTTTCAAAACGCTAGTTCCCTGTTAGTAGGGGGTCTTCCTCACCTGGACGATGAAGTTCTTTTCGTTCGAACTTGGCTTTATCGGCCTTAGTCGATCGTTTTTAACAAGGTGGAGGCGAGAAGAATCCATACCATTCCATCACACACGAATTTAGGGGTATACTACCTGTGCTGTAAGTAAGGACTTTTTAAGTTATCGTTTTAAGTGGAACGCTAACCACACCTCAAGGGAAGCCCGGCCATTGGTTTTCTGGCAAACCACCTGAACGACAACATCAAGTCCCTCTAGGAGTACCACCATCGTACCACTACGAATCCAAACCAACTAGCGAACTAGAGAGGATTGGAAATTGCTTCCACCCAGAGTTCAGTTGCTGTTGCCTTGTTCCGAATTTTCAGACAGACTCACTGTGATAAAGATAGTGCACTGTTCGTCCACTGAAGATTTCAGTCGCAAGTATACTTCAGTTAGTCTTCACTGAATGCATCCAAAATCTCCTCAACCTGCGAAACTCAACATGATTTCTTTTGTGCCAGAGTACAAAGGAATTTTGGTTAAGTAAAAAACATACAAACTGGCCAGAGGAACTGCTAGAACATGGTGGCCAGAACTTATACTTCTGATTAAAAAACTAATAAATACAGAATCCTCCATGCCCAGCGGCGCTAGACACAGTTACATATGCTAACCCTCTCTCTCCAAGACTGGCAAATTACTGCTGCAGTTGGACCGGTGATAAGACTATTAAACGGTCACTGGCATTTACATAACATGGGCATACATAACGATCCCATATGCTGATTATTCAATGAGAAGGAGAAAACAGTCACCCATATCATCGTCGAATGCCTAGGTTACAGCTCAATGGAAACAACTTAATACTTCCGAGGACTGAGTGCACTAGGAAGGTACTATAAGTCAAAAGGCTGCAATACCTAGGTATCACAAACCCCACATCCTAATATCTTCATCACCATCCTACTTTCGTGTACTTTTTACAGCTTGTGCTTTAGAGTTTATCACTTTTTCTGTGTTGCACGAATATTTTGCGCCTAGATCCCTCCTCCATTAAAGTAGGGTTGGCACAAGGAATTCAGGAATATTAGGACGTAAAGGATTGAAAAGAGGTTGCCGTGAGGAAGCTCACCTTACCAACCTACCTAATGTTAGCCTGTTACCTAGTGTTCATTAACCTAATACCACGTGTTATTCCATTTCTCCACAGGTCATGATGGTCCGCAATGTTCTTTTCGTGAAGAGGCCTGCGCCCTGATAGGCTTCAAGCCTCCTTTGAAACGAACGGTCTAAACGGTTTCGAGTTGGGCCCAGTCCAACTTCTATGGACTTCATTTCATTGGAAAAATGAGTGCGTTGGCTCCTTTAGTTACGTTAAAGGAAAACCTAGTATAACAGTGGCTAGGAAATCAGAAGGTCGCATAAAGACGAAAATTATCAAAGTTCATCACCTTTTGGGACAGTTCGTCTTATTGTGAACTAGTTCTGGGAATTGTTCATATGTACTATTTCGTTCATGAGTTGCACTAATAGAACCAGGCAACCGTTCCTTTACGCGCCGTACTAGTTTAAGACCTAGTAGATGTGTACTAGATCTTCCATGAACTGCACATCTCTAATACAAGACTATTTGGGAAATGAACACGCACTGGTTGAATTCAACAGGTGTGAAATAATCCCTCAACATATTTCATTTTCTTCCAAATATTGGAAACAGTTTTCCCGGGGAAAAAATCAATTTAAACAACTTCCACACTGATTAGTTGCTATGTTGATATTAAGGCTGCCCGTCCGAAATTACGTTAATCCATCCTTCATGATTTTTATCATTAAGTTTTTCAAAAACAAAAACCTCGCCTTTTTTTCACTTCCTCTTGCTCTTATAATAGCAAATTAAAAATAAAACAGAAGGTGAACGCGTCAAAAGTATTTCTTATCGTTTTAGGTTATATAACCTCCAACGCTCAATAGTTATATAATTTTAATAGACATGTCCTTTGTTTAAATTGATTACGAGCTTATACTTCCTTAATGACGTATTTTAAACTTAGATAATTGAATTCTCTATTCTGATCTTATACTAATAACAATAATATTAACAAGAGGGGAAAACATTCTAATCATGTTGTGTAACCTCCCCACCACTTTCAAACAATGTAAATATATTTAAATTAAGCTCATTTTAAAAAATGGAAGCGTGTAACGAAAATTATCGGTTTACATTATCTCGTTTAGTGTGATAAATCTAATTTTCTTGGGAATTTTTAATCGAGGCCGGACTGTGATTTAATTATTTTCCTTTTTTTTTTTTTTTTTTTGAGGAGGTTGTCAATCCACCGGGTCACTCGGGACGCGCGTATCCCGGCGTTGTGCGTGTCCTCTCTATAAAATACGCGAGTCGTGGATGTCACGTTGGGCGGACGTGAAGAAGGGCACCGACCAAGGCCCCGCGCGACGGATCGCGACTCGCGGTTGCATAACGCTGACGCGTTTACTTACGCGACTCGCCAAACTTCATAGGGAAAAAGCAAAAATAATAATATAATTAAAGATTATTGGGTGTGTAACCAGAGAGAAAGAGAGAGATAGAGATAAAGAGAGTGAATGAGAGAGGAAAGACTGACAAATTCTAGGGCAAATATGATGAATTTTTAGTAGGCTCCTGTCACGACACGTTCGACGGAAGGGAAGGTCCTCATAATCAATTACGTTTTACTCTCTCATTTTTGACTATTTTACTCGAAATCGAATAGGAATAACTATGAATAATTCAAGGTCTTTATTACGATCTATTTGAATTTATTAAAAAACAAAAAAAAAAGGAAACTGAAAAGGAAAACCGGATACACTGCGTTTACTTATAAAACCTTAAGATGATTCGGACCCACGGCGAATTTGTCAAAATTGGTCATCTAAGAAATAAACTTTTTTTCAATGAATTGCTCATTTTTAATTCATTTTCTTTGTGGAAAGTCATAATAAAGTCTAATTTAACCGAGTATGTGAACAATCGTCGAAACTATTTGCGACGGTCCGTGTCGAAACATTGTTACGACGCGGCTTCGCAGCCAATTAGCAATAATTGAATTTTATATTCTTGTAACAAGAGAAAAAGAAAGTCATGGAAAAATACTGTAAGGTTTTGGTTTTTCCAGGATTATTATTTATATATTAAATACGTTAAAAATGGAAAAAATGTCCGGGAGGAATTGTGCAACCCGGAGGCAGCGGTCGCGAAAGGCCCGACCTTGGAGTCCACGTGCCCGCCGCCCCTGGGATCCCTAACCTCGTCCGTGTCGTGGAAAAGAAACCGAACTAAAGGGGAAAATTTTAAAATGGAAAAAAATCTCGTCGGATTTTCGGACAAGGTTGAGGAAATTAAAGGTCACGTACCGTTCATAACAGGTTGTTCGATGTCCATCACTCCATTTTATCCGACGAGATCTGTCCGTTTAAGGCGTAGGTGCGGATCTCCAGGAGGAGGGGTTGGGCTTCCGTCTTCTCGTCGGACAATTTTCTATTCCCCGGTGATAAGGTGAAATCCACAAGACACTCGAATTTCTTGACTTTATTTTTCAAAAAAATTAAATAAATAAATAAAAAACAAGTCGGCTGCTAAGTATCGCAACCGAGCCTTCGTGGAGGATAACTAACGAGGAAGGTTCCCCACTTACGTGGCGAGGGCGGTCGGGCGGAGAGGGGACTACGACTAGCGCCCCCCCCCCTCCGGCATCATAGGGACGGGGCAAACCGAGAGGCCGTCATATGACGGGGAAAAGGCGATTTTAATGGAACCTCTCCGGGCCGTGACCCTGCGTGGCAAGCGTTTTCTTCCGTTTCTGCGTGTCACTCGAGACCGGCGCCCGTGGTTCAGGAAAACGCCCTGGCCCGGTGATGGATGAAATTTGGCAGGGACCGACAACAATTACATAACGCTGTGGGAAGATTATGTTCCTTGAACAACAGCCGAAATGCATATGTAAACTAATTAAACAAAAACTTTATAAAATTAAATTTAAAAAATAAAATAATCGCGTATATAATAAAATAGATGCAGTAATATTGCATATTATGTACGTATATTAGGAATGTAAGAGTTGATGATGTTAAACTAATCAAAAGTTTGTGTGGGAGAGGTAATTAAATTTTAAACGAAATAATCAAACTATCTTAAAATATTAATGAAGAACTGCACTATAATACAATAAAAGTGTAAATGTATGGAGAGAGATTGTTTGCTTTATTTAAAAATAATTTTAAAATTTAATACAGAGAGAAAGGGAGAGAAAATGGGGAGGAAGGGAGGGAGGGAGGGAGAGGGAGAGGGAGAGAGAGAGAAAGGGAGTGAGAGATAAAATTAAATAAAGCAATGTTGAAAAAGTGTGTGGCCTGATTTTTCAAGTTGGGTCAAATAGATCAAAATGTGTTTAAACAATTAAGGAAGAATTGTTATCATCAACAAAAGTGGAGGAGGGTTGATAATCCAATCAGTATAGGAAAGGGAGTGTGTGAGTACCACACTGTAGTATTGAAGTAATGCTCAATAAGTGTGTCGTCTGTTTATTTATTTTTTTGTTTAGTTCAAATAGAATAATCAAAATGTGTTAATCATGGGAGGAATGGGTTTTAACAGTGGAGGAGGGTTGATAATCGAATCAGTATAGGAACGAGAGTGAGTGAGTAGCACAGGGGAGTGTGTGTGTGTGTTGTGTATGTGTCTTGTGCGCGTTGTATGACCACTATCACATTTAACGTGAATTACATATTTATAAAAAGATAGTACTCTTTACAGTTTAAATATTATTTTTAAAATATTAAAACATTAATAACATAAAAATAACTTTTACAAGCTTATCAAGGTATCAGATAATGCTTAAGTTTTTAATTGAATGACAAATAATTAATATTTTTAGCTGAGATGGAAAAAAGTTAATGGCGCAAGAGAGATTCAAACCCACGACATTCGGCTAGACATGCCACTTCTACTATCTGAGCAATCATGACAAAAGCCTTAATTAATTGTCATGTATTAACTGGTCAAGCGGAAAACAAAAGTAGTGAATTAATGTTTTAACTGAATGTGAAAGGTGTATTTTTTAATGTGTTGTTAATGACAAAATCAGCATACCACCATTAACATTGAATGAGTGAGTTACTAATCTTTTTTTTCTTATAAGCTTTATAATTTGTAAACGTTTATGTTTATACCTAGTACTTTGACTAGGTATATCACTATTTAGAAGAAATTATTCAGATATCGTGAGGTGCAGTCTGATGTGATGTAGGTATGAAAATGCTTTTCTGATACATGATACCTTTCTGATATGGAAGGATGCGAAAGAACTTCTCTGTAGCAGCCGCACAATTACATTTGGCAGTAACTCAAATGATCGTGCCTTCAAAATGTACAAACTTGAGCAAACTACAACCCCCCCCCCACGCAAACACAATATGATAAACTTGTCTCTGGATGTGTTCTAATGCATTCAAAACATATAAATTCTATAAATGTGTGTGTGTGTGTGTGTGTGTGTGTGTGTGTGTGTGCGCGCGCGCGCGTGCACGCGCGCGCGTTTTAAACCCTCCTATTTTAAATAATCAATATTAAAATACCCCCTTCGAAATTTACTTTTTTCAAAGAGAAAGGAAATAGAATGTAACATAAATAAAGGAAGATCATATAAGACAAACAAAAAATGGATTAAGACTGAGGACCTGTAAGAAAGCCACGTGATGGCGGAGGGTTTAAAACACACAGGTAGGGGAAAGCGGAGATTGAAGAGAGAATGACAAGGGCTCGCTCAGCTGGAGTGCTTGAGAGACAAGGGGCCAAGCATGCCTATAAAGGCATGAAGTAGTTACAACAGGACAAGGAAAGTAGAGAAAGAAAAGGCGATTATCTAATGTTTTTGCTACATTCGAAATCTGAGAGACTGCCTGTTCAAGTGGATCCTGAGGAGATCCTGCAAGATCGACAAGCACAGTGGAGAAAACCAGGGCAGATTATCATTATTTAGTTTTTGCACATGTATATGTTAGGTTCTTTTAGTAAAATTTTTTTAAATAACTTTAATTAGTTGTTAAATCACAAAAGAGTATTAACTTTTCTTTAATACATGTCAATCTTTCTACATTGGATTTAAACCTAGATATTTTTAGCTGACCCTTTGGGGGTCACTATTCTCTGAAAGTTTGGCACCCGATTTATAGATTTATTTACACAGCCTCTAATGAACTTCTCCACCAATTCACTGGAGCTTATAACTTAGATTGGTTAACACAAAACATGACATTCAGGGTTGAAGGTAAGGGGAAAATATTTACTAAAAATGAATGTTTTGCATAGGTGTAGCTGAATGGTGGTCATGATCACTGGACAACACTAGCCTACTGAGGAGGCACTATGTCCCGGATGGCCTGTCTCCAGCATAGTATCCCAACTAAATTTGAGGCTACTACAAAATCTATATAAACTTGCACTGGAATAATTATTGGGGTAGTAACAAAGTGCTGATTCAGCATTGTGTTATTCACAGACCTACACATGAACAAATAAACTTCAGAGGTCAAAAATTCATCACTGGGTTTCCAATATAAAACTCAATTCATTGGCCAAAAATTATAAAAGTCTGTGTATCAACCTCACAAGGTCAATTTTTTAATTAACAATGCTCTTCTTTGCCATTCCACCCCACCAACATTGCCATTTTCTTTTAATCATGTTTTTATTGCATTTTTATTTCATCAGGGGCAGGATTGTGATGGTTAAGTCTGGAGGGTTTGGACATCCAGCATAAGATGCTCATGTGCCTTTTCAGTAAGTCCACTAACCAGACGACAAACACTATTTTGCCGAGATGCTGCAATCCATGCTATCTCTCTAAAGGTGGCCATTCACGATCGCTCCTAGTAGTCCAAATGGAGTAACCCGTTCCAAAAACCATTTCAATGGCAAACCTGAACTGGCTATGCCGAATATTCGACCGGTCCAAACTCCATCATGCCACTCCAAATATCAACATATTTTTTTTTAGTCTCAGTCTTTCTGTCACTGAACAAACATCCCCGTCGTACTTCTCGAAAAGTCAATGTTTATTCTTTATTAGTAATGACATACAATCAAGATTTTATTGTTGAGGTGATTGAAGTGTATGAGAGTATACTATGTTTATGGAAGATGGAAACAAAGATTACCATGATAGAAATATAGGAAATTCAATCCTCAACCAGTTGGTCAGCGTTTTCAAAACAAAGGATACAAACACAAGGAGAGATGTGGTATTGATAACCCCTAACAATTAAAACTTAAGTTCTTTGTAGTTCATCCTTGTAGCAAGAAATCGTAATGTGGTTGCCAGCCTTTCATTTAGACTGATGGTTTTTCTCATGACTGTCTTTTGTTTTCTACTCAAGGGGGTAACAAGCTGGAGAAAACATAAATAAAGACTTTTTTTTTAGTTCCTCTAATTCGCGGTTCAAAGGAAATATCTGTTATCAAATTGACGTGGGTATTACAGCTTCTGTTCAAGATCCACTTCTTACACCATTTCCTATTCGATTTTTCGCTTTTAATGCATAAATAAACAGAAGCATAGCACAAGAGATACATTTTAGGAATGTAATTCACTGGTTGATGTTCGAAGCGACTGGCTGTGGAGCAGTCATGAATGCCCCTCAAATTTCAGAAATGCCAAATGGAGCTGTACGGCTTGGTGTGGTTCCATTTGGAGTGATCGAGAATGGCCACATTAACCAGAGGATAGACAAGGCCTGTATAGGGCAGCAGTAACCATACTGAGGTCTGTACAGACCAGGTGAGCAGAACCACCATCAGCTCAAACACACACAATTACATTATGTAAATCTTACAGTGCAGGGGGAGATGCCACACCACATTATCAGTCTTAGATTAATGTACGTTGTTTTGAATAGTGTGTATAGTTTAAATAATTTGTTCAGTACTGTAAACACTGATGAAATTTATAAAAGAGAGAGAAAAAAAAATTTGCGGGCGATAGTGTATATACTATTTATTTTTAAGTTACTTGTGTACATAGATACCTCCTAAAGAAATTATAGAAGTGGAGTGAGTATGTCAATTCACTTTTTATAAAGGCTTGTTGATACAGGTTTTGTTTGTTACAACTAGCATTAAACGCTAATCATCAGGAGTTACGAATACCTCTCTTGACAGAAATTGTAAGGGCCTAGTGGTAATAATACTACTCTAATTCTGGAAATACTAATACTTGTAAAAAAATAACCAATGAGGAAAAACATACTTTACAAAAGTAGATACTGACCTGTGTTCAACTTTATACAAATAGGTGTAGTATTTAGCGAGCATTAATTAATTATTTGGAGATTGAGAGTTGCGGTCTTGGGTGATATAGGTTTAAAAAATGGCAAAAAATAAGGGAAAATTCAAAAGGTGCTGTTGAGATGGGAAGTAGGAGTCCAAGTGGATCGAGGTCACGATAGCTCAAGAGAAAGAGCAGCGACGTATCTAGCCGAAGATCATGGGTTCGAATCCCACTCGTGCCATTGGCTTTTTTATCTCAACTATAAACCTTAATTAATTGTTTAGAAAAACACTTTCTTTATTGTGGCAACCTTGCGATCATTATTTAGGTCATCTTCAGAGCTCAATGTGTGTGTTTTATATGTAGATGGTTCACAGTTGTATTGTGTTGCAAGTGTTAGTAAGATATTAATTTTTTTTGCTTATATGTTTCATATTGAAGGAGTGAGAAAGAAATTATGGATAGAAATTCATTTTCTGTGAGGATTTGGCTTCTTTGTGGTGAAAGGGACCGACAATGAAAAAAAGGTATTGGTATGTCCTTCAGTCTTGTTAACTTTTTTATATTATTGGGAAAAATAGAGATAAATTTTTGAAGAATTAAACTATGTAGAATTGTTTGATTCGCGTAGTAAAATCGTTATTTTATACATTTTGTGTATTATATGTATGTTAATTACATTGTTTTTGATTTATGACTAGCATAGCTACAGCTGAGCTTACATGTGTCTATTCTGTAATTGATGCTGTGAATATCTCTGTTGGTGAAAACCATTTCTAAAAAATTATGTTTGTTTTCTGCTGTTTAATATTTTTGGAATTGTTTTAATTGAAATTGTGTAGTTGTTCAAAACAGCAAGGGCCAGTGAAGTACCCCCCCCCCATCTTAGCCGTGAACAAATGGAAATGGTATGTACATCAGTTTGATAGAATTGAATAGTGTTATTAGTGATGGTAGATAGTTGTTGATTTATATGTTGAGGGTAGCGATTGTAGGATATGTTTGTATATATTTATGTTCTTGTGGTGAAAAAATTCAATAGTTCTTTCGCTGTGTTTATAACTGTGTGATATAGCGATTGTGTTTCTTGGTTTTTGATGCAATTTAATTAACGTAAGAGAGCTGCAACTTAAATTAGTTGATCCACAATTTCAATTTTACAAATCTAATGATGTTTGTGCTGTTAATATGTCAAGTAGAAATGCAATGTTTAAAAGAAAAGTTGACAGTCCAAAAGGCAATTTCAATGCTAAAACCAAAAATGATGTGAAATTCGAGGAAAAGTACCGTTAGAGTGTTGAAAAATTCGGCTTTATGTTTAATAAAGCGTGTTTTTAAAACACTTAAATCGTAATTTTTGAACAGATTGAGCTAGAAACCATGTGATTTGCAACATTCTACTCGACTTTAAATGTACCAAGAGGGATTTTTTTTAACACGAAGAGCTGACCACCCTGTATACTATCTAATAGAATTGTCATTAAATAATTTAAAGCAAATCATTATTTTTAAAAACACAGTTCAATTCAAAATTGCTCTTAAGCTAACTTGTCTAGGCTAAATATAGTGTATAATGCTTAAAAATTATAACATTTTTCAAAGCATAATTTGCAGGCTTGGACTTTGGCTTCACCCAAGAATCAGAGATGGCGGGGCAGTAACCCCACAAACAGCCAGGTAGGGACAATAATTATGAATAATATAAATAATTAATAAATATTTTTTTCAACTAATGTGGGGAGGACAAATATAAACACGTGGTGACTTTATCCTCCCCCCACTAGAAACTCGGGGAAAGGAAAATCCCGCATCCCCTACAGGAGGTAAAGGAAGGGTGTGGAAGGGGGGATATCGATTTTTCTATCGACCCGACTCTCCTTAACTTGTGCGTAGGGGGGTCAACGACCCCTTCGCAACTAGGCTCCCTCTCACGAGGGCAAACTCATATTCTATGGTGGTTGTCTAGCATTCATAAATATCACCAAAATTAAATTCAAATTATTTATTTAAAAAAAATAATAAAAATTAAAAAAAAAAACACTATTCAACGCTGTTGTCACGCGTCATGATGATTTATTGTTTACTAATGTGTGGTGTTTAGTGATGTTATAAATGTAATTAAATTAACTTTTTTAAATAATTGATATATTACGGCCTTCATTGTAATAGAAATACTTAAGGAACTGGATGAACAATATAAAAGTATATAAATATACCCATAAAATAAATAAACTTTAAAATTACAACCAATGAGATAAATATATGACTTTTTTTCACAATTAAAAAATAAGTAGTGGTTAATTATTGTCATAAATAAAGTGATCTGTTTGTTGTTAATTCACTACTTCAATTTAATTTATAATTCAAACTGTAACACTTGTATAGGAAAAAGAATAATATTTTCTTTTTTACAGAAGTATGAACTTAACTGCATTTTTTTTAATTCGATTTAAAACAAGTAATTATAATAAACAATTATTTTTCAGGTCTTTTGTTTGTCCTTAGGAATAAGAGATTATTTATTTCATGAGATCTGGTCTGATGTAAGATGGGTTTAGAAAATATTTTCTGTATTGTACCAACACTTCAATCTTAATTGAGATCATCTTCAGGGGGCCTGCGATTTATAATCATTGTTTAAATAAAATAAATACATGTAAGATGAATTTATACAATGATGTACATAATATAGAAATTTTAGGTGTAATCAAAGTATTTGTATTACACAGAAAACACTTTACATAATTCTTGTGTTAAACTATGGCCCGAGGGAGCCCCTTCTGGTATATCTTCATATCTCTAGCTTCTGATATGACGTTAGCTTCTATTATTTAATTTAAAAACAAGTAAACTATTACTTAAGTCCAGCTGTCTGGCTATATAAAGGAAATTGCATGCGTACCGTAAACAGTATGAATTCAATTCTCACACCTTATGTGGGGTGTTACACTCCAGCCTGGCTACAGTTGGGTGAGGAATAACAACGATGCCCTCCCCTGCCTGCCTGAGGAACAAGTAGGGCTCAACCCTCAGGTGTGAACACAACTTACTTGGAATTTGAAGGGCGCCTACAGAGTCAACTTGCAACAAAACAAGTATTTTGTGTTTGAGTGTGGTCAGATTTGGTTTTATCCTTCAAGTCCTATGTAATATTGGTGTTGGTTAGAAAAGTAAATAGATAATTTTCATGGTAAATAGTTTCATTTCATTTGTTTTATTAAACAGGTCTATTTTCAAAAATTTTTAGTTTCTTATTTTCCTTATTTTTTGTACTACAGGTATATCACTTTTTAAGAGTGGGACTGGTCCCGAGAAATAGACAGGGACATCTCACACTGTCCATATTACGATTTCTATGTAAATCCTGTCCAAACTGTTCACCTACATTATGTCGATCCATCTGCTATGTAAACTTATAAATTGAAACAAAACAATAAATAGATTTTTACTTTAAAACTTATCCATTGTGTTTTAAAATAGTTAGCCATTCAGCTTGACACGTACATATCACATAAAAATTGTTTTGTGCAGCAGAGCTTGCGAAAATGAATGCAATCAATTCTAAATAGGTAGTAAATATAATAAAAAAAACACTCACCGTTGTTTCCATTGTATCGGTAACCTTGGCTCTGCCCAGTACTGGGGTGTTTTTGTTTTTGCATTCTTGCAAGATGAAGCCGAAGTTTGGAGTCATATGCTGGTCTTTTTCTTGTTCCAATTCGGTCCCTTTATTTCCTCTTCTTACAATCGACCCTGTCTCTTCTCTGAGAATCAGTTGAAAGGAAAAAAAGAGGGAAATGAAAGTGAAGTCTCGCCCGATGCGTTAACACTGGAACAGGAATAAAAATGGGTCAAATTAAAAAATCAATGCACATACATAGAATACAATAGAGTGTAATACAAGTAATGAAGGAAAACACCAAATAATATAGAAAAGTGTAAATTGAAAAATATATTCTGGTACTATTTAAGAATTGGTCATCCATTTAAACTAGGCATAGCGTTCTCTTCGTAATTTAAACTAATTGCTCCAAGAGGGTATTCGGATCAAAAAGAGTGTTATAAAATATATTGTCAATTTTTGTTTTATATTTCTTTTTTCAAATTATCTTTGTTGCCTCTTCCTAATTTTCACACATTTTTAAGCATAGCATATCTACCAGAAGAAAAATATAGAATGATTTAATATATTTTTTAGCGGATTCACCAAACAAAAGAATTTGATATGGTTGTACCTTATACTGATACTGAGATAGGTTTAACAGTTTGTATTGTCGATAAAACCTCTTGCCAATAAACTGGTGAGGTCGACGGGAATTCACTATAAAAAAACATAAACTGAATCATCATCTGTTGTCATGGAGTGGTTACCGTTTGTTAAAATGCCATGGTTCTGGTGTTTTGATAGACATGTTACCACTTTTTTTTCTTTCTTCCTTTTTTTTGTGTACTATCTACAGATAACATCTTTAAAAAAAATAAATTGATAACGGCTGCAAATTACGCTGGAAGGAATTTGTTAAGCTAGAAAAAAATACAAAGCTAGTCATTGTTTGGCATTACTGAGTCTTGACCCAGTTCATAAAACTGCACCATTAAAAAAAAAAGAAACGAGGATATGATTCTAAGGATTAGAACAAAATGCCCAGAACGATTTCCTTCCAGCCCTCATGGTAACACAAAAAAATAAAATTTTCCCACCGATGAAGACCCAGTCATTAATAAAAAGCCAGGAAGGGCAAAAAATTACTATTATAAACAAAACAACCAAATTGCCAGTACCTGCAAATGAAGACATTCTAGGTGATATACAAACTCACAATATACTATGTATTATAAAATTCTTTCATTTTGTGGTCCGCTTGACCAATATATTACAATTCATTAAGTTTTTAGTTGAGATAAAAACCTTAATTAATCTATGTATTATAAATAAATAGAGGAAAAATTCAGGATCAAGCTGAATAGTTTAAATCTGTACACACAAGTTTTACAAGTAAACGAAATTAAATTGTATTCTCTCTCAGTATCAGTTTACAGTTATATATCTGGGAATAGCCCTACATGCCAAGCTGTTGGAAAGATAGGACAAAACAATACAAAATAAAATATTGTCACGCTCCCTCGCTGACTTTGTAAAAAGTCTCTCCGTCTAAGACTCGCAAGGTGAGGGCTCACCATCCTAGGTCCTAGGTGGGGTTGACACCCTCCAAGGTTCGCAATTTTCATAATCTAAGGCTGTTGATATGAACCAGTGTCACTTGTGATGGAGTGGGAGAATGTGAATCAAAATCACAAGTTAAGAGTGAAAACCGAAGTGAAAAGGTTAGATAGTGCCAGTCATCACAGTTTGCAAAAAAAGATATCTAAAGGGATTCATCATCACAAGACAATCCAGTTCAAGATCTACGATTGTTAATACATGAGTGCGACCAGTTTGATTCTCATTTTCTGCTATAAAAGCATACTTTGATGAGATATTACATAGCACAAAAGACAAACAGAACTGCAAACCAAATAGAAAAAAACTCTTACCCAATATGGACATATGGCACCAACGTAAGTACAACGATAATTAAAAAATATCCTTACATACAGAAGCCACCTTAACATAGAAGGTTGAACAGGACAAAGCCTTACCTCATACAGTGAAATAAATTAACGATTAGCCGATTGTAAATTTAATTCTAAAAATGGGTTTATAAAAATCGTTGTAATATTAATGATTAGCATGGAAAGATGGGTTTCACAACATTGTAAGCATTACCCTACTATAATCTCTCGTCCCTGGACTGGTCAAATTTAGGGGTAATAAAAGCGCAATTTGTTTTTGAAAAATGAGTTTTTAAATTGTTAATACGTTGTAAAATTGTATCGCGACCAATTCGATATTGTACAGTATTTTTTATTACAATAACGTTTCCGCGGGTTTAAATATTTGTTTCAAACATACTAACGAGGTTATTTCATTTTTTTTGTATATAGTAAAATATAATAAATTTATCAAGGAATTAATATTTTGAGATTAATTATGGTTTCTCCGGATCATTTGAACATGAGTCAGGGTCGACATTAATTTTTTAAATGTTTTTAACTACTTAGATAATCAAGAGATAATAGATAGTATGTCTTGATTTCTTTTTAAATTGTAAGTACTTACTCTTTTATTCTATTCTTTTTGACAAAATGTTCTTTTATTCGCCAACAGAATCACGGCTTATTCAAGTAAATGGACTTGTTATGAGAGATCGAGTTAAAATGACAACTGTGACTGGAACACGGCTGAAAAATCACACTCGGGTTGAAGACTAGGTTGGCAGCATTGTAATTGGACGGTGGAAAACAAAAAGTCTTAGAATATGCGGAAAGGCGCCCCCTTCACAAAATTTAACAAACCAAACGGGGTGACACACACAAAAATAAAAATACGTTTCCTTTGTCAAAAACATTATTAAAAAAAATCTTTTTTTTAAAATAAATTAGTTAATAATAAAAAAAACAACGAACCTATATGCGCCTGGCTCGGGAAGGATCGCCACCGCTCGGCCGGACCCCTTGACAACAATGGCGGCCGACTCTCCCGGAAAAAAAACCCGTTCGTACTAGAAAATCACTTCCAATCTCGACGCGATTTAAGAAAAAAACTGAATATTAAAGACCACCGACAGAAGGGAATCTTAAGAAGAAAAAAACAGTCTTACATATGTAAAAATTAGTTCCAATTTATCTGTTAAATAAAGTTTTTTGTTTTTGTTTTTTTTTTTTTTATTGGAAGAAAAGGACAGGTTGTTTTTATTTTGTTGTTGAATGAAATTGAAAAACAGTTTCGACTTGATTTTACTTACTTATTTTTATAGATTGGGATTTATTTATATTTTTAAGTCTTGATGGGTTGTTGGTATTGAGAACACTCTTGTTCCAGTGTTCGACACGCCGTGTTTTCCCAAAGGGCGAGCCGGAAGTGAGAAACTGCTACCGTACACGCACTGTCCGGGCCGGTAATAGTTTAAACAAATATAAAAGTAAACAATTATAAATTAAATAAACAAACCCGAAGTTGTTTTTAATATTAAAAGGAATGAAAAACATGACATCATAACCTAAATGGGAGGTTCCGTGTTTGGAGGCCGTGAATAAAAAAATGAAACATTGTACTCACCGGATTTTTCTTTCCAAACGGATCGTAGTTTTCCTCCGATCTTGTGGATTGAAGAAATAAAATCTCGTCCTGTGTCGGTCGCCCTTCTTTTTTTCTGTTTATGTTTTCTTGAAATTCACTGTGAGTTTATTCCTTTTGGTAATGAAACTGAGAAACGGGCCCCGACGAGGCAAACATCTTTACCACATTGTCCTGTTCCCTACTGAAGCGACTCATGGCAAGGAGCATGCGCCGTGAAGACGCCCCCCTCCACAAAACGAAACCAAGGAATTGACGATCCAGGAAGAAGATTGGGACATACAACTTAAAGTTTGGAAATTTCCCTCATCCCATCTAAATTTAATAATAAAATAAAAACGAACATATAAAATTAGAAGTAACAACACTGATGATGCAATTCTTATTCAATACGAGCCGAAGGTCGTGGTTCGACTCCCGCTCAACACTCACTTTTTTTTCATCTCGACCAAGACCTTACATAAAAAGAATAATTGAATATGAAAGCTAATATTTTGAAAATATTTAAAATTAAAACATAAATGGTTCCCCAATGGTTCTTCCTTTGGTTCAATTCTTTTCTCCTCTTGGTTTTTTCTAATCTTCATTTCTCCAAATAATTAGAATGAAATTGAAAAAAATATTTCTTAATATTCATTCCACAGTTGGTATGAATAAGGTATTAAACTTCTCACACTTCATGATAATGAGGACAGAAAACTATTATTATTATTAAAGAGAAAAATCCAACAGGAATGAAACTAAAATGGAGAGATAAAAAAATAACGATGATAATCCAATACTCATGGCTCCAAGGGACGACATGGATAGGATGTTTGTATTTAACCAAAACTTTTAAAATAAACTTACGTACCAAAAAAGAATGAGAATGATAGGAAAGGCACCATCTTTATGTGCATAGATGGATATACACCACAAGAACGTACAAGGTATGAAATCAAGAACATAGCCATGTTAGATAACTAAGCAGCCATTAAAACATTAAGCAGCACATCATTAGTTCAAAGATGGTGCTGAACTGCAAAACCAAATTAAATATATTAGGTACATGAAACAAAGTCATCCTCTGCTATGGGAGAAGAAGACAACAAGAAAGCGGACACTCTTGCATGAAAAGGTATATACACCGATACGACTACAGCCCTTCGGTGGCATAGGAACCCTCATTATGAATGAGTAAAAAAAAAAATAAATAAATAAATAAATAAATTTAAAAAATAAATAAAATTAAAAAAGAGACACCAATATCCCTATATATAATCTTTTTTCTAAGAAATAAAATTATTATGCTTTTAGTATCTGACTTTTAATGAAGAAACAGAAGTGTTAAATAAATTTATATATGTTTAGTGGGCTAATTGACCAATTATTTATTTCAATTAATTTATAGCTCAAGTAGTTAGACTAAAATCATATTGAGTGAATGGGCATAGGTTGTAAGTGGCCATGATTCGATTCAGCATGAATTCACCAACTGACCAAAACAAATGATCTATTATTGGATATGCTATTACATTCCATCATTCTTCGATGTATCAGGGAGTGTAGTGAAAAATTTGTTCCTTTATATTCAACAAAAAATATTTTCTGAAGTGGCAAAGAGGCACATAAAATTGGAGTTTATCATGGATTTCTTGGATTTTCTATTCAATTATTAATTAATTTGAAAATAAAAAATAAACAAAATAATTTAAGATCGAAAATATTGAAGTAAGATTTAATGGGAGGATGATAGGATTTATCATTGTGACAGTTTAGTTTGAAATATAATGTATGAAGAAATTAGATAGAAGCTTCATTGATTTTGGCATATTCAAGAATAGGTGGAACGAGTGAATTATATAGTTGGTAGGTAGCAAGAAAGATTTTTGAACTGGTAGACCGAACATTTTAAAGGAACGGTTTTTGATTTCTTGTAAGTGTAGATTAAAGGTAAGTTTACCATCAAAGATGATACCAAGATTTATAATACTAGTTACTCTGTTTAATAACCTGGCATTAATGGTAAAAAGGTGGAAAATGGGAATTTTTTATTTTAAAAAATTATAATACAACATTTAGAATTATTTAAGAATAGTTTCTTAGTTTGTGTGTTTATAACGCAAGTTAGAATAAATTTATATATATATTTTTAGGTTGTTAGTAAATAGAAGAAACTCGGCACCAGATAGAGAAAGATAATTTAAAGGGGAAAGAGAAAAGGACCAAGACCTTGTGGCACACATATAAAACAGAAAAGGGACTCTAAAAGACTCGATTTTCACTATTAGAGTACATTCAGATAAATAACAGTGCGGCCAAAGCTTTAGATTATCTAATATTCCATTCACTTCTAGTTTCTTAATAAGAATGTTATGATCAATTTCAAGGCCTTGGAAAAACCTACGCATACAGAATCGACCTGACAATCATCGGCTATATGTTTCAAATGTAATTTTGATACATTAGCAAATTAGTAACTGTTAATCCGCCAGTTAGGCGTTATTTCCATGCGCTGGATATAAGTACAGATAGAAGAAATGCTGTGCACATACTGAGGAGGAGACTGTACATTTTATGTTTCTGTGAAGGTTTAGATGCAGGTTCTACTAGGACAGGAAAAACTGTATTAAGGATCCACTATGGAGGTTGATTAACAACCTGAAGCTGGCAAGTGAGTTACAAAAAACAGGGGAGCACAATAGATCTATTCAGGTTGATGTTCACTAGGCCTTGTGAATGCCTCTTTTATCCCTATCCCTATCGTTGTCACTTCTGACCCAGAATTAGGTAAAAAGATTAAATTAATAATAAAGTTACTCCTTAAAAAATTTGATTATAAACCAAATGGCAAGTGTTTAGGAGAATTGTTTTCATGCAAAGAAAAGTTAGCTGCTTATTTCTACAATATCCATTTTTGGAAAGGACAGATTGTACACAATTCTTAATGTGCAAGGTAAAAATTGCCAAGAAGTGATTAAGTGGCCCATATTTCTTTGAAAATATCATAATAGGGCAAATCGCACTTCCTTTCCTCCAGGCCTATATCTAGTTCAAAACCTGCAGTATCACGTAAATATGATTGAGAGCTTCTCTACCTCATATCACCAATCTTTTTTCAAATAATTATACATGCTAGTTATAAGATTTATGACATTTATGTCATATGATCCTTAAATAATTTGCTCATGTGCTAAACACATCAACTTTTTTCTTTTTCTTTTTCTTTTTTCTCAATTTAATATTTATTTATTTTTAAGCAGATGTTTATTTAATGTTTTTTTTTTTTGTTATTTTTATGAAATGAGTTATCTGTTGCCCTGCTGCCTGGTGGATGGTTGCCGCGTGTTCTGAGTGGTCATCACCTTGGTCGTCTGCTCATAAGTGGTGTGATGTTCTGACCTCTCTGATTTTTCCACTTTTTCCTTCGCCTGTTCCTCCTTCGCCTTTTGTTCTGCTTCCCTTGCGGCTGAAAGCGCCTTGTCTAACGCACCAGGGTTTTTAGCGGCACAACATAGCATCGCTAGGTCAAAGGGTGTCATGTTGTTAGATGGAGATGGCGCCTGGATCTTTTTTAGGAGCGATGGCTCGCCGAGTACATCACAGATCTATAAATTTCCTTTAAGCTGTTTTAAACAAGCATTTCTCGTTCCTTAAAATATTTTATTTGTTGTTTCCTTAATTAATTTTAATTCGCTAGCATTATTTTGTGCTCCCTATAAAGTTTAGTTTAAGAATGAATTAACAAAAAAAAAATGTTTTAAATAGTGAATTTTTTTAATTTATTGTTTTTTGCCCTGGTCGTCTGGCATGGATTCGCCAGGTGGTTTGTTGGCGTTGGCGGCATTCTGTGCTCTGGCTGCATTGGCGGCATCCTGGAACGCTCCAGGGTTTTTCGTAGCGCAGCACATCATTGCCAGGTCGAACATGGTCGCCGGACCGGTCTTCTGCCTGTCCTGAATCCTCTTGAGGAGTTCTGGGTCGCTGAGCACCTCGCAGATCTGCAACACCTTTCAACTGGTTACCCGAAGGCCAAAAGAACAGTGACAATAGGACAATTTGTTGTTTGTTGTGTTAATCAAGACCATCTTTGACTTTGGCCCAGTATAAACCAGTGTTGCCAACATTTCAAGCCAAAAAAATCCAACCAATTTTTATTTCAAAAACAAAAAAAAACTAATTTTTTTTTCATTTTAATTTCTTAACATCCACCCCAACTAAAAAAATAATTGTTTCCATAGTTCAAGTTCTATTTTTTTTTAATGTTTTAACATACTTATTCCCTAAGGATCTACTATAGTCACTATTGGGGTTGTTGAGGTGGTTCAGGAGTTGATGTGAGTCCGATCCGGTGTGTACCTCTTGTCCAAAGAAAAATCAAAAGGTAACTGCGTATACCGAATCAATGAATGGAATATACTAGCCTGGAGTCTGCCTACTGAACAATACACTTTAAAAAGTTTCAAACCTTTTCAACCAAGATAACAAGAAAAATCACTTAATTAAGTCACTCGAGCGTGAATTAAAGAACATAACAGCCCTTTATATTGATAGCATTCATTGCTCAAGAATGCTAAAAGTTAAACTAAATGGAAGGAAAAATGAATGACCACATGACCACATTCTGGATAAATTTACCAGAAAACAATCCAAGTTCCTAGACATGTCAACGAGGAAAACAAAAACGTCTCTATCAGTGGCAAAAATAATATAAAATAATAAACTTTATACAGGCCAATCCTAAAAAATGAGAAAACAAACAGATGTCTGTCGAGGCTGATGAGCTTTTTTTCTTTTTCTTCTTTTTTTTTTTTTAAATAGAGTGAGCACTAGTACACTTTTCAAAATTGGGAATAAAGGTGTCAATTATGCAATAGAATAGGTCGTACTGGAAGAAAGGTAGACCTTACTGACCAGTCACAATGTTGCAAAGGGAGGGATAGAGAGAGAGACAGACAGAGAGAGAGAGAGAGAGAGAGAGAGAGAGAGAGAGAGAG
>CM077110.1:8160940-8173363 GCA_039619505.1 Cimex hemipterus | reverse complement strand
TTGGTTTCTGTGGTTCTACCACATCTGATTTCGCTCTTTCAGGCTACTAATTTCAAATAAATTACGGTTATGTTAATATTATAGATTGTTAACACTGTATTCCATTGTAACAAAATTAATCTTTATTACTTTTATTTAAATAAATTAATCTTTCTATTTGTCTCTTATTAGCGAAAAGTGTTTATAACATAGTGAAGGAGAATACAATCACTCAGTTGATGAAACCTCATCTTGTAATCTATCTCGACATGCCAGTGAGCAAGGTGAAAGAGAATATTGTGAAGAGGGGCCGGGATCACGAGGTGAATTCGAAGGCGTTGACTGACGATTACCTCCTCGACATTGAACATGGGTACAAGTGTACTTACCTTCCTGAGATCTCGACCCACGCCGAGTTGTTAGTATACGACTGGTCGGAAGGCGGTGACGTCGAGGCAGTCGCTGAAGACATAGAGCGAATCGATTTTGACTGTTACAGCAAATACGACAAAAAGCTCATCGACTGGAAAAAGCCCAAGGAGAACATATGGGCTGAGCACAGGCGCAGGTACGCCGACCAGAAGGACGAGCTCATGGAACTGTTTGACATACCACTTTTTAGCGCTCCTGAACTAATAGCACCGGGAGAGGACGTTAAAATTTGGTCTGAAGTATGGTATTCGGTAAGTCTTAAATTTCAAATTTACTTACTGTTAAAATTTAATATTTTTATTTTTTAAGGCACCTGGGATGGAATATAAACAAGGCTACAACGTAAATAAAGGGGAAAGTGTATTGTTTAATACCAGAGAAAATAAATACGTACCATATTAATTTATAAAATAAAATGTAAATAGCCAATAAAAAATAAACTTGTTTAATAATAAAAAAATAAATAATTATCAGTCTGATCCATGCTAATTATAATTTAAAAAAATTAAATCTAACCTTATGTATCATACTGGTCTTTCCAGAAATATATTCCTGCCACAAGCCCTTAGTCTAGCATACCATCCATGCCATCGAATTCATAGATATTATCATTCCATAAATTCAAAGATTTTTTTTCCCTCTTTAATATTACAGAACACAAGCTGTTTCTTTCCTGTCTTGGGAATTCATTAAATAAAGACAATTGTTTCTATTTACATAATTAAAAATACAATGTTACAATGTACCTTTAATTTCTGACAAAAGTAATACAAAAATTACAACACTATTGTACAAAGCGTATTATGCTGTAAGTCATGAATGCTTCCCATAAAAAATTTACCTCTGTATTTTATACTTTTAATCACCTGGAATGCTGAAATGGAACCAACACATTGAATAAATCTAAACAAATTTCAAGGAGTAAAATGCAAAATATACTTTATTCATTATTTACATTATTTTAAAGTATAATTTTTTTTAAACCTTTTTATTTTATTTATTAATGTATTTCAAAGAGATAATAAAAACAAATAAAAAGTTTAAAAAAAAAGACAGAAAGAAAATAAGATAGTGAGAAAAAACAACTTATATATATTTAAAAAAAAATTCAATGTTGACGCTTATTAAGTGCAACCCTTGAAAATAAAGTCTAGCTTAGGAAAAACCAAAAATAAATACAAATTGGGTATTGTTACTTTTTACAACATCCTCTACGATCTCGCCTTAGTGCCGGTATTTCACCTGTAAAGGACAATTGTATCAATCTCAGGTTGCGGTTTTAACAGGAGGGACTTACCTGGTGAACGTCTTCTTACGATTGCGTGACGGCTCCTTGCTGTCACGCTACCACTTCCCATGTTGAACATTTGCCCTCCAACTGCGACAGAAATAAATGATATATCATTTAAAAGAAGATAAACTTATGACATATAAAAAAAAATAAACATGAAAAAGTAAGTTTGTTTATTAATTAATTTTGGTGTTTAATTGAAAATAAAAGCTGGAGGGAATAATAAACATGTATTTCATTACTCAACGATTAGTTTAATTATTTTTTCATTGGGGGAAGAGATTTGGCGTGTTCAATGTATAACTCACCACCCGGTACAAATCCTCCAGTAGGAAAGCTAAAACCTGAAATTTATTTAGTATTTTATACCTTATCCACTATCAATTAATAAAAAAAACCTAAATAAGCTTTTCAAAAAATAAATAAATTGAAAATGTAATAGTTATTTTGTTTTTGGCTAACCTCCAGCATTAAATGAGAATGGTTGCATGGCATTAGTTGTCTGGTTCTGTTGCGCACCGAACTGGAACATACCGGGAGGTTGTTGGGGCTGCTGTGGCGTGCTCGCTGTGAAGTTGAAAGCAGGCTTGGGCGTCGACTGGGCACCGAATGTGAATGGTGTTGACTGGTTGAACGATGAGCCAAAACTCTGCGTCGCAAAATTAGACGTCGGAGTTCCAAATGTTGGCGCTGTTTGTGTAGTACCAAACTGTGGGGCTGAAGAGGCTGGCTGCGCCGCACCGAAAGTAGGCATCGAGGTCGATCCAAATGCCGGCGTTGTTGATGGCCCTGGCGTGCTGAAGTTTGGCGTGAACATACTACTGCCAAATGTGGACGCAGTCGTTGACGGAGTCGCAGCTGCTGTGCCAAAAGTCACTGTGGGAGCTGATGGTGTACTGCCGAACGAGGATGTCGATGCTGCTGTGAAATTGAAAGCCGTCGACTTAGCTGGTTCTGAGGGTTTTCCAAATTGAAACTTGAAGCCGCCTTTCTCTTCAGGCTTCTGCGTGCTGAAGTTGAAACTCGAAGAGGGCTGGGTGAAAGACTGATTCGTCGCCATCGTCATCGTCGTTGTGACAGCATTATAAAGAGAAGAACTCGATGTCATTGCAGAAAATAGATTACCAAAACCTCCTGCTGATTCTCCAGGCTTTGTACTTGTAGTACCAAACTGAAACTGTGGCTTGTCTGTTTTACCACTGCCAAATGGAAAACTTGGCATGGCTGGTGTCGTACTTTTATTAAATGTAAAACCACCTGCTGTGGAAAAAGATGTCTTTTCAGGTTCTTTTTCCGGAATTTTCTCCATGGCTGGACTCGTGAATGAATTTGACTGGGTTGCAGTAAAAATCGAGTTTGTCACTGCCGTGGTTGCACCAAATTTTGGTGCTTCTGTTGTAGTCGAAGAAAAAACAAACTTTTGTGTTTCTACAGGATCTTTCTGCACTGGAGCGGTGATTCCAATCAATTTTGGGGCTTCTTTTTTCTCTGGCTCCTTTGTTTCCTTGTCTTCTTTAGTATTGAAAATAAAACTCGACATTTTTGGTGTAGAATCCGAAGAAGTCGTCGTACCGAATGAAAATCCAACAGGAGCGACTTGTGTTGTCGAAGTAGAACTCGTCGGTGTTAAATTGAACTTGCTGACATCAACCGGCGTTGAAGGAGACATTGGCGTGATCGTCTTGGCCGAATCATCTTTAAATTTACTTGGCTCCGGAGGCTTAATGAAGTTTAAATTTACCTCAGGCTTGGAGGCAGATGTTGCAGTTGAGGTCGCCATAAATGAAAATGAAGGAGTGGCAGCACTAGTGGAAATGGCAACTCGCGTTGGAGAGTCAGATGGTTTTGTACTCGTCTGTTCAGCTTTCTTGGCGAGCTGGGCAATTGTGCTGAGCTGGAATCCAGACAAGCCTGGTGACTCCTGCTTTGGCGGTGGCACAGCCGATGGCGTTTCTTCCGGGCCCATCAGCCCTGGCTTCGGAACTGGCGCCATTTCAGGATAAACATGTGCAAACTTACTCAGCGCTGACAACAAAATGGTCTTTGCTGCTGCATCTGTCACATTCCTTTCTCTAATAGGAGCTAAACAATAAACAATAAAAAAACTACTTCCGATTGACTTTTATTACACAACTCACAGCGTCTCCTATAGGTTTCTTCTTGGGGGGGTTGGACAGCAGGAGGTTGGACAACGACTTTTGCCTGGACAGGAGCTGGTTTGGGAATATCTTCAACTTTATCTGTACCAATGCACTTGTCTTCCATTGTGTCTGTCATCTTCACTCGCATCTCCTCCTTGACCTTATCCACATTCTTTTCTCTCTTTCTCTTCGTCTTCACACCTGCGAATTAATATATTCAAACGAATTTAAAAAATACATGGGAGAATTATTATAAAAGTTACGTTTGTGATGGATAGGGACGAGGTGGTAAAGCCCAAGCAGACCGACACTTGAGCTGAGGGAGCTGAGTATTTCGTTGTTCCTACGTTTCGGCTGAGGTCCAGCTGTGTCATTCGGTAAACGCGACCTCTTACCATTGCGATTCTCCTCCCCATTCAGTACATCCTCTCTATTATTTGTATTTCTGTCATTACCGCTCCTACTATATAATTTATTACATATTACTTTTGTATAAAATATAATTTGGAATTAGCTTACTTCTGATCAGTGTCGATGAAACTGTCATTCTCAAGTTGAGACATATAAAGGTTGTGATGATGCTCTGATTTGCTCCTTTTGAATGAATCTTCACTTTCATCAACCCGCCCAGACGCACGCTTCCTACATATTTCCTTGAGTGCTTGGACCACGTTGCGAGACGATTCGCCTTTCTGGTTTGCTTCATCCCGCGATTCGTCAAGCGAAGAGTCGGACAGGCCAGTGAACCGGCTCCCGGGCTTTGACAAGCGTATCTTCACCTGCTTGGGCGTCATGGGGTTCCTGACAGATGCCTCTTGTTGGTCGCCAAACCATGGGAACTGGCCTACGCCGAGACGGTCGCTGTTGCTGTTGTGCACCCAACGCTTACCACCCCCACTGCTTAATGAACTGTAACACCAAGTTATCTCTTTTATAAATTATTTTGACACAACATATACACTCTCAAAACTCAATACCAGACCACTTTTCACATAATATACAATCGCATAAATACATATTACCACAATAAATACAAAAAAAAAATCAGTAATCTTACATATTAAATGTAAAATATATTATACACCCAGTCAAGAGAGTGTACTGTTTACATCAATGCAAATATGTACAATATTAATGAGCAAATGAATAAATAAATACCGACATACATTTCATGCATTGTTCGTTCTTTAATTAATGCAGATTTTGAAAGAAAAAAAATTTCAGGTGCTTGTCAAATCAAATCTAATTTATATATTATAAATTAATACTTTTGTTAAATTTTCTACAAAACATTAGTTTACATTAAATTTTATAAGAGTGAGGGCCTGCTAAATTAAATATGTACAAACTAGATTCTCTCCTTTTTTTTATATTAAAAGTAGATTTTTTAGTTATTACTACATTCTCATAAGCCAATCCACAGTGCAGCAGGGATTTCAATCTTATAGACAGGGAAAGTCTTGACTACCTTGTGGATGATGACAGACTCAAAATGCTGATTGAAGAAAATTAGTATTGACTACTCAACCATTCGCCATCAGAAGTAAATTGGTAAAGAAAAGTAGCTCGCAAAGTGATTACATGCAAACGGACAGAATCTGAAAGAAATCGACGCTTTGAAATTTGCCCATCTCTTTATATTGTGCCCATTCTGCCAAAGTCATCAGTCTAAACAACATGTGTGGTGATAAATGGATCTGTACAATAACAGGAGACCAGTTGGGCAAGGATGAAGCGCCAAAACACTTCATGAAACCAAATCTGCATCCTAAAAAGATCTGAATCAAGATCGAAACATCAGCACCATAAAGAAGATGATTTTTCTAAACCTACATCACACAAGACTGCAACCCATGATCTCCAAATAATTATTAATTAATGGTCACTAAACACTACACATAATTCAGGAAAATATAGATAACAACCCCAGCAGTACTCCAAACAAACATAAATGTAACTTTTCGGAAATGGTTAACATCAATGTTCTCTTGTTGTTTTGTCATCAAATGCCTCCCTCCTCTTTCAAAACACTAAAAAACCATCCTGACCCTTAGAAAAAGAATAAAAATACATCAGCCTTATTTGTTACTGGTGTGGGATCTCTAATTTTGGAAAAAAGAAAGTGAATAGTTTTATACTTTTTTGAAGGCTATTTTAAAGTTATCAGAAAAGATAATTGTGTTCAATTTATGTGATAGGCTGTGAACGAATGGATGTGTACATTAGTTAATGTATTTGATAGAATGTATGTAGTGTTATTAGTGATAGTACATGGTGTTAATGTTGAATTTTAGTTGTTTGTTATTTATTTAGGGTAGTGATTATTATACAGGATGTGTATTATATATGTATAATATTGCATCCTATCGTTATGTTAAAAGATTCACTGCTCATGATAATAACCCTGTGAAGTAGCCCTTCAGCCATGTTTATTACTGTATGGAGGGTACGGTGTGATGTGAATTTGATGTAGTGATCTGGGTTCATTGGTTTTTAATACCAATCTGCAGTCAATGTGTTCCTTTCCCAAGGATTCAAAATCAAACACTAACACTCACAAAAATGAAACATCTTATCAGAAACTTGAGGGATTGTACAAATTTATTTTCACAACTTATGTGTATTTGTATAATTTAAACAATGTGTATAAACAGCCTTGAAGAGGATCTCAATAAACGTTGTCACGATAAAGAAAAACTTTTTCTAAACCTTCTAAACCTACATCTCACACCTCAATCTCTAAATAATTATTACTTAACGGTCACTAAATATTACACATTTACTATTTATATTGAATCAATTGTTAATTTTATTTTATTACACAATTTTATTGTTTGTTACTATTGTGAAAGCTTTTGAGCGTTGACAGTGTCGTCCATATTGCTGTTTTGCTTAGAGGGTGAAACTAAATATATTTTGATTTAAGCAGATAAAAATATAGAATACAACAAGCGGATTTCATTTTTGAATAGATCCAATTTTGTGGTTATGTTCGGTAAGAAAAGGGTCGCGGTTTTTATTTTATATTTAATAATAAAACATCGATAAAACTCACTCATCCAAATTCTCCTGAGACGTCTTGTTCGACCTCCTGGAGTCGTAGCCGGCGAAAAGGCCACTCGCGCTCGCCTGGAACGGCCAGGACATCGTCTCTCCTCTTCTGGTTCTCTTTGAACGCGTGTGCCGCAGATGTGCAGAATCGTCAGACACTTCGTGAAAATAGTTCGCAAAGCTGGATCGACTTACTCACGAGTTACCGGGGTGCGGCCGGCCTCGTGCCGCCATTATAACCACTCCGTAGGTTACAACTCATTTTACCAATAAATTTTCCCTCCAACCTCCCAAAAAATTATAATAATTAAATAATATTTACATCTAATTTGCCAAAATATTTTAATTTCTAAAATAAACTTGTATCATCATTTATCAAACAAATTTAAAAAAAAATTAAAATTAATATTTAAAAATAAAAATTTCAAGGCAGTCGTGGCGGGCACATTTTGCCAGTTCCACTGAGGGCCCGCACATTTTTGTTCTTATCTAATAGAAAAATATTTATGAAGAAAACTGATGTAAATAATTAAAAAAAGACTTCAAACATATATACCGTTGTGTAATTTAAACAAAAGGAAATAAAATTTAAGGTAATAAAAGTTAATAAGTTAAGATTCTTGCAGGTCCATGCATGTGAGGATATTGAAAGATGCCTCATTCAAGGGGGTAGAGTTTTTACTGTATTTTTACAATTTGCCACACAGGTCGTTTAGATGTATGTAACGTTTCAATGGCCATTTTATAGAAATTAAATATTATTAAAATAACAAAACTTGTATGTTTTTAAGAAAAAAGTAAAAAGATTCACTTATTGAAAGAGAAAACTTTGCATGATAGTCAGGAGAAGTTTACTTTGATTTTAACTTATGTACATTTTCTTTATCGGGCAAACGGTTCAACATTTATTGAGATCATAACATGTAAGATGTGAAAAAAAAATTATTTGTTGTAATTTGTATTATTTATTTGCAGATTCTGAAATGCAGTCTGCTGTGACGTAGGTTTCTGGTTTCTAAAACCATTTTATTTATCGTTTCAAAGTTTCAATCTGTATTTATTATACAAATACATCTAAGATGTGAAAAAATTAATTTATACAATGATAGAAATTTTAAACTCATTCATAGTATTTGTACTCACTCAAAGTGTTGGTTTTCTGTGTAAATATGTCACTACTGTGTGACCTATAAGATTCTACAAATGATCATTAATTAACTGTCACTAAATATCACACACTTTTGTATTAAGTTCTTGCAATTATGGTTGTTGGCAATAAAAATAATCTTGATCCATTGATATGGTCTTTCATTTGTCCAAGGCGAGTAAAAATAAGCTTTAAAAATTAAAAATAATGTAAAATGATATTAATGATAAAAATAATGTAAAATGAAAACTTGCTCTCATTAAGTTAATATTGTGTTTGAGAGCAGGAGTTGTGAGCTCAGGTAATAGTTTTATACATTTAAAAGAAAAAAAACATTACACATTCAGTTTATAAACTATTGATTATATAATTAGATAATATTATATAATTTTTGAAGTTATTATTTTTTTAGTATATTACTTTGAAAACTTTCTTTTCTTTAATCTTATATGTACAAAAAAATATAAATTGAACATAAGAAGGAATGTAATTTATATCAATTTAGTTTTGGTAATTATTCAGAAATCGTAAGATGCAGTCTGGTGTGATGTAGGTTTCTGAAAAACATTTCCTTTATCATGCCAACGTTTTGATCTTTGGTGGACCACGAAATTAGTGAGTTTCGATCTTTATTGAGATCATATTCAGGGCTTGGGATTTACAAACATTGCTTACATTTAACAAATACAAATTGAATGGGAGAAAATTTGGTTTTATACAATGCAAAATATATATATTTTTCCATATTCAATCAAAGTATTTCTACTCATGTATACATTTTTCAATATTTTAGCTTTCGTTTTCCTATTTATCCCTTTCTATATAATTGTGATAGGATATTCTGACCGAACCAGTAACAACGTTTTTTCCCTTCATTGGTTCTTTTCATCTAAAAGAAGCTGACACATTATACAAAAACCTTAAAATGTTTGTACTAATACAAACTAAACAGACCTCAGTAAATCTAGCTGAAGAATATTTCTTAAAATTTTAAATTTAGAAAATAATTTTCTAAACTTTTTTACTAAGGCAATAATATGACACTTGAAGTTTACTATCAAAAATTTAATATAATATTTAACTTCTTTAGGAAAGGGTCCAATCATTCGAGTCAAATGAATTTTTGTGGGAATTTAATATTATATTTGGGTAAATTTTGATTTGAGAGCCTGATTTAATGAGTTTAGTTTTATGTTCATTTAAAAGAAGAAATTACTTACTAAGAAATTAATTACTATAAGTGCATGGTTAATGTTATTATTTTACTTTTACAATTCTTGCTAGAAAGAAGTATAGCTGTGTGATTAGCAACTCACAATATTGTACTGGAGAATTTAAGGAAAGTGTTAATGTAATTTACAAAAATAATAATAAATAAATAAAGGCCCTAAAACACCTTCCTGTGGGACACCACAATTATTGTAGTCGCGATTATTAAAATTTTGACTTATTTTCATTGTTTGAGACCTATTTAACAAATAATTGTTGATGAAAGTTATATAGTATTAGTACAATATATAGTATTTTAATGATATACAGGGTGAATTGCTACTCGTGCTACAAACTTCTCCAGTAGATTCTTCACCCTAAAATGAACAAAAAAGTTCATATTGTCCATGGTCCGATTCTCAACCATTTCAGAGTAATTTCGCTTTTTATCGATTTTGAAAGATATCACGTCCTGGGGTCGGAAAATCGTGATATCTTTTAATCTAAAAATTTCTCTGAAAATCTAATAGCACCGTTGAAATTCCCGTTAATTTTTCAATAAGAAGATGATGGTGGCAAAATGTTTGGGCTAATTTTTTGTGTTTTATTTCAGCCAGAACTACAAAAAGAGTGGAAAATTGTGTAAATCGGAAAGTGCATAAAGTAATCCAGAGTTTCTAATTTTAGTCTCAGAAGGCAGCAAATTTGAGGAAAACTACCTGATTTAATAACGCTTCCAACGCACTCGTCATTTTCTTATTTAGTGGTTGTGAGACCAAGATGTTGATGACAAAAAGAGAAAAAATGGTGGTTCAAGGATTGCTAATGTTTGAGAGTTCAACTTTTTAGATTGGAAAAAACATATACATAGAAACTCACCAATAATTTTTAAAATTCATTTATTTTTATTCATTTTAGTTTTTGTTCAAATTGAAAACCGTTCTCCGAAATACACAAACGTGCCCGTTTTCTCATACTTCCAACTGTCACACCAAAACTGAGAACACGTCTAAGTTTTTCAGCAGCGGTGAAGATCCTTGCTCTCAAATCGTCGACGTTTGTCACTTCAGTGGGATAGACTAGTTCCTTGAGATATCCCCAGACGAAGTAATCCATGGGGTTAAGATCAGGAGATCTTGGTGGCCATGGAACTGTCCCACCACGGCCGATCCATGTTTCGAATGTTCGATTCAAATACGCCTGAACTAATCTAGAGGAATGTGGAGGCGCACCATCGTGCTGAAAAATTATGTTTCGTCTCAATTGTAAAGGAAGGTCCTCCAGCAAGGTGGGCAGCATGTTTTGGATAACATTTAATTAAATTGGGCCAGTTAATCTTGCCGGAAAATCTAAGTAGGGACCGATGAGGACATTTCCAATAACTCCCGCCCAAACATTGATTGAAAAACGTCTTTGGGAATGTTGCTGACGACTTGCATGTGGGTTTTGATGGGAGTATTGGTGCAGATTATGGGTGTTAAATACTCCGTCTCGGGTGAAATTTGATTCATCTGACCACAAAATTCGATGAAAGAAGTGATGTTCCTCAGTGTCAGATTGTACAAGCCAGCAACAAAATTCCTTCCTACGATAATTGTCACCAGTATGCAATACTTGAATCTTTTGAACGTGGTAGGGATATAGTTTTTCCTTTTTCAAAATTTCACACACCTTGAACTGGGAGATCCCGAATGCTCTCGCGAGGTCTCGTGTGCTGATATCTGGTTGAGCCATTACCCACCCGATCGATCACCGTTTGTTCCAAACCAACATCAGTTTGCTGATTACCTAATTCGCGTAAATTTGTGGGGAATCTACCTGTTCTACGGAGACATTCGTGGAGCCTAATGAAAACACCGATACTAGGTAAACGTCGGTGAGGATACCTAACTCCATATTCTTGACGCGCTGCTCTCGCGCTACAACCGCAGAAACCATAAACAAGATGCATATCTGCATACTCTTCATACGAAAATGTAGACATTATCACAAATTTTGTTAACTGCACGAGTACACTTTAGACAATGAACAAAATTCAAATCTTTTCATTCGTTGTGAGTAAACACCATTATCTTATTAGGTATTAATCCTAATTCCAATTGTGTAAATAAAAGACTTATTGGGTCTTTCTTCCTTGACCTTCTAGCTGTTTGTAAACTTCTTAAGCATTACATACTAAATGGGCATCAAATTAAATTAAAAAATTTCAATGGAATTATGATTTTGAGAGAAAAACAAAGTGAAAAAACTTTTTGTGGTTTTTACAGTTTTTCTCTTTTTGTCATCGACATCTTGGTCTCAAAACCACCAAATAAAAAAATGACGAGTGCGTTAGAAGCGTTATTAAATCAGGTAGTTTTCCTCAAATTTGCTGCCTTCTGAGACTAAAATTAGAAACTCTGGATTACTTTATGCACTTTCCGATTTACACAATTTTCCACTTATTTTGTAGTTCTGGCTGAAATAAAACACCAAAAATTAGCCCAAACGTTTTGCCACCTTCATCTTCTTATTGAAAAATTAACGGGGATTTCAACGGTGCTTATAGATTTTAAGAGAAATGTTTAGATTAAAAGATATCACGATTTTCCGACGCCAGGACGTGATCTTTCAAAATCGATAAAAAGCGAAATTACTCTGAAATGGTTGAGAATCGGAACATGGTCAATATGAACTTTTTTGTTCATTTTAGGGTGAAGAATCTACTGGTGAAGTTTGTAGCACGAGTAGCAAGTCACCCTGTATAAGGTTGTTATATAGCATATTTATTTATATATTAGTAGTATGTAGTACTTTATAAATTGTATTTTTTTTAATACTAAAGCACCAATATAAAACAAAGTTTAAATTATTATGACAAATTATTCTAAAATATTAAAAAAATTAATCTCAAAACTAGTACTGCTTTAAAACACTTTTCCGAGGAACACCACAATTAATGCAATTAGGATTGTTAAAAGTTCGTCTGATTTTTGTAATATTTAATGAATTTATGAAAAACTAATAGTTTAGTTTTAGTTTATTTTACTTTTAACCTTTTTTTAAACAATTGTTTTTATTATAAATTGGTTACTTTTATGGTCGATTTTTGTTATTTATTGCATTTTTTTAAAATATAATTTTGATAAAGTTTTCATACAAGCCGCCTAAATGAATAATAGTGACATTCATTT
>CM077110.1:8136118-8160840 GCA_039619505.1 Cimex hemipterus | reverse complement strand
TAAGAGACAGATTTAAAGTAGTATGATTTAGTACAGGTTTTATTGGAGAGGTTTATTTTTGAAAATCGCGCGTCAAATTTTCATAACTCCCGCCATTACACACTGCGTTCGCTGCGTCCTCTATTTCTGTAGTTCGAAGTCGTTATTTATACTTCTCCTGTTGTATTTTTTTGTAATAAATAAATATTTTGTAGTTTGAAGGAACGGTTTTAAAAGTCGATTTTTCTCGTTTTTTTATATCTCGGTTCGGGTTTTTTCTTTTTTTATAGTACGACGCACTGATCGTTAGCGGTGGGGCTGTTGAGGGCGTCCCCGGCAGCCGGCGATCAGCAGAAGTGCGTGAGAATCAGAGGGGAGAACATCTAAATAACGAGGAGCAGCACACCACCTCAGCTTGAGGCCTTTCCCGTTTTTCATTTACCATCATGGTGGTCGTCAACATCCAGAGCGAGGAAAATTCGGGAGGCCAGACCGACAAGACACCAGCCGCCGCCGAGAACAAGGGCCAGGTCAAGCCGTTCATGGGTGAGTGTCGCCATTCCGCCATCGCCCCGGCCCCCGTTCAGATACACGGATTTCCCACCAAAAAAAATCGCGGATCCCCTTTTCCCTCCATTATACATTTTCCCTTTCTACTTTTTTTGTTTTAACTTATTTTTTTTTCATTTTATAAAAAAATGAATCAATAATTTTCTTTTGAGTTTATCCAGTTTGTCTTTAAGTTTTTTTTTTCGTAAACCTTGCGTCCCCCGCTCGGCAGGCCGTTCTCAACACACCCGATTTTGTCTTCCCCACATCGATCCAACCGTGTAGTTTTTTCTTCCTCCCCGCAATCCTTTTTTCCTTTTTTTAAATCACTTTTGATATAACAAAACGGTTGGAAAAATAAATCTTAAATTCCGAGAAGGTTTACCTACCTTCAAACACTGGCAAAAAAACCTTTCTTTTCAAACAATGAAACACAGGTATTGTTCAATAATCAAAGCATTTTTCCAAAGTCAATGTGGCAAGTTCGCAACGATTAGATCGAACTTCATACAGAGCGAAACACCATCTGATATACAATCATATCAGTCATGGTAGTTCTCTCGGTTTTTTTTCCATCTATGATGGTTTTCTATTATTTTTAAACTTTAACAAACCTAACAATATTGCCATACACTACTTGAAAAAAATTGCATTATATTGTTAATCAAAGATCATCGCCAAGTAAATGTGATAATCAATTCTATATTACAATTGGCATATCAATCATGTTTATTTTATTTATCCCTTATTAAACTCGGTAAACTGCCATAAAAAATTTACATTTACAATTTTAAATGGTAAAAACTGATAACGATCAGTAATCAATCGCTTTTTTTTCACAGTCAATATGATAAAAGATCAATTTTTGGTAAACGCCAAACTCGTGGGCGATGACTATCATGTAACTCTTGCAATTTTTCAAGTTAAATCAATTTATTGACAAAAAAAATCAAATTGTTAACATCGATAATGATAAATAATCAATCCCGAGGGTAAAAACCGATAATGATAAATAATCAATCACGAGTGTAAAAACTGATAATGATAAATAATCAATCACATTTTTCACAGTCAATATGATTAAAAACAAAATAAATTTTTGGTAAACACCCAACACATGTACGGTAATGAACGATCATGTCACCTGTGATATTTTTTCAAGTTGAACAAATCACTTTTTTGACAAAAAGATTCAACGGGTAAAAATCGACTGAGCTGCCGATAAATAACAGTGATAGAAAAAAAATCAATCGTTGATTAGTCGCCAATGCCTTGGACGATAATGATTATGAACCCATGATATTTTTTGAAGTTGAACATTTGATTAAATATGTCTTACATTGACAAAAGAAAATTACCATTTAAAAGAGTAAACAGCTATACTTATCAATAATCATTCGCAGTTTTTTCACAGGTCAATATTGTTAAAAATCAATTGTTGATAAACACCCGTCTCATGGATAATAATGATCATTTCACCATTCTATTCCCCCAGCTTTGACAAATAAATAAATTAATTAAATATGTTCTACAATAAGGCAGATTTTTTAAAACAATAATTAATGTGCGATGAATGCTTTATTCAAAATCACTGGCACTTTCAACGTGAAAAATGTATTGTTAATACCATGAGCTTCAGACAGCCAGTTCATGTAATGTTGAGATAGGATATTTTTCTATATTGCCACCTTGATTTTGTCAGTGGTCTGTTTATGATTGTCGTGTTGATTTATGATCACAGTCTCGGTTTTTATGATTGTAATTAGCCCACTTGGACGGATTTCATCATCAGTTGTACGAACATGATCTTGTTGGTTTTGGTTATGGTATCCTTTGACGTCGATGCAGTACGTTAACCGGTTTTTTACAAGTTTACAACTTTCCTTGTGTCTCGAATCGTGCAGAATTGTTACCTTTTATTTTATTATCCTTATTGTCCTTTCCAAAATTTATCAACAGTTGGTTCTGTGACGGGGGGGGGGGTTAGCAGTAAATTAAGATAAGACAAGAACTCGGCATGCAATTCGTAGTATTCGTTACGTAATAATTGTCCAACTTAAAAATGCAATTGAAAAAAAAATTAGTTATACAATAAATTTAATTGAAAATGTGCTTATTGTTAAGATTATACGGTTGCCAAACAGGGTTCGGAATTTACCATCCCTCCGCCACAAATTTGTGCTGCAAACCCCGTTGGTTAAATGACTAAACCAGGGCCGGAAATACTAGATATAGATTATAATTATCACTATTGCATTTTTAATTAGATTTAATCTAATTTAAAAAATCTAATCTAATTAAAAAAAATAAATTATATATATATATATATATATATAAATTAGATATAACATTGATAGTGGAGGCACTGGTTCCGACATTGTTTTCTCCCTCAAGTATGCCCTTAACTTTTATCAGTAGCAATTTGCAACGTATTTAATTTTTTTTTTTGTTTATTTCAGCTCTTAAAGTGACGGGAACAGTCAAATGGTTCAACGTAAAGAGCGGATACGGATTTATCAACAGGTAAGTGGGGGAAAATGAAAAATTTGCAAAACCATTTTTTAAAAATCTTTTTTAGCCCACAATGTCGTTGGCCGAGGTTTCGTTTCGGAAGGCCGGTTTTATGTGCGAATACGTATGGATAATGTTTAGAGTTTTTGGTTTTAAAAGCCGGTATCAAAAGCAGTCAATTTGCAGTTTTCGTTAGTTTTCTTAATTTATTTTTGTCTTTCGCGTTGCCAGATCGAGACACGCTTTACGTCCGACAGCCAAGCGGGGTTAGTTGACGTCTAGGAAGTCCATTGTCGGGGGCCGTGCCAGAAAAAAAGGTCTGGATTATTTTTATACTCGGCAATCCGTCTAGGAAAGGATCTCGTGGCGTAAAACAAGCGAAGACTCGCGGACCCCCCAGTAGTCCCGACTTAAAATCGCCAAAAATTTCTTCCTGGAACATTATATGTTTATTTATTTAGAAATCGTGAGATGTGGTCTGGTGTGATGTAGGTTTCAGAAAAACATTTTCTTTATCGTGCCATCGTTTCGATCGTTATTGAGATCATCTTCAGGGCTCAAAGAGAGTGCCCACGATACGCAAGAATGGCACAATTACACAGAAGACAAACACTTTGAGCCCTGAAGATAATCTGAATAAAGATCAAAACGATGGCACGATAAAGAAAATGTTTTTTTCTGAAACCTACAACCCACCAGACCACATCTCACGATTTCTAAATAAATATCGATTAACGGTCACTAATTACCACACATTACATGTTTATTTCCAGGTTGGTTTTGATTCATTTCTCACCTTCTTTCCAATTTTTAACATTAACAACTTAAGTATTTTTCAATCAGAATTTTGTTGGATAGACTAGCGAGACACGTTGGGAGTAAAAAGTAGCTCCCGTTTCAATTCCAACAATTTTTTTTCTTTGCGTGATAGTCACCCGGGTACTTAAAAAAAATATTCTCCCTCACCCTTATTTGAAAAAAAAAAAAAAAAAAAATCCTCTCCTAATTGTTGATTTCTTCCCGTTTTAAATCGGAATCTCCCCTGGCAGGAAACCGACGGCAGAGGTTTGGGTCTATTTCGGGAGGCATGGCCCTAGCCAAGTTCGCCTGCGAATTCTTACTAAAAAAAGAAAAAAGAGATCATTACCCTTTTTATTAAAAATGAAAAAGAATGACAAGTCAATTAAAATTTTTTCGTACAAAAATCTAAAATTAAAACCCTTATCTTTGGATTAAAATTAAAATTCCAGTATTTCTTTTTAACGTTTACAGTTGAAAGCCTCTTATAATAATGGATGAAAATATTGACAATTCGATATCGCGGATAATTATCCATTTTTTCCACTGTTTTGTAGTCGAAGGAATTTTTTACAAGGAAATCGTTTATGATGGAACGTGTACGGGTCAAACATTCTGCACGGTGGGTAAAAACCCCCCACAAAAACCGCGATTAGATCCAAATATCATCTAGGAGATTGAAATCTGTTGTTTTGCACTTTTCTTGTACAATTTTTTTAAAACTGTTTTTTTAATTGACTTCCTGACTTCTTTATTAAAAGCAATTTTGAGAACTGCATACTTCCCCATACGATGGAATCTTACTCGTGTTAAAATGATCCCAAAGCTTCATAAAAATATAAGCTCCCTATTATCGTTCTACAGTCGTAGTGTGTTACCGTTCCTTCTAAATTGATCAAAAAATCAATTTACAAAAGGATTACCATCATTGCTACTTCAAACATCATATTAGACTTTCAATTTGGCCATCATTCAATTACTCATGAACTTCACATAGATACAAAATTTCTTTATTTGATGTCTTGAGCAGAAACCGTGCGCGACTGAAATGTTTCCAGATGTTTCTCAGGCCTTATACAAAAGTACATCAGGGAGTATTATATAAAAATTATTTTTACCCCAGTCTTGTTATCTAGCAACGTTCATATCTTAAAGAGTGATTTTTCGCACCAAACCACGGTACGGAGGAGACATCCGAAATGAAAGAAATGGTCGGTGTGCCTAAAGAGTCAATACTCGCCCCGCTGTTGGACGAAATTTTTACTACTGTTGTGCCCACACGGGAATGCACATAAGCATTATTAACAAATCTCCACACTAGCTTCACATAGGCTACAAAATCACATAACTAAAATTTGAAAAACTGATCCTAACGTTAAATTATTGAATGAAAACCACTCTAAACTGCCTACAACATTTATATATCGGGCCAATAAATATCTTAAACAATCAAACATAGATCCAGATCAAACTCGAAAAATAACCCCGCCCCAACCCCCTCCCCCGTTTACAGAAGTTTAATTTGATTTTTCTCTTACTAATATGCGAAAAGAGGAAACAAACCCTGTGGAGTTCAGACAAAGATTTCTTGACCTTAACAGATGCAACGATGATGCTTTATTCGTATACACTGACGGTTCCGAAAAACCACATGGTAGGTTGTTCTTATGCAATTGAGGGGTCACCCTTCTATTTTTCTTGTACTTTTCAGTTCATATAATGCAGAAATATTTGCCATTTTAAATGCTTTAGATGATCCTTCTATCAGTCACCATAAAATAATCATATTTTCTGATTCTTATAGTGCACTTCAAGCAATACAGAACCCGTACTCAAAAATCCAATAATTCCGAACATTTAGCCTAATTTAAAACTTTTCCGTTTCCTTCATTTGGATTCCAACTCATGTTGGGATTAAGGGAAATGAGCTAGACGACAACGCAGCAAAGGTTGCACATTACAATCCATCATCTTATTTTTATTAATCCTGAAAGTCTATATAATCTGTTTTATTTGAAAATTGGGGAAAATGGGTGGAAATAAACCCTTTCTAACAAATTAACAAACATAAAATTGATTTTTATATCTTGGGAAACATCCTTCCAAACTTCCAGGCGTGATGAGGTCGTACTATGTATGTCGATAATTTATAGGGCACAAAATTGAAAAATCGAGCAATCGTTGGAAAATAAAGTTTAACATCTCACAACATATCACTTCTACATTCTGAAGTGAGATGTACATTGATTCCTTAAAATAATTCCTCAATCAGATAAAATTAATTATACTGACAGGCAAAATATTCTGCCCACTTGTAATATAACTTGATTTGTATATGTTTTTATATATTAATCAAAGTTTTGCGTTTTTAACGTTTAATAATTGAGTCTTTTGTCCAAAAAAGTAAAATAATGTAAATTCCTAAGGAAAATTAAAAAATGACAGATAAAATTTGTTTTAATTAGGTTTTTAATTAAAATTTCAATATCACGTATTTCCACATTTGCTTTAATCATTTCTACCAGTCTGGAAGTCTGCTGGAGGTTAGCCCATTCTTCACAAAAAGTCCTTTCAAGATCGTGGAGTGTATCAGGAAGTGATGGACTTGCGAGCTTTGCAATGTGTGTTCTGGTCAATTCTGGTCCTGGCGAAAAGCCTTCAGTCCGTACTGATTTAAATTTCGAGCATTGCGTTCAGAAATTTGGATACCTCAAACTTTTTGGAGCTGATGAATCGCTTGACCAACAAGGTGCCGGTTTCGCAAAATTCTCAAAGTGATCTGAGTGATCTCAATCTGACATCCTTTGGTTGTCACCTTGTCCAGAAGTGGACCTTCTATGGTAGGGCCCAGTTTCTCGAAAATGTCTTAAGTGCTGTTACGTTGTTAAGAGCAGTTTCGTAGGGAACTACGATAGTAATAGCCGCATATCCGCATAACCGATGGACACATGGAGTGACACACCACACCCAACATTCTCAGCACTAAGTGCCATTTTTCTGTTTAAAAATTGGAGTTATGAAAACAAAGATGAGAATTTAAACAGTTTATTGCTTCAGAATTCAAACCAGACTGAATAAACATTTTAAATTCCTTAAAAAGTAAACATTGACAAATCCTTTATACTTGTTTTGGACTAAGTATTAAGAGTATTTACTTCTAATTGATATGCCAAATTTAAAACAGCAAAACCAAATATTTATTGGTAAAAACAATGAGACAAATTAAGGGCAGAATTTTCTATTCTCGGGAAAATTTAAAAAAAAAATTAAGCGGAATTGTCTGTAATTGTATTTAAGACTTAATATTTGATAGAAGGCTGACTTGAAATATATACACACACTTCAACGAACGATTTACTATCTACTAAACCTACAATAAAGATTACCGTTAAAATCAAAACTTTCGACATATTTCGATGTACGCGTGCCGATGTTCATGAATCGGCGTAATATTCCAATATTGAGAGATTACAAAGTTTTCAGTCTAAAATTGTAAGACTTATTGTTTCTGCCCTTTTTTTGGTATATAAAATGGCAAAACATTTAACGGAGATAAGATAGATAGCATAGATGCCGGCAGTTTTTTCATCCATCCAGACAAAATTTTCATAGTAAATTACAAATTCACCAATAAATTATCACGTAAGCGACCGAAAAGGAAATGGATAATTGACTTATTAAATTATTTATTAACATTTTATTAATCCAGACCGGTTGCCACATTCATGAATTACTTTATAGATATAGTTAAAAAGTAAACTAAATAAATCTCTTGCCCCTAGTGTGTTGGGCAAAGGGGGTTGGTTCATCCCCCCGCCACCATCCCCACTAAAACCCACGTCTAGACCTCGTCCTGGAAAATCGATATTTTCCTATTTCGAAGAAAACTTAGAAAATACGACCTTTTAATATTGACGCACGGACTTGGCAGAAGTCGGCAAAAAAAAAAAAAAAAAATAGCCGGACGTACTTATATTGTCGTTGTTGTTGCTACAAAGAGTATTACAAAAATAAAACACGCCCACGCTTAATTAAAATACACCCTAGGTTAAAACAACGTACAGACAACAGATATGTTAGGCCACTGGTCGTAAGCAATAATTACAGATGAAAAAAGAATAAATACAAATAAGAAAAGAAAGTTAAAATTATATTATAATTTACTTGTATACGGGGTGACAAGCACATACCCTTTCCAGACTACCCTTAAACCATGTTAAAGCCTAAAACCTGCGCCATAAATCTAGCCAGATAAAGTTCGTGATTTGGAATTCAATAAAGTTCTTTGGTTCAGGCCCCAAACTTTGCTGGGCATCTGTAACTGGATAAATGTAGTTGACTCGCCCGGTGAAGACTTTGACCTCTTTCAGACATGATGGTTTGGTTGATTCAGATAAGTTGCTCGGATGACTCCCGACTGGTTAGTTTAATGCCGTGTGAAGACTTTATTTACTGGTTTCACACAAGCAACCCTGGAATCTCTTCCCAACGGGAGGTCAGTACAGTGTTAGAACCCAGGGAAGCAGGAACACTTCTTGCAAAATGGGAAGCAAAAAAGGAGGAAACCCTGTAAAGAAAAGTGTGAGTTTATCCGTTGTTATATAAATGGGCGCTTTCTTTCAAATACTGTTGTGCTACTTCCCTCCATGCTTCGTTTCTTTTAATTTTGTCCTCACACCTCATTTCCCGTTTCACGGGACTAATATGAATTTCTTCACATTGAAACTTGGAATTGCAGTGCTTTCCATGATGAACTCAGTTGACTCAAATAGTTCCCGAATAAGTGGATGCTTTGTATTTGGTTGCTTCACGAATATTTATGCACTTTAAAGCAAACAAGGCAACGACAATTAGTTGAGCAAGTCAAGCACTTAAATTGCTTGGTGAATAACTAAGCACCCTTCCCCACTAGTCGGGATTCAGTGAATCTATGTTTGGAATTTGGCAAATACTGTATGCCTAGAGCCACCTGAAAGGCATGGTTCAGATCATCATGAGAGATGATCATTTTATTGTTTCGAATTTACTGTAAGCCGAAGACTTTCAAAAGTTGGATTAGGTGCGAAAAGACCTGCAGCTTGTCCAAAACTTCTGATAAGACACCGAACAGCTAAATTAAGTTTTGCAAGAAATCAGTTGGCTGAGCAAAATTGGACTAAAATCTTGTTTTTGGATGAGTCAAGGCCAATTTGAGGTCTTCTGACAGCCGACAGGGCTTGGAGAAGAATTGAAGTGACATATCTCGATGTATTGAAAGATAAATAGCAATAATAGAAATATATACTTTCAATCTGTTTCCACTCATAGAATACCTCATCCAATTTTTGTAATTTGGAAGAGAAGTGTTCCAAATTTTTGACTTAAATGGTGAAACTCCAATACTGTAAAGTGGGGCCAAGCAATAAATGGTTTACAGTTGGTTTACGTAAAGTACAGTTTATTTTCGAAAGTGTGGATGCTTTGGGTTTGTTAATTTTATGAATATTTTTAATATTATATTTTGAAGTGGACAAGAAAACCGACAATTATCCAAGCTATATGAGAACTGAATAACCGAGCACCTGTCCCCACTAGTCCAGATTCGATAAACCTTTCCTTCTTGGCATTCAGTAAATCCTGCATGTTTAGTCACCTTTATGGGAAGTTATCCGTTCAGGAGGGGTTTACCTGATGCAGGATGTTTAGAGACTGCTTTTCTTTTCTGTTATAGCTCACCCATATATTACAGACCATTTGGGTTTTACTATCAACTAAGCCATTAAATAACGGTTCCGTAATGCGGTAAAAGCAATAAAACCATTGTCTCAAGCCTGACTTCATCGTGGTCAACTTCTCTTTCATCAAGACTTTCGGCCCACTGTAAGACCACCTTGGATGGTAATAGCCTGTGGCACTCTAGGACCTGGGCTGTACTGATTTTTTAAATTTTTAATCTAAAGAATATAAAACGTTTAGTAACACTAGAAAGGTAAACAACTAGTTACTACTACTGTGTTTATGTGTTCAGTCAAATATTGATCTTTATACTCAGTTATTATGGAAAATAAGAAAATACAAATCCAAGTGTCGGCCTTCTTCACTGAAAGGTAAAGGTCCCAGATTTTAAATCGAGTGAACAATTTTTGTTTTACAAAGACACCGACACTCCTAGATTAGATTATTGATTATAACCCCAAATCTTCATGTACATGTATTTATGCACATGCACAAGCCTATCTCTTCTGGCCCACGGGCAATTGCGGACAATAAATTACTAACAGACAACAGAAATCAGGCGTCAATCATATCCTTCCAGGCTTTGTTTGTCTCTAGGAGCAATTAACAGCTAGGTCATTTCAGCCCCATCACAACCAGTCCATAAAAGCAAATCCATTCATTTTCACTCACTCTTTAAATACACTAGGAAGTACAAAATATCATTACTACATATATACAATTTAATGACCCTGTTCCTCCAAGAATCAGGGGACCAAGATACTTGCTGCCGTGCTTGAGCACAGTTCTCATTCCATGTGGTATTCCTACGCACTGTTAATGGCACCCTTTAATTAAGTGGAACACTTGGAATCAATTTTCTCAATGTGCTGGATATATACGTGAGCTTTGCCACAAAAATGTGTCTGAGAGTGCAGGCTAAATAGGCAGAGCCACGTAGTCTTGTATCTCCCCATGGCCATGCTTATTCTGCCATGTAAACAAAAATGCAAAAATGCAGGAGCGATCACGAAACAGATACACCTTCATAATACTCAGCGCTTCCAGACTTCAGCATAAATAAGTTCACACAGAGCTCGACCATCGAATTGACAACTGCAAAATATTCAAGGTTTGGAATGATGTCCAGTTGACCAAAACTGCTCTATGTCAACTTTGCCTTAGACCCATCTGTGAAGATGAGTAGAAAACTGGCACACTTGAATCTAAGTTGCAATCACTTCGCTCAGTAGAGGTAGATGGAATAGATAGGGAATGTCCTGTATGAGCCGGAAGGATCTAGGGTGCATTCAGCCAGTTGCCCCGCTTGAATCCAGTATCATACTTTTGTAGGGTACGATGTGAAATTATGTGACGTATGACCCAATATGTCTCAATTTTTAAAGCTTTCACATTTTTGTTTCATGTAATTTTTGATCTTATACATTTCATTTTTTTTCTTCTTTTGTTTCAGGAATGACACTGGAGATGACGTATTTGTCCATCAAGTAAGCAACTTTTTGAAAAACAAAATATTTTTATACCTAGTGTAAATACAAAAATGAGAAACCAAAGGGTTTAACTACTCAATGGTATGCATACAGGTATTAAATCATTGGTCGTTAAATTGATAAGAAGTCTTTTTTTTAATAATAATTATTATTTTAGTTATTTACAGTTAAGTCTTTGAGTGGAGGGGGTTTATTGACTTTTTTGATCTTATTATTTAACCTTGTGCCTTCCCTCTTTCAGTCGGCAATTGCCAAAAACAACCCAAAAAAAGTCGTCCGTTCAGTCGGGGATGGCGAGACAGTCGAGTTTGATGTTGTAGCCGGTGAAAAGGGCAACGAGGCGGCCAATGTGACTGGCCCGGGCGGGGAGGCAGTCAAAGGGAGCCCGTACGCAGCCAACAGGCGTGGCTATCACCGCCAGTGGTACTACCGTAGCCCACGCACCAGGCCAGTCCGCAGCCAGAAGGACGGTGACGAAGGCGGCGAAGAAGACGATGCCAACCGTGACAACAAGCAGCGCAAGTTCAGGAACAAACGGTTCCTCAGCGGCGGTGCCGGCTATTATCGTGGACGCCCAGGAGTTGTAAGTCAATTTTTTTTTTTTTTCATTTTTTTAAATAATTATCTTAGCTGAAATGTGTACAGTTTTCATATCGACCCGTTCAGTGCCACAATTTTGATTTTGTCAAATTAAATTTTCAGAACGACAAAAATGGTGAGAAAGGAGAGGCCGGCGGTGATGAGGTCGGTGCTGAAGGAGGTGCAGGGGGTGGTGGTAGCGGAGGTCGCGGTCGCGGTGGCCGGGGTCGCAGGTCAAGGTACCCCGGCTTCCGTGGAGGGAGAGGAGGGGGCAAGAACAACGCCCAGGTGCGTAGTAAAGCTTTCGTTTATACATTTTGCAGCCTCCAATTCATTTAAAATTCATAAAAATTGAGGGATTTTTAAAAGTCTAAAGGTTAATTAAAAAGGAGTATCATATTAAAAAAAAGTATGGGTGAAAAAAGTGGTGACCTGTTTTCTGCTCATCCAGCAAATTTATGTTATAAAAAAGGTCATTGATTAAATTGAATTTGAGTCAAGATTTCTACGAACGCAAGCATCTTTTTTATCACATCCTTTGTTTGTTGTTCCCTTGTTTCTTAATTATGTACTGATTATAAGTTCTTTTGCCGAGTTTTAATTCCCCCTTTTTCTTTTTAATTATTTATTTTAATTTTATATAAACAGAGCGACGGAGATCCCAGCAAAGATATTAGTGGTGAAAACAACCAGGAGAGAGGAGAACGTGGCGGAAGGGGCGGACGCGGCCGTGGTAGACCGAGGTACAGACGGCCCAACAGATCTCTTTCTTCGGCGGACAAACAGCCTAAGGTAGGCTCAAATTTGACAAAACTTAAACCATTATTTACTCATGAGCACGGCTTTACGCATGATTTGCCCTGTACAGTTGTAGAAAAGCTCTCGTTACGTTTTTCTTTTTGTACAGTGCTCTCTCCCTAATCCAAATTTAGGTATTCTGATCATTATAGTAATTAGAATGGGAAAAAAAGGAAAGATGTCAGCATTTTAAAGGGAACAAACAAAACATTATTTGGCAGAGGATGTGAATGGGATATATATCGAGAGAGAGAGAGAGAGAGAGAGAGTGTGTGCTTGTGCTACAGGTTTATTATTTAAATGATTTATTTTATTAACTGATATTTACCCATTTTTTTGTAATAGCCAGAAGCAAATTTTTTACTAAATCATGTTTACTTTTGGTACTGATAGTGGTTGCATATATCAAATATGTAGCAATCCATTTAATTATTATAATTATTAATGATTATATAATAATTATTACTGATATCTGAGAATACCAGAAGGTACTGTAAGAAGAGCTTAGTTAATTTCAGTATTTAAATTAGTGCGTGGCATCACTTATGACACAGTTCGATCCATATTGCTGCTGATAGCAACCGGCCTGATAACCAGATTGATAACAGGGATCATAGTTGGCAAATTTACTAATGCACCAAACTGTATACTGATATTGGCCAACAGCAGCTTCATTTTATTAAATTTTACTTTGTGGTCAGCTTCAATTCTGGAGTCTGGAATTAAACATGCTTTTGGTTCTCTTCCCTGATTTTTTTTTTCAGAATTGGCTCCTCCTTTGCCCATTCGATTGCCATTTTAACCTCTAAGCCCCTGAGATTTTATTGTGTTTGATATGCAGTGCGCCTCCTTCATTTGAATGGTTTCATTGTCTGGTTTAGTGTTTCCCTAAAACCTCCTCCCACATCTGCAGTAGGCGAGGTGTTTGACCTCTGATTCTTGGTTTATGGGAGTTGAAGAGGGTTGGAAGCCCTCTTAAACTTCCAAGTTAGTTTTGGGGTCCTCCTTTGTAGGTTCCCATGGGTGTTTTTTTTTCTTTTGGTTTATGTATGTGTTTCAACTTACTTAAGCCCAAATGCTTCTTATAAAAGCCTTTTCATCAAAATAGAAGAAAAAATTGAATGAGAGAACGGGAGTAAGTAGGAGAACGAGAGAGAGAGAGAGAGAGAGAGAGAGAGTCGTAGTAAAGTCAAAGACCAGCTTAGATTACCTATTTGAGAATTTCTTTTGTTACCTCAATTCCTCACCTCACTGAGTGCACTGTACTGATTTTTCCGTTTTTTGTTTTTCCTATCTCCATTTTGTGTTTTTTTTTCTTTTCTTTTTCTATGTATTAAAGCAGTCCGATGATGCTGCGAAGCCAGAAGCAAAAGCCGAGCCGGCGAAAGTAAGTAGTTTTTTGAATTTCGAAGTCAATATGCCAAAGGGGCAATTTTTCTGTTGAATAATAAAAAAATTTTGGTCTGACTAACCAATCCGGTTTTTTCTTCTTTTTGTTCGAATTATATTTTAATAAACTAATCTATCAAAAGGTGTGGATTTAATTATTTTAATTTAAGAACTAATAACAGTATTTATTGTGTCGGCTTATTTTGTTTCATAATATGTGCTTAAACGTATACAATGATGACGTCTAGGGCTTTATATATCAAAATATTAGATATCAAGAGCTTTATATATCAAAATCATGTATAATATTTTTTCTTTTTAAATACAAGTGAGAAAAATCAGGATGAAATTGAAAAGAACTTGTTTTATTTTATATCTGTGATTTCGCATTATTTAGAAAGGCCGTATTTGTTTCATTAAAGCCACATGACTACTCTGCATAACAGCTGTCTGACTGGCAATACACGGAGAGCGATTAGGATAATGGAGCTAGTCCCCACTTCAACAAGCCCACACTGTGCCCGACTAGTTTGGTTTTTGGTTTTGTATTTGACGACACGGATCGTGTGTGGTGCAGTGTAGTTCTTTTTTTTAATATATTTCGTTTATCTATTGATTGTTTATTTATAATCTTAGTACAATTTTTGTCTGTAAAATGGACTCAAAGAAACTAATTGAGGTCAGAACAGAAAGGTTCCTGTGTTGTATGGCCAGTCCAATGAAAAACACAAATACGAAATGTAAAGATAGAATAATTTATTTAAATAAATTCATTCCCTTTCAACACATCTCTTTTTCCATGCATTGTAAAACCACATTCTTCTTCTGCGATGATTTCAAGCAGCAAGTGTTATATCCCTAATTAACAATTTTTGAAACTTCCTAGCATTTTTTCTCAACTAAAACGATGTGGCTTTGAAGCTACTAAACTACTGATCGTCATCAACATGGTATGGAAGTTAGAGTTAACAGACTGTTAGTTGGACGTAACACTGTGCAGTCATATGGGGTCTAGATTTTATATTTACTTTATATTCTAAGACAGTAAAGTTTTCTGTGGTTCGATAGAAAGAAAAAAAATACATATAATATAATATATATATATATATATATAAAATTTCCCTACTCTTAAAGATCTGATTGGCAAATTATGCTGTAACACGTGTCTAATATTTTTCCTCTTAGAGACCACTGGGTAATAAAAAAACAAGTTTCAGTGAACTCTGTGAACCTATTGCTAACTTGTTTTTCTCCCTGCTGTAAAGCATGATATGCATGTATTTGTTGGTTTTAATTTTTTTTCCAAATTTTCTGATAAGGTTTTTTCTCCTTTGCTCCATTTTTCTCTTCTTTTTTTTTTCTAGGAAATAAGCCAAGCAGTGCAGAACACGACCGATGAAAGTGCCGCTTAAGTCATCATCATCTTTAATTATTACAACAGAAATATGTTTATTGTTTTTCCCCTTTTTTTCTTTCCTCTCTATTATGATTTTTTAAAAAATTCATTATGAAAACTGCTGAATGAAGTAACTTTATATATATATATTATATTTTATATATATATATATATATATATATACACGCGAATTCTTTGAAAAAGAATCCCTTTCTCGAGGCTTGTTTTGTTCTTTTTATATATGTGTGTGTGATTATTTAAAAATAAAATTATACAGTGGGGATTCGAGTTTAAAAGAACAACGGTACAAAGCCGAAGATCGCCGCTCTAGGAAGGGACTATTGAAGAATTTAATCTTTACTATTCCCCTTTTACATTTTATTTTATAACTAGTGCATGCCTATCATTTGTATTTTTTAACACATTCAATCGGGTATACTTTTTTATTTATTTTTTTATTTCACGTTGCATCAATAAATTACTTGATTTATTGAAGAATCTCAGTTTGCATTTTGTGTGTTAACGGTTATTTATTTTTTAAAATTGATTTTGGTCATTATTTGATTTTTTTCTCCAATTCCATTTGAAGAATTGTTTAATTTTATTATCGTTTATTTATTTTATTTTTAATTTGAAAACCCAACCTTATGTATAAATTTTTTTAATTTATGTATTGATTTTTTGTTTTATTTTACATTGTGAGCCCGTAAAAGATGGGGAAAACGTACCCGATTTGGTTGTAATTAAAACTTAGTGTTTTTTCTCCTTTAAACAAAAAACAAAAAAAACAAAAAAAAAGTAATTTAAAATAAATAAAAAACACAAAAAAAAAGGAATTCACTAATCATTTTTATTGACGATAGAAAATAAAAAATAAAAGCAAAGAAGTGAGTGGATATAAAACATTAAAAGTATACAAAAAATAATTAAGTAAATAATACAAACAATTTGTATGAATGGTTGTAAAATGTAGATTTTTTTGAATGGTTTTGTTACCACAGAAATGCAGGTGTACGTACAAAAATAATAACAATTTTGATCTCAGATGTTTTATTATTAAAGGAAAAGCAAAAAATGTTAAATAAAATAATTGTTAAAAAAGTAACATTAAAAAGAAAATAATAAAAACAACCAGGATCAAAGACGCACTGCAGTCATCGCATACGGCTTATATAGACGAAGGGATGAGTCAACATTTTTTTTTTTTTTTTTTTTTTTTTTTTTTTTTTTTAATTATGGTTAGGAATTTGGTAAGAATCACCCAAAAGCACTTGCTTTTGTCGGTTTTCTATCCGGTCCTTTTTGTTTAATTTTTGATGGCTCTGAACCCGCGGACGCCTTAGGTGATTTTTGGGTAAACAAAGAATATATAAACCGCAAATATTTATTTAAAAACAGATAAATAAAAACACCAAACCGCAAGCAAATTTTTTTTAAAAACAAAATCGCGGTTTTTATTATCACAAACTGAAAAACAATGAGGGAAAAAATAATATAATTGGAACACGAAGAAAAAATCAAAAGAACGGGGGGGGGGATTTTTTTCAACTCCTTTAAAGCAGTCGCTAAATACACTTCAATATATTTAAAAAATGTATGTAAAATCTATCTAAAAAAACTCCACGACTGCATAAAACTGAAGTAACTTCAAAACAAAAAAAAAAAGGAAAAAAAAGATAAAAATTTAAAAAAATTAAAAACAAAAAAAAACCCTTAAAAAAACAAGTCAACGCAATGTACAAAAATACCAAAATTACTAATTTTTCACGTAACATTTGCATTTTGAATAAACAAACCAAAAAAAAAGTAAAAAAATTCTTGTTTTTTTTTTCTTCTTTTAATAATCTCCTTACCCCATCGCCCTGTCAATTCCATATCATCTATGACAGGTAAGTATATTAGGTTCAATACATAATAAATTTAAGGTTTAAAGTTAATGAATTTGAAGGTACACAGAAGCGTGTAGCAGGTGACCAAAGGATGTTGAAGTAGTAAGACTAGGTTAGGGAAGTAAGATATAAAATAATTTTTGTTATCTTAGGCATCCCCCAGCAATAAAAATGAAAGAAAAGTATATCAAGCTAGGCTTAATACAAATTTAACAAAAAATAATAAAATTGTAAGTTGGAATAGGTCAATTGCTTTTAAGATATTGAATAACGGTTACCTAGTCAAAAACACAGTCTTAGGGAATACTTAAATATTTTACGAAGAAAATCAGGTTTGTATAATCGATTAGAAAATTTGTACACACACGTCAGTGAATGAAACATTTAAATATATTTTAGAGTCGATAATTATTTACTACTGGAAGATTTGAGCCCTCATTACTCTTATTCAACAAATCTTAATTTTTAAAGGGAAGACTGGAGAATTTAAAATACGGTAAGGACATGGTATTTACATTTACTTTATCTGTTGCTTAAGTAAACAGAAATAAATTGTTAAATTTTTTTTGTTAATATGAAAAATCAGCCTTTTGGATCATTTTCGTGTCAAAAATAACACATGTTTTTTATTATTTGCAATGAATAAAAAATAAAGTAGAAGAAATGTTGAGTATTGTACGCATTTCGGTTAGGTCTTATTCGAAGGCGGTTGATCCGATACAACAGCTATTTGTTGACAAGATACGCGAGTATGATAAGAAGCTCAAGGCAAAGTATAGATCGAGAGGAGTTAAGATTTTATAAATGTGTAAAACGAAAATTTACAGTGGAGGTGCCCTCTTTGACCTGGTACCCGAGCTTGAAAAGGAACGGTCGAACCAATACCTGATGCTCAAGAGGCAATTCTTCAAAGATTCAAACCCGGAGAACCTGACTCAATTCCCGGAGTTCAGATTCGAAGGTGAGCGCCGGCAATGATTTGTTAATCATCATTGTCAGCCAACTATCTTTTGTGCATCATTATTTTTAAATGATCAATTTTTTATTTATTTACTGAGTCATTCACACTGAACTCGTTCACGTTACTAAGTTCATTCACACTAAATTCACAATCATTCATGTTAATCAGTGATACAGGAGAGTAATGTCCAACTTATCTGTTAAATGTCACTGACAAAGGGTTAAAAAACACTTTACAATATTTTTTTAATACTGTTCTCAATTAAAAATCCATGTACTCTGTCAGAAATTGGACCCAGAACTGCTAGCATGGCAACCACTTGGATCATGGCAGTCTGTAATAGTCATTTGCTAACTCACCATCCCTCATCATTGTTTAATTTGCTTACTCACACAACTTCATTATCACTCTTTGATTCACTCGCTAACACACAAATTTATATTCATGATCTCACTCTTGTTCATTGTTTCCCTCACTAATACTGACACAGAACTCACACAATTTGTCACAACTCATTCACACTGAACTTACTCGCATTCAGTCTTTTATGTGTTTATTAGTACAAAACCCAAATGATCATTCGTGCTGCCTCTTTCATTCAGTCTTTGATCTATGCAACCAATTCACACTCAATTATCCCATTCAATTGTACAATTTGCCATTCTCAATAAACTCACTTGCATTCAGTCTTTGATTCAATCACTGGCAGAACTCACAACTTTTCATTTAGTTATTCACACTATTCTCACAAACTTATGTCATTTATTACAATTAATTAACGTTTTTAGTTGAGAAAAAAAAAGAAAATGGCACGAGCGGGATTCATACTATCTCAACTAAAAACCTTAATTAATTGCAATACTAAATAATTGGTCAAGCAGACCACAAAATTATTGAATTAGTCATTTCTACAGAACTCTCGCATTCCTTCTTATAATTCACTCACTCAGAATTCACCGAAGTCAGTAATTCACACTGTACTTACTACCTACCTACTATTAACACAGATCTCTCAATTTTTTTCTCCCCATTTCCAGACAGGCCTCTTGACGATATCACCATGGAACCGAATAAATAATATTGATTGGACTTTATTTAAATTTAATTGTACATATATGGCATTAAGTAGAAATGCGAAGGCCTTGGAAGGAAGCAATGAAAGCATCTAAGTTAAAACTGTCAATAAAGTTATTTAAAAAGTTTATATTTTTTTCTTAAGGACAAAAACATTTTTCAGCAATAAACAATTTCTTAGAGAAAAATTGATACGGGATTTTAAATTGAAGTATTTTAATGTTAGTTGTAATGCAACTATGAGTGATGGGCTTGGGGTTTGGACCAGTCCGCGCCGAGGATGAGGTGATCATATCCGTGCCCATTGAGTGTGTTGATGGCGTTTGCTGCAGCCTGCCTGCTCCTAAAGTGTATGTACGCAAAGCCTTTGCATAGCCCCGTCGTCTTGTCCTTGGCAAGGAAGATCTTATTGTAATCACCAAATGGCTTGACCAGCTCCTCGAGGTCGACCTCTTGCGTCGACTCGGACAGATTTGATATACGAATGGCACTGGCATCGTCTCGATGGCGTGTGTGGCTTATCAACTCGCCTCTCTTGTTCCCAGCCCCATCTCTCAGCCCTGGTGGAACGTACTTGTTCTTGCTCTTGTCGTCCACCTGAGTTGTAAGCTTCTTCTCGACATTCACAGTCGGTGTTACGGCCTTTGCAGGCATGTAATTTGTATCCCTGAAAGGGCACTGGAGTGTCCAATGGTCTCCATTGCACATACGACACTTCACAGTCTTATCCACCATCGCTATAAATAAAAATTATTAGTAACATTGAAATACTTTAGGATAAAATAAGAATACTCACTTCTGAGCTTCTCGAGTGCATCATCATCTGTTTTATCCTCTTCCCTGCTTGTAATGAATTGCATGAATATCTCCTCAGTCGCTATTGTAGTTGCTGGATTGGGTCCAGGCTTGTCATCGGCTGATGCTCCAAACTTCTTCCAAGTCTTTCTCTTTGCAATCGATTTCGATACCATACGACTCTCACGCTTGTAAGTGCTTACTATCTTAATCTAAAAGGAAAAAATAATTTTAACTCAAATTAATAAAACTTTCATCTATCTATGAGTATCTACAATCAAGATAGCAATGAAGGATCAATGGTGCATCACAATAAGGATTGATAATAGTGCAATGTCAATTTTGTTTTTTATTACAATTTAAAAAATGGTTAAAATGAAGTTATTTATGTTTAGATATACAGTTATCTACTGTAAACAGTGGAACATTTTTTATGGCAAATAGATCAAATTGAACATACAGACAATTAAACCACTCAGGATATACATGTGGGATTATGATTACCCAAGCTTTATAAAGCATACTTTTTTTCCCAATTTTTTACCACCTCGATCGAAATTTTACAACGTACCTTTTTGTTCTCTTCGTTCTTTTTGTACTCTGTGACAATTTTGAGACCGTTTTCGACCACCTCGCTCGTCCGAGGGACGTCCTCGACGTTCTCCTCAACCTCATCCGCCCAGCTCGATTTGACCTCGTCAGCGCCCGGCATCTGAAAAACGATTAAAAGACCCCAAAACTATTTACTTTTCACCACAAACAACCCGAACCGCTCTTGGATAATATGATCAGTCACATTTACCTCTTAAGTCAAAAGGTTAGTCTTTTTCAGAACAGAAATGGTGAAACAGGGTTAACAGTAAAACGTGTCCTGAACCTCTGCCCAAAACTATCGATAATCGATCCGCCCCTCTTCCCTACACCAACAATCAGGAATATAAAATAATAAATCAATTCGATTAATAAATTTATCAAATTCAAACATTTCCTTCATATATTCAATGTTAAAACAGTAAATTGTAATTAATAAGAACAAAAGTTTTATACAATCTCATACTAGATTATCGGCTACGCTAATCGATTAGTACATCAACATCGATACAATAAAAGATTGCACTTTTTACTTCCATTAATAAAAAAGTAAGTGGTCATTTCAATAATTCATTAGTTCATTTATTTTACACGTTAACATTTCTAATTTTACTCAGTCTAATTAATTAACTGTCATTATTAAATATTTAACTTTATTGAAACAGCTATTATTGTCTATTGTCGATTCTACTTGATAGCCTGTGCATCACCTTCCCGGGTAATTATAATTTATTTTATTTCTAATAAATTTGCAATATCATGCAGCAAATATTGTTTATAATGTGTCTTTAAAGCCAATGAAAACATTGTGCTATAGAAATACAGAAACTGTCAGAAATGACATCATCAGTTTTTCAACCACCCTCGATTAAGTGCCACCGTACCCGTCCTTCAAGTTCCGACCTTGGTTTTTTAAGTTTTAACTAGCTTAAATGTGTAGTCCCCGTGTCAACTAACACACTCATATAATTTTTTCATAAATGATCATAAGGAATGCTGTACGTTCCAAAGGAAAAAAAATGTAAAACAGGTTGTCTAGACCGTTCATGAAAGCTTTGGAAGTTTTCTTGCTTGAGTAAGCCTACTATGCTCTATTGGTAGGCGTGTCAAAACCGTTTTACCTTGCGAGAAAATAACATGAATTTAATTTGGTGCTGAATTTCAAATCAAAACGGATTAGGTGCGCAAAACAATGACCCAGGACAGTCAGGATTTAATAGAAAATGACTTTGCAAGGAAAGTATCTACTGTGATACGCTGCTTTTGTAGTAAAACAATCTACACTATCAACAAGACGAAATCCCTTATGCAGAGAAAGGTTGCTCGATGTGTCCCACATAATAAAGGCGTGTCATGCCTTGGCTCCATACAGAGAGCGTGCAGGCATGCCGCCGGATTTAAGAAGTCCTCGAGCACGACAGCGAGTTTCTGAGTCCCCTGTTCCGCTTTTTAGGGGAAATTGGGTTTTTTTATTGTATATAGTATGTGTCTTTGTGTTTTGTCTGTGTGCAAGTATTTATTGGTGTGAATGGCGAGGGGTGAGGGTGAATAGAACGTATGGCGGAATATTAATAAAAGTACCTCATCGACCCCAATCTAGCTTAGTTTAATTGTCGGTCGGTGGAGGAATATCAAGTACTCCACTGACCAAACGGAATGAGTGCTGTGTGAATGTGTTTAATTGTATGAACGTATTTATTCGTATGAATAATGTGCCTGAACGTGTATAGAATGTAGACTGAGTGTGGGGCTGAAATGACCTCGATGTCGGAAGCCCCAGAAAAAAAGAAAAAAAAACTACCTATTTCAGGTAGATAAATGTGATGAGGTGTAAGTTGGCAACATTACTACAACCTCAGGTAGGCAAATGTGATGAAGTGTAAGTTGGCAACATTCTATCTAGCTCAGGTTGGCAACTATGCTGAGGTTGTAAGTTGGAAACATTGCTACCACTTCAAGTAAGCTAATATGCAGAGGTTGTTGGTAATATCGCTAAACTTCACACGTTCTCATCTCAAATCAAAACCTACGACAAACGGGATTTCATTCTTTTTGAGCTGCTGTTATTAGGACCTTATCTCGATTTAATTTCACCTTGACCGTAGTAAATTATTGATTTCTTTATGTCCTTATTCATTTGTTCTCCTCTGTATTTTCTTTGCCATTCGATATCTTGTCTTAGTCAATTCGAGGCCCTAGATAAACTGATGTCAAATGGTTGCCGATGGCAACTGACAATTAAGGCGTTATTTAATGTTTTTTTAGTTTGAAATTCACCTGAATTGGTTAACGGTGGTAATAAAAATTAATTGTTTTTACAGGTTTTTGATGGAGACTTCAAAGTTTGGGCTTTTGGAATCAAAACTGGCGTGGGGTAGGAGAAGAAGAAAGAGGCCGTCAGGTGATTCTCCAGGGTCGATCGATTAATATAAAAAGGCCTGGCGTGATGGAGATAAATAAATTAACAAGAAAAAAAACAGCTGTAAAAGTTTGATCGTTAAAGCTTTTTCCCCTTTTCTCCTCCTCCTCCTTCTTCTTCTTCCAAGAGCCTAGGTTTCTTTTATATTTTGCGCGTACCATCGAAGTTGTTTTTGTGTAATTAGTTCCGAGTTCTTCCCCATAACGGACTGGGAAATGGCCAGCAATGTTCAGTAAGGTGTACAACGTTTCCGTTTTCTTCGATTTACTATCCGTGAGTATTGTTAGCTGTTACGACCTGTCAACTGTAATGTAAATTTGGAGAAAATTTGTCAATTTTTGTTTTGTTTTATGCTACAGGTAAACTGCCCAGGGGTATGGCTTTGTCCCAAAGGTACGGTCTTCATAAAGGTGACCATGTTCGGCGTATCCGACGTGACGAAGGAGGTCGGGCCGACGTTCCCTCTAGTCTTCAACGAACGTTTCACTTTCCACAAGGTCCGGTTTTTATATTTAGGTATATATAATTTTTTTCACAATAATAATAATAATAAAACCTCTTCCTTCCAGGCGTTCAAGCAGCTCGCCTCGCTCGGAAATTTACACAGGGAACTGGAGACTTCCAGGATATCCATGGAACTACTCCAGTTCCCGGCGGCGAAAAACGACCCCATCCGGCTCGCCATCTTCTCCTCGACTCTGGCCGACATCCTCTACACTCCTCTGACGGGATACAAGTCGAAGGAGACCTCTGCAGATTTGGACTTGCTATTCTGCCCTTGTTCCATCTTCCCGGTGAGTGCTGCCCATCTTAAGCCTTTACTTCTATATATTTATACATACATTTTTAAAATGTATTTTTAACCCAAAAAGGGTATAATAGCCCCTAAGGCGGAAGTCTCGACCAAACTGGCCATCGTGGAGACGACTGAAAAAGTATCAGCCGATGGTAAACCCTCTATGATACCTGCGACCGTCTCATCCAGGGTAAAATTTTTGAAAGGTGAAATTTCTTTTTCTTAATTTTTTCTTTTAAAGAGCTGCACGATGAGAAAAAAGACGGACGCGAAGATAATCAGGCAGCACCCGGTCTGCCACACGAAAAACAACGTCTACTGCAAGTAAGGCTAGTTTTATCAATTTTTTCCCAGCCAATATTTTTTTTTCATCTTGAAGGTGTTTGAACGGACCTCGTGTGTCTTCATCAATGAAATACTTCTCGGGAGGTGACTCGAAGAAGTCCGAGAAAAGCAGGCGGCTCATCAAATCCGGCGGATCTTCTCCTCCGATGTCGAAGAAGAGGTGCGACGACTGTTCTTCTTGGTATGAAGGAAAAGCAAAACTCGTTCGCCTACGTACACTCTCTCTCGTTCACACAAATTTAGACATTTTTTTCCACAGCTCGTCGATTTTCCCATTTGACAGCAGGTCCGTAGAGAAGTCGCCTTCCCAGAAAGGCAGCGTACGTGAGTACATAGTCGCCCACCACTACGCCACTCGTACCAACAAAGGTATTAGAACCTTTTTAAAAAAAATTTATGCTCCGTAAATTTTAAAAATTCAAATGTCTGTTAAGTTCCCGTCGTATCCGGGCCGGAGTTGGACAGCATATGCGACTGCCAGCTTTGCAAGAGGTACGAGCTTTATTTCAGGGAGAGGACGGACGACGGGAGGCGCAGCTGTTGCAAATGCGCTTGCAACCAGGTAAACTTTTTCAAGATTAAAAATATCGAAACTAGTCTTCACACACACACACACACACACACACACACACACACACACACACACAC
>CM077110.1:8105839-8123762 GCA_039619505.1 Cimex hemipterus | reverse complement strand
ATATATATATATATATATATATATATATTTAAATTTAATGTACGTAATAAAACATTTCATTTAAAAATCGCTGTTTTTCTCGATGGATAGTTTATCATTCTTTAACAAATCTGAACAGGAAATACTTTTGTAAAATTAAAATCTGCCTGTCTGTTGCATAGCGCCCCCTCCGTCGTATAATTTATTGTACATTTTCAAACCGATATGTATAAAAGTTTTTTAATATAATGTACATACACAATGAAACCATGATTTATAAATCAATAATTAAATATATATTATAATTAAATTGAACTGTTTATTTTGATTAGATTTTGTAGTTGAGGGGCCATCTTGTCCCTAACTTCCAATTCGGCCGGAACCTCCCTTTTTCGGACAGGTCCACGTTGTGGGTCCGTCGATACCGTTATATGCGACCTGTCAGATCTTTCTCAATCTCGTCACTACTTCGCTGCGTCTGGGGTTCGAAGAAAAAGCACAGGGACGTGCCTATAAAGAAGACAGCCATGGGCGACTCGGCCAACGAACAGGTGTTGGCGCCTCTCCGCGCCTCAGTCAAAGAACAGGTAAGATCCGACAAGAACGAACTTTTAAATCAATCCAGATTGATCTTAACAAATCAAAATTTTATGTCAGGTAATATTCTTCTCATGTTTAGCTATATTCAGATTACATTGCTCATCTGACAGTTCCGTCTTACACCATTTCCTGTCATTCAGCTCTTTATTTTACGAGACCATCGTTTACACCATAAAATGTATTTTTCCTAGGGTCAGTTTCTTTCCCCCCTAGGACATCTGCCTTTTCCCCCCATTATCCTTGCCGTGCGTTTATTTCATCATGGTCAAATAGTTGATTAATGTTGATTAGAAAGAGGAGTTTTGTGCTCCATTCTGGCTAATAATTTCCTAGTTCTGCTCAATCGAGTCGTTCTCTCGAAGAGTATTTTGGTTATTCCTGGGCCTTCTTTTTGTATCCCAGGTAGCTATTTCTTCCTCATTGCGTAACAAAGAATGGTGTTGCCAACCCTGACAACACCATCCGTTACAACTCTATGTATAGGAGTTATTAAAAAAATTATATGAAAGGTGTGCAGTTACATACAACAGGTAGGCATTCGTAAAGGCATGAAACCATCAAATCTGAAAAAATTTTAGTCCATCAAGTTTGATGATCTTCCAAACTGTCACATCAGATAATTCTATCCATCAGGTTTGACAATCTAAACGATCGGACACGATACTACTAAACGTTTGGAACTGACAATCCATCAAGCTGTTGGATCTGACATCATTTCCATCCATCTGGCATGACAATCTTTTTTCAAACAGTGAACTCTGATGAACTTCCAAGCCGTCAAATGTGGTTATAATTCCATCTATCAGGTCTGACAATGATTGGATGCCACACAATACTACTAAATCGTTGGATCTGATAATCCATCAACCCGTTGAATTTGACATTATTTTGATCCATCCAGCTGACAAGTTTTTTTTTTTTTTCTCAAACAGTGAAGTCTGATTAATTTCCAATCCACCACAATATTTCTGTCCATCAGGCCTGACAATTGTTTTTTTCAAGCAGCCAAATTTGATGATTTTCCAAACTGCCAAATCAAACGATATTTCCATTCATCAGATCGGACAATCTTCTATATTGTCAAATCTGATGATCTTCCAAACTGTTTCGTCTCATGATCTGTGAGGGTTGAATGGTGTTGCATTAGAGGATTGGAGGGCTTTATGTATTTTTTCATTTAGCATCCCCCCCCCCAGTGTAAGGATCTGGTAAAACTTTTGGCAACAATATGTTGTCTACATCTGAAAGGCAGTTGTAGAACCTTACATATTACTAGTAAGCATATTTTAAAGATTTTTTTCCGCTTAGGGTGATTTAGTACGTAAGTTGAAGAGTGAAGGCGCCTCTGAAATCGATGTGAAGAAGGCCGTCGCTGAGTTGAAACTTCGGAAGAAGGCGCTCGATGATCGCGAGCTCGCCCTTTCGCCACAGGTCTCATTTGACAGGGCCAAGATGGAGGACGTCCTGAAACGTCGTTTCTTCTTCGACCAGTCATTCGCCATATATGGCGGGATCACGGGTCAGTTCGACTATGGCCCGATGGGCTGTGCGCTCAAGACCAACCTACTCAATCATTGGAGGAGTTTCTTCGTTATCGAGGAGAACATGAGTGAAGTTGAGTGCTCTATACTGACACCTGAGCCCGTCCTCAAGTAAGTTGAGAAGAAAAAAAAATTATAAAATATAAATATTTTTTATATTGTAGGGCATCAGGGCATGTGGAACGGTTTGCAGATTTGATGGTCAAGGACGTCAAAACGGGCGAGTGTTTCCGGCTTGATCACATCATCAAGGCGAGCCTCGAGAAGTTAGCAGGGTCAAAAGGAACAGCGCAAGACATCAAGGAAAAAATCGCTGATATTCTCGTCAAGGTAAAAAAGTCATTCATAAGATTTTTTAGTTTTGGTGATGACTTAAGCCGTTTTAGCTCGACGGGATGACGAAAGAGGAAATGTCAGATGTACTCACCGATTTCAAGATCAAATCACCGCTCACCGGGAATGATCTGACAGAGCCGATTGACTTCAACCTGATGTTCTCAACACAAATAGGCCCCACAGGGCTCGTTAAGGGGTAAGAAGTCAGCAATTATAATCACATAATTCACTGTATTCAGATAATTACCAATTTCTATTACAGTTTCCTGAGGCCAGAAACGGCTCAGGGTATATTTGTCAATTTTAAACGCTTGCTCGAGTTCAACCAAGGCCGGCTGCCGTTTGCTGCGGCACAAATTGGAAACGCTTTCCGTAATGAGATCTCACCCAGGTCTGGCCTGCTGAGGGTACGGTGAGTTTGCTTGTCCTCTTTTTTTTTCTTCTTCAATTAATTAATTTTAATCAATTAGGGAGTTCACACTGGCTGAGATCGAACATTTCTGCGACCCAAGTGACAAGTCGCACCCGAATTTCGATTCTGTGGCTGAATCTGAATTTATGCTCTATTCGGCTTGTGACCAGATGGACGGTAAACCAGCGAAAAATGTCAAAATTGGAGATGCTGTAAAAACGGTGATTTATGTCGTGTATATGTGATTTTTTTTTTTTTTTACGATAATAAATAAACCAGGGGCTGGTGAACAACGAGACTCTCGGCTACTACATGGCGAGGATCCATGCGTACCTGCTCAGTGTAGGCATAGACAAAGAACGACTGCGTTTCCGCCAGCATATGAACCAAGAGATGGCTCACTACGCTTGTGACTGCTGGGATGCGGAAGCACTCACATCCTATGTACTAGAATTTGATGATCTCAACGATTATTTATAAGTAATGACTAGACATTTTTTTCCTTAGGGATGGGTTGAGTGTGTAGGCTGCGCTGATCGTTCGGCCTACGACCTGACTCAGCACACTAAAGCTACGGGGGTCAGGCTGTCTGCAGAGAAGAAACTTCCCGAGCCTAAAACTGTGACTGTGACTGGTCGGTAATTTTTTCAATTTTTTATTTGTTCATTTTTGTTTTAAAAATTTAATTATATTAATTTTTATTTTATAGAGGCACAAGTGAATAAAGGTGTTGTGGGTAAGGTGTTTAAAAAGGACGCTAAGGCGGTGTCGGAAGCACTGGTCAGCGTGTCCTCTGATGTATTGAACACAATGGAAGAATCCCTATCGACTACCGGGTAGCATGTAGTTTTTCTAAAAAGTTTATATATACCCATAACTGTGCTCATTTTCTCTCCAGGTCCTATGACTTGATGGTGGATGGTGAGGTGCGCCAGATCACAAGGGACATGGCATCGCTCAAGGTGTACGAGAAGACAATGCATGTTGAAGAGTTCACGCCGAGTGTTGTGGAGCCTGCTTTTGGCATTGGACGTATACTCTACGCCTTGCTCGAGCACACATTCGCCGTGAGGGAGTCAGACGAGCAGAGAACGGTTATTTTTTTTTTTCCGTTTTTTAATACAAGAAATCAAGCAATTTTTTTTCCTTGCAGTATTTCAAAATTCCGTCGAGAGTCGCACCGCTCAAGTGTGCCGTTTTTCCACTCAGCTCTAACTCCGAATTTCAGCCATTCATCCGGCAGCTTGGTAAAACTAAAAATATACATATGTAGGGCTATAAATTATTTTATATTTTATTTTTTTTTATCATGAAGCATCTGCATTAAAAGTGAAGAATGTCAGCCACAAGGTGGATGACTCGGGTGGCTCCATTGGACGCCGTTACGCCAGGACGGATGAGATCGCAGTCCCTTTTGGTGTGACCATTGATTTTGACACAGTGAAAGATTCGACAGTAACCCTGCGTGAGCGTGACTCTATGTCCCAAGTCAGAATTCCTGTAAGTTTCTTTAGATTTTTTTTTGGGGGGGGGGGAGGGTGTGATTTGATTTTTAATTTTGTTTGTTTTTCATGTACATCCAGTTGAAAGAAGTCCCTGCTGTCGTCCAAGGACTTTCATTAGGTGACACCAGCTGGCCCGAAGTTCAGGGCAAGTACCCAAAGTTTGAACAGCAAGAGTCAACAAAAGAAAAATAACTGAATTTTTTAAAAATTCATATAGTTCATTTTTTAAGAATGCCAAGTAATAAATAATTATTTATTTGAGAAAAAAAAACTGCTTTTTTAAAATTAGTTCATAAGATGATTTATAAATAAAACGATCACAATTGATTTTGTTTTCTTCAACCTTAGAGATTGGTTCCTCTCTTTTCATAATATCTTCATTGTACACACGATGGACAGTCATCAAGTTTTGTGACAACACTGTTGATGTGCTTTGTGGCATCACTGATGCGTTTTGAGACAACACTGTTGATGTGCTTTGTGGCATCACTGATGTGTTTGGGGCAACACTGATGCGTTTTGTGGCAACACTGGTATGTGTTCTGTGGCAATGCTGTCTGATGTGTTCAGTGCCAGCATGGTTTGATAGCATCACTGTTTAATGTGTTTTGTGGCGTTGTTCGAAATGTAAGAAGTGTTGGTTGGTATATATGTTGGATGGACTTGCAAGAGATATGTAGGATTATGTGGCCAGTAGGAGTGGAGTGTATGTTTAGGGACTTGTTACAAAAAAGAAATAATAATAGACTGTACAAAAAATTGACTGAAATATACATAGCCGATTTGTTGCTTTTTTGTTTGTTTTATTATTAAAATATTTACAAGTACTATGTACACTTTTTTATTTCCAATTCCTTTGTGTTTTAAGTGTCGTCGACTCCGTTGACAACGCAGCAGGAGGAAGATGAGGAGGAGAAGGAGAAGAAGGAGGAGGAACGGCGTCGGGCATCGGCTCTGCCGGGCATTCAGCGTTATTCCCCTTTCGCTGGAACCTTCTTCGGGTAGGCGCGGATGTAGAAGTTGTAGAACAAGAGGAGGAAGGAGGCCGTGTTGCCGACGGCGAAAGTGATGAACGCAGATGGGACCTGGCATGGAGCGATCATCACTGACACCAAATAGCTGATTATTATGAGGAACTGGACCTATCACAACAACATCAAATGAAACAAATAACACAGCGTAATGGACAAATATTTGCACTGCCTCTCTTACAATTTGTAGCCTCGTGATGTACTTCTTCCACCAGAGGTACTTCTGGATTTTGGGTCCAAGGGCTGAGAGGAGATAATAGGCGTACATGACGACGTGGACCAGGGTGTTGCAGAAACCGATCATCATCGTCTGACTGCCTGGAAAACAAGAATTTTCGACGTCGTAAAATCTGTAAAATCGTGCACAAAAAAAAAAAAAAATAATAAAAAGATTCGCGTCGTGGATGACCTTTGACGTATTTGATGAACGCCCAAGTCGAGACGGCCATATTCGTGTGGTGGTAGACGTGGAGAAAAGTCACCTGGTTCTGCTTCCGCCTCAATACGAAGAAAATCTTGACAAAATATAAGAAAAACGATAAAACACAAATAGATCGTTTTTTGAAAACTGTTCAATATGTAAAATATGTTATGGGGCAACACTGTTCGATTCGTCAAATGTGTTGCCTGGCAAGAATGTTCGTTAAGTGAAATGTGTATTGTGGCAACAATGTTCGACTCGTGAATGGAATTATGTGGCAACATTGTTCGACACGGAGAAACGTATTGCCCGGCACGAATGTTTGGCACTGAAATATGTATTGTGGCAAGAATGTTCGACACGCGAATAGGATTATGTGGCAACTCATTTCGATACGTGAAATTATGAGGCAAAACTGTTCGATAAGTCAAATGTGTTGCCTGGCAGTATATTCGGTACCTGAAATGTGTATTGTGGCAACACTGTTCGATACGTCAAATGTGTTGCCTGGCAAGAATGTTCGGTATCTGAAATGTCTATTCTGGCAACATTGATCGACACGTGAAATGTATAAGATGGCAACACTTCGATACATAAATGTTGCCTGTTGTTCATTACGGCAAATGTAATCTGTGGCAACACTGTTGATGCGCTGTGCCATCATTGATACAAATGATTGATATGTTGTGCAGAAAGAATGACTATTAAGATGAATTTGTTTTATGGTAATAGAAAGGTAGCTATCATCTTACCGTATCAAGTAGTTCGACAAATTTTGACATAAGATACCACCAGCCCATGACATCAAACTGAAAAATTAAAAAAATACACATATATATATACGTTTCTTTTTATGTCATTTGATGTTTTGAACAGTGTTGTGGTAAGTGGCCAAATGCATTAAAGATTTTTTTGAGCCAGTTTAAATCTTAAAATTTCAATCTGGAGGACGAATGATTTCCCTATACGCCCAATTTTGGAAGATAAAATTCCCGTTTATCTCTTCACCCTTGGTAGGATCGTCGCTTAGAAGCTTTTACTTAAGATAAAATCTCTTTTTTTGTGGATGGAAAAAATAAATAAATATGTAAATAAAATCCCACCTGGTTTGCAATCGCCGAAGGAAGGAGGCTGGGCCTGCACGCAGCGTTGATGACTTCGCTCGCTTTCAAAACGCTAAAAATGCCAGCAACCTGAAGACAAATTTTTTTCGTTGTTCAAAATTCTTATCAAACATCAATCATTACTAAAATTTCCGTCCCTCTCACTCTCTCCCCCTCCCTCCCTCTCTCTTAGTCACACTCGTTCTCTCTCATTTTTCCAACTGCCTCAACACTCCTCACCTTGTAGACCCACCAGGACGAGAAGGCCACCTGCGCCGCGTTGTAGATTACGATGAGAGGTTGTAGGCTGAGCGGCTGCTTCTTCGACATCATCGCTGGCCCCAGCCAAAGGACGAAGTAGAGGTAGGCCGAGGTCAGGGTCAGCACCGGGAACGGCGACTCCATCATGAACCAATTGTCCACCTCACCTGAAACAACCGAAAAAAAATCCGAAAATATTCGGAATTTTGTTTCGTTTGAGATTACCAACCTGTGCTCATTGTCGAGTTGTTGGTCAAGTCGGGCAACCTTTCGAATTCCATCCTGGAACAGAAACGTCGCGTCTAAATTCAGAACTGTTGGCGAAGGGGGCAAGGGCGAGAGAGGGAGAGAGAGAAAAACGAAAAATTGACAGTTTTTGGTTATTTTGTTCAAAAATTTTTAAATTTTATTTCTTATTTTTGTATTCAGGTTGTGAGAGAAAAGGAAAGAAAAAAAAGGGGCTACTCTACTTCATCGTCTGAAGGCGGAGGATGTCCGCTCGTTTCCACTGCCACCGAGAGCCATCGTTGTCTCGGAGAAAAACAAAGTCCTTTTTTTTTAATTTCCTTCCTTTCTTTTTTCCTCTTCCGACGTATTTTCAAACTCGCGCGCGCACACACACCAAAAAATATTTAAAAAATTGGAAAAACTAACTAACTATCTAACTATTTTTTTGCCCAAACTACATTTGCCCACCTTGATAGTCCGGTGTTTTTTTGTTTGTTTTTGTTTTTCCCCAACGTCTGTGATGGTCGGCCAGCTGTTTTATTTTTAATTTTTAATTCAGTTAAATTTCCTCCTAAAAAGTAAAAATAAATCGTTCCAGAGGTTTTGTGTCCTTACACTATTTATTACACTTTGATGATCGTTCGTTTGCCACTGTGTTCCTTCTTTTTCTTGTTAGTATCTTTGCCGCTTGGTTCACCGTGGACCTCTGAACTAACCGTCTCAAACATTTTTCGTCGTTATTTATTGCTCCTTTTATCTGGATGGGTTTTTATTTTTTATTTTTCATTATTAAATTGGCTTTTGTTGATGAATTCGGCCGTTTCGAGGAACGCACGATGTTTAATGAACGAACGAAGGAGTCATCAGGGTACGGATGAAAGAGCTAATGAAGTGAACGGATAACGCCGGCTGTTAAGTGTATGAATCAGAGAACAATTGAAATGTTTAGTATGTGGATCAATGAGTGGTTTATTGAACGAACGAGTGAGTTCCAACTCCATTCGACTAATGGATCCGTGAACGAATGAATGATTTAGCAAATGTATCAAAGGAAGGACGAGTCCGCCAATCAGTGTCTATATGAGTAAACGAACGATTTAGCCATTTATGATCGGTAAAGAAGCATTTCGGTGAGTTACTCAGCGTATCACTGAACGAACGATTCAGTAAGTCATTGAATAATTTAGTTCATTTATGAGTTGAATCTGTACAGACGCATATTAGACAGTAAGTGAGCGTATCAAGAAACGAACGATTCCGTTGATCGACATGAAATTTGAAAAATATCTCTAAACGAAATATTTGGTCAGTTAATGAATAAACGACTGGATCAGTGAACGAACCATTAGGTGAGGTAGTGATTGGATCAGTGGACGAGTGAGTTGGTAAGTCGTCTGTACCTAGGAGCGGAGGATCATTTAACGAGTGAGTCATTAGAAGAATGGATTGGTGGACGAATGAATCATCTAGTGAGTTATTACTGACTGGAACTCTCACTACCTCTCAATCACTCACTGACTTCCACTCTCATTAACTCTATCTATCGCTCACCCACTCACTGGCTTACCAATTCTCACTAACTCTTTTGCTCACTCAGGCGCACACACATACACACCTTACTGACACTCTCTCGTTCACTCACTCTCTTCCTCACTCGGTACCTCACTTTCTGACTCTCACTCTTACTCATTCACGTACCACTTTCTGTCTCCCACGTGAGTGTAACAGAAGAAAGTGTAGATTGAGTGTGTAATTGATAGAAGGTATAAGTGAACGAATGAACCTTTTAACTGGAGAGTAGGTCAGTGAATTAATGGATCAGTGGAACGAACGAGTCAAACTGGAATGGTCCAGTGAGTCTTGACCTGTGAATGAATGTACCTTTTAACTGGTGAGTGGATCAGTGAACTAATGGATCCGTGAAACGAACGGGTCAACTGGAATGGGATACTGGACCAGTGGGCCAGTGAACAAAAGAACCTTGTGGAACAACTAATGAATTAGTAAATGAATCAGTGAATGAAGGATTCAGTTTGTTAATGGGCATATCTTTTAATGAACGATTATTGCAATTTATTTCATTGTTCTTTTTCCTCTGGACAACGCGATGCGATCTTTATCAAATGGATTTTTAAATTGGCCATCGGCGAAGAAGTGGGTGTAATTAAACAAAGGTCGATTGAACCCGGGCTTAGCAGTCCTCTTTTGCTTTTTCACGTTTCTTTCCCCAATACGTCTCCCTCTGAGGTTATGTAAAAAGGACATTACAAAAGTGGAAACTGACCAAGACGCCCAAGCGGGATCGGTGAATGAGGAAAGAAAAGGAGACGAATAAAAAAAAGAAAGAAAGAGGAACTGCCGGAAGAGAAAGAATATAAAAGGGGGCCGTGGAAAATCCATCGATTTTACAGCGTACCGTTGTCTAGGACGAGTTCACGTCCATCTTCGAATTTGTAGGTCGGTGGAAGAGAGTGGTTTACCGTTTTATCACGACTTAGAGTCTTTTTCCTTCAGTTGTATATGTTTTTTCCATACCCGAAATGTTTTTCAATCCAGAACCACAAAAAGAGTGAACTTCGAATGAGTTAGTACGGCTATCTATATCATCACAGAGATCGTTAAACCAGGATCTTTAGACGGAGGATTAGTCAGTTAGTGAGCGTAACTCTGAACGAACGATTAAGTTAGTAAGTGGTTCCATAAAGGCAACATTAGTCGGTAAATGATCAAGCATTTAGTATGGTACCAACCTCTGAGCGAACAATTCATTAAGGGGTTCAATCATTGAACAATTCAGTTAGGGAAGGTTCAAATCAATGAATGATTCGTACTGTCTATGATCAGTAATTGAGCGTATCACTGGACGATTCAGTAAGTGATTGTATTATTGAGCGAACGATTCAGTTAGTGACCGGATGTACATATAAAGATTAACTCCGTTCATGAGTAACAATAATTTCGGTGAATGAGCGTTCACTGAATGATTCTTTAAGTGATTGAATCAGTTGACTAACGATTCACATAATGAGCTGTCAATGCAAGAGAATGAAAGATTCACTCTGTCAGTATGATCAGTGAATGAGCGTTTGACTACATAATGTACGGATTAATAAACAAGTATTCCGGTGAGCTAGTGAGCGTACTACTGAACGAACGATTTGACCATATAATAAACGGATTGGTAAACAAGTATTCCGGTAAGCTAGTGAGCGCACTCCTGAACGAACAATTAGACAATAAAATGAGCGGATTAGTAAACAAGTACTCCGATGAGTTAATGAGTGATATTAACATAGAACTTGAAAGGTTCCCCAAATGAACGAATGATTCGCTCTTTCTGTTAATGGACCAACTAACGAACGATTTGGATATTTAATGAGCGGACCAGGTGGCTTGTCCCAACGAGAATCAGTAGAGTACCATTCAGTTATTGAATGATTCTGTGAACGGATCATTCGTCGGCTCAGCGCTTTAATCACTATTCTCCCGTTGTCAGCATTGCTTGAACATCGTTTATCAAATTTGTTAGTCGGATCGTGCCTATCATCTAGACTGCTAGACCATAAAGCAGGGGATGAGAGCTTGACTGCCGGCAGGACTTTCTAACTGTACTTCGTTCCGCTTTAGGGAGGCGGACTTTCACAAATCCATACCGCCTTATATGAAATCTTACCGAGTCATTACAAAAAAAGTAACAATGGGACAAATTGAACTATTTAACGATTTAATTAAATCCGCGATGAATTAGATCGCGGATGGTAAAAACGTTGGAGATCGGCGTAGAGAAGGTGTCTGGGAGATGAACTTTGCCCCACTGACCTTCGTAACCATGGCCCCCTTGGGTGTCCGTGTACATACGAACTTTCCCTGTGGGCCCGTACCTCCTCGCTTCGTCAGGCTTCAATTATTCGTGTATCGTTCGTTTCTTCGATGCATAGCTTGCCAGTTTGTTGACTGATCTTGCATATTTCGATCGGACTTCGACAAATGTCCCGAATTAATCAACCTGTCATCCTTCAATTTGAGTTAATTAGAGATGCTTTAATAGTAATTAATGAAAATTTTAATTTTATTTCTCATTAGAGGACATCAAGAAAACGGTGGAAAATATGGCAATTACGGCGTAAACAAATAATTTCACCGGAAATTTCCCAAGCCTCGTTTAGATTATTGTTCTAAGGAAAACGCTCATTGAGTTAAAAAATCTGGTGATTATGGCCCGATGATGGCTTGTTTTCTAATTTTTGATTTAACGATTCACCATTCACCCCATCGAAAATTAAAATATGGTACTAAGTGCACAGACGAACCATTTTCACAGTTTGATCGTCGGACGAACGAGTCGTCTAGGAGAGAGAATTCGGTGACTGGATGGATCGTTTATCTTGTAAGTGGATCCGTAAACCAATGGGTGACTTAGCGAATGGATCGCGGGAATGAATGCGTCAGTATGAATCAGTGAAAGAACGGTTGACCGGTGATTGAATCACTGGACCAATTCACTTTAGTGAACACCTTTAGGAAAACGAAAGATTCAGGCTGTCAATGACCAATAAACAAGCGTTCGGTGAGTTGGTGAGCGTATCGTTGAACGAACGATTCGATTAAGGAGCTGTTCAGAAAATGAAAAATCGATCTTACAATTATCAATAAACAAACATTTCGGTGAGTTTATGAGCGTGCCACCGAACGAAAGATTCAGTAAGTGAATGAATCATTGAACCGACGATCCAATTAGAAAGGGGCTCAGTAAACAACATTAATGAGCGTACAACCGAACGAACGATTCACTGAAGGAGTGTTCAGAAATTTTCAGAAAATGAAAAAAATCGATCTCACAATAACCAATAAACAGATATTTCGGATTAGTTAATGAACATACAACCGAACGAACGATTCATTAAGTGGTTCAATCATCGATCCAACGATTCAATTAATCAATGAGCGAATTGTAAAAAATTTTGACGATTTTATCTTTCAGTTTCGATAAGTATTCACAACTTTGTTAATGTCTGACGATTAAATTGGTTATCAATGATAAATGAACGAACAACTATTCTGCTAGTGAGGTTTTTTAGCTTCCGTGAATCGATCAGTTCAACTCGACGTAAACCAGCAATACTGAGCGTTTGAATGAACGATTCAATCAGTGAACTATTCAGTCAGTTCAGAATCGCAAAGTGCCAGATAGCGAGCTATCGAAAGTAAATAAATGTACAGAAAAAAAAGAAAAGAAAAGCAAGGATATTGTTAAAATCGGCTCAAGGGCGGGTTACAGGAAAAAGGGGTATGCCGAATGGAAAAAAATCAGAAAAAATTTACAAAAAAATCTGGCAAAAGTCAAATCAGTGAAAAAATCGGGTCATGATCGGCAGACCGGTTTTTCATCTCTGTAATTACCGACTCCTTATGAGCACGGAAGGACAAAAAATTATTTAAAAAATCACCTATCCGTCCTTTATGTGGACTAGTGTGTCAGTGGTTTTTTTTCTCTCCTACATAAAACATAATCAAAACAAACATCCCAAAAATTCTATCTGACTGACCTTCGTAATAAAAACACCGTGTTTGTAAACCTCGATTAAAAAAATGTTATCCAGCAAATATTTCTGGAGAAGCCAGACCGTGCATGCCAAATATATATTATTAGACCAAAATGTCGGAAAAATAGATAATACGTCCAGTCCAATTTTTTTGCATTTTAATGTTGGGATGGCAACGTATATAGCGAGACGTTACGGACTGATAGTTGGGTCGACGTGAGTCATGATGGGATGGGGGAAAAGAAGTGAGCCTACAGGGAGAGAAAAAATACGATTCAACATAATCGTGACATTCTGTGTGTTTAATGAAAGGGAAACAGTGACACAGCGGTACGGAAGGAAAAAAATAACAAACTCGACCTACTCACTTTGTTGTATGTCGTCAGTCCAATGCCTTGCCGGCGAGTGTGTCTTGGTTCCGAGGGAGCTGATGACCCGCCGGCTCACGAGGAGCGGGGGTCTCCCTCCAATTCGAAAAAGAAAACTAGGTCCCGGGGATGAGGGTCAAGGACGGCGAGGGCGGCAAGTAAAAAATATTTGTTTTCGCGTCAAATTTCCCCCTCGGACGATTGTGAATCTGTGCCAATCCTGGATTTGATAGAACAAGTCCGTTTCCCGACCGTTCTGTACGGTCTCAAATCTTACATAAAACGTCCACAACAATTATAAATTCAAATATTAACAAGAGTACGGTAGTATAGTAACGGTAGTAAAATAGTAAGAAGAGTACGATCATTCGGCGGTTAGAAAGAGTCAATCAGCAATGGATCAGCAAACGAACGGGCCAGGAAAGAAAGTGAGTGGATACATGAACGAAGTTAACGACCGCTAACGAACGTTTTAGGGAATGGCTTGAGATGATCAGGGAACGAATGATTCGATTAATGAGAGGTGGTAATCGGCCGCGTTACTGAGTTGATCAGGGAACGCACGATTCAGTGAACGTGTAAGTTAGTGAGATCATTGAACGAACGAATGAGTCGAACATAGAGTTAATCTGTGAATGAGCGGGCCTTTTGATTACCGGAGTCCGGTAACAAAATGAGTGAGCCATGAAGTGGATAAGGACGATCCGGTTATTGAGTGGTGAACGAATGATTCGGTTAGTAAGCAAATCATTGAACGAACGAATAAGCCATAAGAAGAATGGTACTGTAAATGTAGTAAATTACTGAGGTCACGAACGAATCGGTTGTTTTACAGAGTTGATCATGGAGCGCATGATTCAGTGAACGAGCAAGTTAGGGAGATAATAGAACGAATGAATGAGCCGAACTTAGAAAACATAGTCCATAACATGGACCGGCGAACGAGGAATCGGTCAGTCGACGAGTTACCATTGAAAGAAAAGACCGTTTCTCCAGTAAGTGGATCCATGATTTTGTGAATAGATCAGTGAACGAACTTATGGCCGAATGTGGATCGTTCAAGGAATGAGTGAATTAGTTAATGGAACATTAAATGATTGGACTGGTGAAGGAGTAAACGTTCAGTTGGTAAGTCCTAACACTGAACTAATGCCTGAATCGTAGGGAGAGTGGTTCAGCGTTTATCTAGTGACTGAATGCGCGACATTGCGAATGAATCCGTGAACGAACTAATGTTTATTTAGTGATTGGATATTGGTCGAACGATTCGGTAAGAAACCGAACGTCAACGTGCGATTCCGTTGAAAGACCGAGAATCAGTGAACAAACGAGTCGGCAAGTGAGTGGATCATGAAACGAACGAGTAACGGATCAGTGATTGAATGATTCGGTACACAGTTGACTGAATCAGTGAACAAACGAGAGTCTATAAGTGAACGAACTATGTGTTGAGTTAGTTAGGATTTGACAAACGTCCGATTCGGTCAGTCGGTGTGTAAGAGGTAAGATTAAGGTTCAGTTAGTGAAAGAATCATTGAACGAACAAAAGTCAGAAAGTGGATCAATCAATGAATCTGTGAGTTAATTTATATATTTGGGCCGATGAACGAGGATTAGGTCAGTTAGTGAGTGGTTAATTGAACGAACGATTAGTCTGAGAGGGAACAATCCGTTCCGTTGGAGAGGATATTTAAAGAAAATGACATGGGGCATCGGTGGCCGCAATGTTGTCTTTGACACGGCGCTCATCACTATAAGCTAAAGGTCCCGGGTTCGAATCGAGCCTTGTATCCCCTCGTAACAAATATATATATATAAATAAAAAAAACTCGTTATCAAAGTAACCGAATCAGTGAACGAGTGGTGTATCAGCGAGTGGATCTTAAAAGGAAAGAGTCATTTATTGTGTGTTTTGATTATATAGATTCTATATAGATTTTACATTATTTCACTGCGGTAAGCTAAAAAAAAAAAGGCCGACTCGGTTTACTAATAAAATATTTTGGTTTTTTCCATTTGAGGGTTTCTTCGAGGGAGGGGTTTCAGGTGATGCGAAACTATGTGAATTGTCAGAGTATTCATTTCCTTAATTTTCCGAGTGTGCGTGCTTCCGCTCTGTGTAATTCTATTGTCTGTACAAACGGCATCAAATCTCTATTTTTTGTGTGTCTACAGCATTCTTTCTTTTTGTTTGGTTCAATTTTAACGTTTGTCCATCAGCCCCCGCATATAAAAGAAGGACGAAGGATGTGTGAACTGCATTACCGCGAATAGCTTGTCTAGCTCTATTATATGTTGTTATCCTTACCTTCCTTCTACATTGATAAAACTTTGTACAGCCTTCTTCTAAACTGACAAAATATTGTACAACCTTCTTTCTAAACTGATAAAACTTTGTACAAACTTCTTTCTAAACTGATAAATCTTTGTACAGCCTTCTTCTAAAATGACAAAATATTGTACAAACTTCTTTCTAAACTGACGAACTATTGTACAAACTTCTTTCTAAACTGATAAAACTTTGTACAGCCTTCTAGTACATAGTATAACCTTGACGTAAGTAACCTTTACATAATCTGTATCACCTTCTTTCTGAACTAACAAAAGTTTGCATAACCTTCTTTTCTAAACTGACAAAACTTTGTAAAACCTTCTTTCTAAACGAAAAAAACCTGTATAACTTGTTAAACTGGAGCCCTACAACCTTTCCTCTTCTTTTAGTATGTATAATCTTTACATAACCTGTAAATCCATAGAAATTATAAATGATGAGGTGAGTGTGGTGTTCAATACTTTCCAAAAGGGTAGTTCCTACTCACAGTAAGTTGTTCTGGAACGATCCAGATTTCGAGCCTCTTAGCTCATCATCAGGTTGAAGGACTTCTACAACCACGTCTTTCAACGTGCATTGCCAAAGTGCAAACCGCTGATACCTCCGCCACCGCGACGTTCGGTTTCGATGACGAAAAACCGCCAATGTTGTACGGTACAGTCAAAATCCAAAAAGAAAACAAACCTATAAGGCCAGTAGTATCCTTTTATAATTCCCCATGCCATAAACTTGCAATTACAATCGACAAAATAATTAAAACCCAGACCAAATTAAAACCTACATTCGGTATCAACAATTCTTTAGAACTGATAAAAGAAATAACATCAATATACCCAACAAAAGTGTTTTAGTATCATTTGACGTTACTAAGTTATTCACAAATATCCCCGTTGAAGAATGTGCTAAAATCATTAAGAAAAAACTTACCGAGAATTCTATTAACGAACTTGTAAAAACTGATATAATAGACCTCCTAGATATATGCCTATTATCTAATTATTGTAAATTCAATAACAAATTCTACGAAATGCTTGGGTTACTAATGGGGTCTCCACTATCCCCACTTTGTGCTGAAATATTCATGGATAATTTCGAAAAAAATCTTTTCAAATCAAAGAACAAATTAATCAAATATGTTCATTTCTGGAAACGCTATGTAGACAATATCTTATGCATATGGTCGCGAACATTAGAAACTCTCCAAGAATTTCTACAACTAATTAATTCCCTACACCGTAATATAAATTTTACATTGGAAATTGGCAAAGATGGTTGTCTGAACTTTTTAGACCTAAAACTATCCATAATAAACAGCCTAATAGAAATAGATGTATATAGAAAACCCACAACTACAGACACTATGATACCCGCGGATTCTTCCCATCCATGGTCCCAAAAGGCTGCTGGTTTCATTTGGCTCATAGACCGAATGTTGAAACTTCCGCTAACACCTGATAACTATAAAAAAGAATTAAAAACTATTAAAACCTTAGCAAAAAACAACGGGTATCAAAAAATATTTATTGATAGGTTGCTAGTTAAAAGAATAAAAAAATTAACATTAAACGAAACAATAATAGGACTCAAGTTACCCCACCATAAACGAATCATTAGGTTTCCGTTGTTTGCCATACATTGGGGAATTATCAGAAAAAGTTAGCAAAATTTTTAAACAAGAAGGGTTTAGAATAGCTTTTAGAAGTACGGGCTCACTTAGAAACATCCTTTCAAGACCTAAAGACACAGTAGACAATTTGGCAAAAAGCGGGGTTTACCAACTCAATTGTAATGATTGTGATATTAAATACATAGGACAAAGCGGTAGAGAAATAAAAACGAGAGTAAAAGAACACTTGCCTAAATCGAGCAAATTTTCGGAATTTAAGGACCATCTAAAAGAAACAAAACATAAATTCAACCCAAATCTAAATACGAGAGTGTTACGTAGTTTCAACAACGGGAAAGAGCTAGATGGGTTTGAGAAATTTGAAATTAAAAAATGTAAAATTGAACATGGTGATAAATGCATTAATAATATAACAGATTTTGATCTACCTTCCATTTTAAATATGTATATAAATAATACGAAACATCCTAATAATTAAACTAATTATTTTAATTGTTATTATTTTTATTCTAATATTTTTTTGTGTAATTATTCAAATATCGTGAGATGCGGTCTGGTGTGATGTAGGTATCAGAAAAACATTTTCTTTATCGTGCCAACGTTTCGATCTTTTATTGAGATTATCTTCAGGGCTCA
>CM077110.1:8054969-8105439 GCA_039619505.1 Cimex hemipterus | reverse complement strand
ATCTTCAGGGCTCAATAAAAGATCGAAACGTTGGCACGATAAAGAAAATGTTTTTCTGATACCTACATCACACCAGACCGCATCTCACGATATTTGAATAATTATCCGTTAACGGTCACTAATCTCTACACATTTTTTTGTGTTATAATTTCAGCGTTTCGCACGTTCAAATTGAGCGTCATTAAAAATCAGCTGTTAATTGGAACGTCGCGGTGGCGGAGGTATGAGCGGTTTCACTTTGGCAATGCACGTTGAGAGACGTGGTTGTATTAGTCCTTCAACTGATGATGAGCTAAGAGGCTCGAAATCCGGATCGCCACTACACTGTGATTAGGAACTATCCTTTTGGAAAGTATTTAACCTGTAAATCCTTCTATCTAAATTGAGAAACACTTGTTTAACGTAACCTCTAAACTTACAAAACCTTGAATAGCTTTTCAAAATATAGACAATAGTATTGCCTCTCTTTCTTCTTTTTACAAATATAACTTTTACATAGTTTACATGTAAAACAACAATTAGTTCCATTTTAGGGTAATAAAATGCCCTATAACCTTCCTTCTAACCTGACCAAACAGTATAACCAAACTCAGTTTTTTCATTCAAACAACTTTTGCATAACCTTCATGTTAGATTGATAAACCAAAGAAGCCTTCTTAGGTATAGATCTTCTCACTAAGCAGACAGATCCTAATACAGCTTTAATTTTGTAAGGGAAACTATAGTATAACCTACAAGACTGAAAACGTTCATCACGGAAACCAGAGCGTAACCTCCTTTTAAAATAAAAACCTTCATTTTGGATTTAAAAAATGCTTATACTAATACTACCTAAAATTTACTACCAATTGTTGAAAAATAGAAATCTTTTTGTAAAAAAAAAAAGTATTTTTTAAAGATAGCTGGGTTTGGTAGGGGTGGGTGTGTTGAACATATTTTAAAGATTAGCTTAAGCGATGTTTATATGTAAGTTATATAAGTTTATGATAGTTTCATACCTGATCTTCTCTTTGTGTTCGTCCATCACCGACAGCGAATACTGGTAAAGGGAGAGAGGGTAAGTGAGAGGGAGAAAAGTGGCGAATGCACTGCGGCAATCTCCATACAACGTCAGACGTTCCTCCCCTTGGCGACGACCACAACGCTTTCGCACCTTCCCCACTCCACGGTGGTTGTTTTTTAATTTTTTTTTCTCTCTCTCTGTATATTGCACCGTCCGCCCCTCGCGTCGTCGTTATAGATCGTACGGGTCTCAAGGTTTCCGCCCCCTGCGAAACGGAACCCAGTCACGCACCGGTCCGTTTTGACCTAATTTAGAAACTGTTCGATCTGCTTCACCCCCCCCCCCAACGGTGTTTCGAACGAAATACATAGAAACACAACATGAGAGAGAAAGACAGAAGGAAAACGCCAAGACAGACTTCACTCTCTACGCTCCCTGTATAGATTGATCCGACTTATTCAGGTCTTGTGAGAAAAAAAACCGTAAGTCACTGCAACCGGCTGAGAGCGAGACTGAGTGGACCCACACCGTCAACAACCAGACAGAATATTTTCAAAATAAAGATTCCATACTGCCATGTTAAATCAAAAGCCTACAGGCATTTCAATAATGAAATAATGACAAAACTTAAAAAAAAGGTGCAATTTTGGTCAAAACGCTAAGATAAAAACCCTAACAGACGAAATGCAATGAAGGATCATGAGCATCCGTTTAGGAGCATGAGCGAATCGATGAATGGATCGGTGAACAATGGCTTGGTACGAAAGTGAGTCAGGGAGAGTATCGGTGAACAAATGAGTGAATTGATCATTGAAACGATGACTAAAGAGCGCTTCGGGGAGAAAAGTGAATCGTGAACGAATGAACAATTCAAATAAAGAACGGTTTGGAGAAAGAACGATCCTTTAACTTAACGAATAAACCGGTAAACAAACGATTCGATAGAAAGAAAGTGAGATTAAGAGAAGATCAGAGAACGTAAGTACATATTGAACGAATAAGTGGATTAGGAGTGGATCAGTGAACGAATGAACCGTGTTTAGCAAGTGATTGGATTCGTGTAGGAATGAGTGAGCTTATGAACAATGCATCATTGAACGAACGAGTCAGACAGTGAATGAATCAAAAAACGAAATTCAAGATTGAATAAATGAATCGGTGGTCGAACGAGTAGGTGAACGGATCCGTAAATGAATGAGTTAGTGAAAGGATCTATGAAAATGAGTTTTTTAAATGGGGAACGAATTGAGTGCGGTAGGGAATGAACAAGTGAGTCAGTTGGTGATTGGATCAGTGAACGAGCGTTTCTAACAGTGTACACGGATAGCCAAACGAATCAAAAATGAATAAGTGAACAAATGAGTGGTGCCTTTCAACGACCGATTTAGTTGGTTATCGAATGATCAATTCGGGTAGCTTTTAAACAGAAAACCTTTGTATAACCTTCACCATTGACGTATAATCATTCTATAACCTTAATTTTATATTACAATTAAGGTTTTTAGTTGACATAGATAATTGGTCAAGTGGACCACGAAATTAGTGAACTTAGTTTTATAATAGAAACAACTAAATGAAATATAATTTAATAAAATTCAAATTGAAATTCCGTCCAACTTTGTATATTTATTGTTTATTACCTGACCTAAGATTACCTGTAATATTGTATTTCAGTTAATCTTTTTTATGTAAAGTCTTGGTTGAGATTAAAAAGTTAGTGGTCACGAGCGGGACTCGAACCCACGACCTTTAGCTGGAATGGTTGATGAGCGCAGGTTATGGCAACAGTGTATTTAGCCGGTTATCGGGGGTTCAAGTCCCGCTGGTGATATTAATTTTTCATCTTAACAAAGACTTTACACAAAAAGAATAAATAAACGAAATAAGTGATTTGGCCAATTAGATCGCATATTTAGAGTTAGAGCATTCCATGTATAACCTTTGTATTGCATATTAATCCATTTACGTTTTCGTGGTTAATTGACCAAGTTACTTCTTTCAATTAATTATTCTTTTATCTCAACCAAGACCTTACATATAAAGACTGATTAATTGAAAGAAATTTGTATTAACTTGATAACCCTCGCAAAACCTTTATTTTATGCCCTTCGCCAAGTTGCATTATACAAACCTTAGTTTTATCCATTCATTCAGCCCATAGCATGATATGTTGGTTTTTTATACTAGTGTATGCATGTATAATTAAAAAGATTTTCGATTTTTCATGTTGGCCTCCATCTTGTGAAAATCAGTAAATGTCTCCGATGACATTAAAATTTAATTAAAACATTGTTAATTTTCTTTTTCCTATTCACCTATTAACAGAAAACGAACTTTCGAAAAAAGTTCCATAGCAGACAGTAATTAACTAATTGACCGTGTTTTTTTGCAGTGATTCATCCAACATGGCGGCGTCAAAATAAAATAGGACTAAAAATTAATTAGGGAACTAAACAATTTTCCGCCTGTTTTTTGCTCTTGTATCTCATGAATTCCTTGTCTCGTTTATTAGTTTGTTTTTAAAATAAGTATGTTGTAATTTAACGATAAAAAATACATAATTTGAAACGAATAATAAAATGCGAGTATCCGGTTTTTTTGTCCTTGAATATACTTTAAAAATTTTTTTAGTACATTAAAAACATTTTCACTTACCTTTCCCATAAATAACGGCCGTTTTTTGTCGATTCGGAGAAAATATTAAAAAACTGACCGTGTGCATTTCACAACGGATTGCAAACTGATTGTTTTTTAAACACAGCGACCAGTGGTGCAAACTTAAAATAATCAGCGTAAATATTAAAATTATTTTCCCTGCGAAAATATATATAAAAAAGTTAAACTAACTTTATTCACTGAACTTAATACAAGCGTTAGTGTACTTGTACTTCACACCCAATATTTTTTCATTCCAGAAGTTCCACTGTTTGCATTATCGATCGCTGCCGAGTCTTGATATCACTTGCACTATTTCTAGTGAAACTGGAGAACTTGCCCCCTCCATTAAAGGGGTTGTAATGAACGCAGTATCCCTTGAAAAATCGCCAACCCTCTGACAAATTTTGTTGGGTGGCTAATAATGAAGGGGGGTTAGAAAGGAAAAAAACTGTTTTAGTCTCCACACAAGTCCTACATAACTTTCTTCTATTTTATTCGCTGATTTTTCAATACAACTAGATACACTAATAACAATACTGTTTCCATGTAATTAGGATAACATACCCAGCATTTGTCCTTGTCCACTTTATTTTTATTGTGCCTCCAACACAGTCATTTCATATTCATATTACAACACATATTCACCCCGAATAAATACATTCACCCCAATATACAGATTAGCTAGGGTACATAATGATCTTCCATCGACCTCCATACAATAGAAACAACTAATCTAACTGGGGTGCTTATATATATATTCCACCTTGACTCAAATACAGCTCGGGGGACAATGGGTGGTATGCTATATCACCATCAGCCCCTACCCATTAACTCTAATAAATACACTCACTCATACAATTTATTTGCATTCCATAGTACACTTTTTGAAGGGAGATTATTAAAGTAGATTAAGATCGGTTACACCACATAGGATCATCCCCTACTACCAGTCCAAGCTGAAAGTAATAGGAGCTACAGCGGGTTGTCTATAGCTGATTTGACTTTGTTTGTTGTTGTTAGCTCTTGTTTTAATTTAAATATCCCAGTTGGTCAATAATAAAACTGAAAAACCACAGGAGGTATGCTAGACTTATCGCGTAAAATGGTCATTTTATATCCTAATGAAAAATAAAAAAATAATAATAACTGAAGTTTTACAAACTGCCTGTGGCCTTTTTTTGGAAATATATCTCACAATACCAAACAAATTTCTCCCCTAATGACATAATTTTGTCTGTCTGTATGGTGTTTTCTTTTTAATTACCGGCAATTTTCATTAATCATAGTGCATTGATAGATCAAACTATTATCTTAAACTTTTTTTCTTTAAGACCTCCTTTAAAGGCAGTATTGACTCCAATATATCGGCCATCCTTAACTACACCAAGTGGGGAGGTGGGTTGGGGCCAAGAGATTGCTTAGCTATTCGCCCCCTGTACAATCTTAAGCAAATAATTGAACCAAAATGGTTGGTTGTCCTTCTTTCAGCTAGATTTGCTTAGCGTGTATATATCTTAATGTTACATACAAAGTGGCAGTTCAAGGAGCGGGAGAAAAACAGCAGGGCTGGATCAAGAAATGATTCTGGCCCTTGGAGGATCTAAATAAATAATAATTTAAAAAAAGTAATTATGGTCACCGGATTGGGGAATCCATGCAAGAATGACACATGGCCACTTACTTCTTGGTCAAAGAACGCTTGATGCCTCCAACATATTTGAAGGATCGCTCCATGAAGAGTGTGCAGGAATCAAACATAAAAGAGCATTCAGAGATTTGATGTATTTGTAAGTAAGAATGTAAAGTGTGAGAGGGAAATGGTGGAATATCAAGTACTCCAATCTTTCTATTAGATTGCTATATAAATAAGAAAAAAACATTTTAGGTGAAAATTTGGGTCTAATTGGGTGGTGGTACGGATAAAACCACAGACTACCCAAGGAGGGGGGGGGGTAATAGGTTCGATTCTACATATGTAAAACCACATAGAAATCTACAATTTTCCCCCAAAACCAACCTTTAAAAATTTGAATATTCAGGGGAAATAAACATAACATTAGGAAACTCAGAAATAAACATACAATTTTAACCAAATAGTTTTAAAAAACTTTTTTATTTGTTTTAAAAGGGAAATAATAAACAAAGACATACTACGAGGTAACCTTCTTAGTCGGACGGGGGCCTTCCCTGAAACCATTCCTGCGAACAATAACTGATGTGAGAAAAACACCAAACGCCGATAATAGGGGTCGGGAAAACAAAACTATGCTCACCTGAAGCGCCTCCTAACCACCTTCAAGTACCTCATCCTACCGGTTCCGGTTGTCTTCCTCCTCTGAGCCTTGACGCTCCAGTTATCTGTCAGGTGTAAAATGAAATGATTGTAAATAAAATTTAATCAAATATATCACTTTACAAAGTGAATTTTATTAAAATGTGCTTAACAAGTAAATTCAGATTTAGGACGGTTTAACATGGTCCACTGCCAAATTAATGAAACAAATAACTAACAGAAAAATTATTCACTCTTTCAGGGGTTAGTTAGATTTTGCTATAATTAGATACATGAGTAATGTTCTAGTGTTTTCACCCCAGTTGACTGTATAAGATGAGAAAGATATACATACAGGGGGGGGGAACCCCAAAAAAACTGATAACTGAAAACCTAGAGAACAGGTTAGAGGGTAGGTAGGTTTAGATCTCTAAACAGGTCTAAATAGGCACATTTAGGGGATGACCATGTTTTGATTTAGAAATTTTAAATAAGAAGCAAAAGATACGAAAAAGGAAAAGAAGAAAGAGTTGTAATTTTTGGAATAGATCAAGATAGCAGTGCCAGTGGTAAGAGTAAGGATCAAGAAAGTTCGGCCACCATTCTGCTGTATTGAGTCATTATAGCTAGTTAAATTTTAAATCATATTTAACGATCTTGTTCTTTAACCTGACCAATACAAGATGAATCCCTAAGGTCACTTAGTTGTACGTTAATATCTCTTCTGAAATAACCAAGTTTTGGAAATGGAAGAAGAAAAAGACAAGAGTACTATTTATCTAGTTACCGATATTAGCTAATGTAGAAATGTGTGGTGATTAATGACCGTAGGATTTCTATACTACGATTTTTAGACTGAAAACAAATCATGGCCTACAGGGTGGCTGCAAGAAGACAATTGGTTTGGCATCATCTCCAAACTGTCCCACTTGTGATTCTCTTCAAATCTTTCCCACATAATATTTCAATGTCCAGAATACGAAAATGAAAGAGATTTCTAAAAAATCTGAGCCAAGTCCCAAACATTTCCAAACCAATAAACTTAGATTCTGTTCTAACAAGCAACAATCCATCAGCTTTCAACATAATTATGGATTTCTAAAGTCAATGAATGTTTCTTTTTGATTATTTTCAACTATGAAAATTGAAAAATTGAAGATGAGAAGAGATGGAACTGAATGAGTGGGTGGGTGTGAGCACATGGTGGGGTGTGGACCGATCCTGTCGGATAGTAAAATGAAAATAGAAAACTTCGTAGGCCAGCATAACCCCCCCCCCCCCAAAAAAAAAAAAAAAAAAAAAAAACCAATATAAATAATTATATTTTTTGCATTGTACAAATTCACTATTTTCCACATACATGTTTTTATTAAATTTGAACAATGTTTGTCAATCCCAGGCCCTGAAGATGATCTTAATAAAGATCGAAACATTGGCATGATAAAGAAAATGTTTTTCTGAAACCTACATCACACCAGACTGCCTCTCATGTTTTCTGAATAATTATATAGTGTTTATATATAAAAAATTATTGAAATTTTTCAAACTTAAACATGATGTATGAGATGAAGTGATTTGGTTAAACATGGTTGGCAGTGGATTGCAACAAGGGATGGGTGTTGAGTACTCAACGTTTATAAAACATCGATGGCATGACCAAATATTATCATTACGATAAAAAAAAAAAAAAAAAAAAAAAAATCGATAGTATATGCCACCGTTCAAATTAATAGAAGGAAGCCAGGGAACAAATACTGTCTAGGAAGTATGAAAAAAGGGAGGCTTTTCATTTTAATGTTTTGTTGTTGCTCCTCCTTTCGACGGTTAATACTAGTGTGCTAATTCATTTTCTTTTTGGTCATAATTATTTTAAAGTTTATTATTCATTTTTCAAGTATGGAAGTTTCTGTAGTCTCTTAGGATAATGAAAAGCAATCTCTGGTTAATAATAAATACAACTAATGGGGGGGAGGGGGCTAGCGAAACCAAACAAAAGGTTTTCTTTGTTTGATACCCATCCCTATTCACCAATGACTATATTCACAAATTTTAATGAAGCAAAAATCGTACATAAGTAAATTATATATTTTAGATCATTTACACATTCATGCTTTTGGCCATGACATCCGTTGGTTAGTTGGAGCATAAAGCCGTCCTCGTGTATGACAGGAATTACCTACAGGTGGTTCCAGACATGCTGTATTTACCGAATCCAGATTAATGAGGATGGATGCATGGTTTTTCTTCCCTTTTCTGATTTTCTTATCCACTTCAAGGGACACTAATATTTTTCTTGTTACTTCAACCATCTACGCATTTGGTAATCAACTGTAACTGTACATACTTTACCAACCAATAAGCTACAATAACAACCAATAAGTTATCGAGCGAGGAGAGCACCCAACCCCAATAGTCTGGATTCGGTGAACCTTTACTCGGCGTTTGTTCAATCCCGCATGTCTGGAGCCACCATGGAAGTTTGTCCATTCAGAAGAGGTTTACTGACATGAGAATACGAGAGAGAGAGAGAGAGAGAGAGAGAGAGAGAGAGAGAGAGAGAGACAGATCCTGATGCAGGATGTCTAGCGACTAGGCTGTTCTTTTCTGACGATTGTTTTACAGCTCATCAGTGCATTACGGACCATTTGGGTGATTACTATCAAGGAAGCCATTAAATGACGGTTCCTTCACACAGTAAAAGCGATAAAGCTATTGTCCCTACCACGTACATCGCGATCAACCACTAACTTTTTTTTGATCAAGACTTTCAGTGGCAAGGTACTACCCTGGACGGAATAGAGCATGACAAATGACTAGGACCTGGGCTGTTCAGACAGTAACTGATTTTTCTTTTATTTTTAATCTAAAGAATATAAAAGGTATATAACTAGTTATTGAGCCACGAACACGAACGTACCTACAGTTTACAACGCGAATGTGTAATGAGATAATGTATTTAAATCAGGGATAAAACTGGCGAGACAATTTGTATCATTAAATAACGTATTTTACCAATTAAAAAAATAATAAAATCAACTTACAGTGTCGCAGTTTTTTGCTCGGGTATCCACACTGGGAGCATTTCGACTTTTGGATGTGGTAGGAAGACCGGCCGCACCTCCTGCATAGGGTGTGGGTCTTGTTACGCCTCTTACCAAAACTCGATGTACCCTTCGTCTGTAAAATTTCAAAACAAAAAGTTAGGCTTTTGGGTAAAAAAAACACGAAAAATGCGGGGGTTAAAAGAAAATCTCGAGTGAACGACCATGAACAAAGGGTTAGAGTCGGACCGACGTGACGGTCTTTAACAAAAAACAATATAAAAACCCCGTAGAATTTTGAATTCCGTTCAAAATGTAAACTTTTACGTTTAATTAATTTTTATTTGAAAAGATCGTCGAAGGAAATTGAGATTAAAACGGATAAAAAATAAACTCGCACTTACCATGTTTCCAACGAGAAAGGCACGCACACACGAGACGAACTAGGACGGCGCAATGTGACCAACTTAACTCTCTCACTAAAACAAAACAAAACAAAAAAAAATACACAAAAAACAAAATGAAAGTAAATCGGCATGAAAACAAAAATAAAAAAACAAAAAATAATTACAATATTTACCACACTTATTTTATACTTATTTTATTTAACATAAATTAAACAAAAATTGTGGAAGGGCGCCCAATGGTAATTCGTTTACTTACAGGTAGTAGACTTTTAACGACTTTTTTTGTCAGTTTCGATGTGATTCTCCTAGTTTTTGTTTTAAATATTTATTTTTATATTTTAAAGAGAAGACTAAAAAAAATATTTTAAATTGAAATTGAAATTATTAAATTCCTTACTGAACTGTTCAACCACCAAAAACACAATGAATCATTTAATGTTTCAATGATTCAATTAATGACTGGAATATGAAATTACACGATCACCAACAATTTGGATTACTCCGGGATCCGTTCGTTCTATGAACGGTTGAATCAACTACAGATCCGTTTCGCTGACTCAATGAACTATTCACTCGTATTAGTTAATTAACCACCTCACTCAGTGTACTATTCACTGGCCGGTTCGCTCGCTCGTTCATTATTTACTGACCCGGTTATTAACCGAATGAAACTTTGATTGACTGGCTGGTTGAATTATTATCTACCCACTCATTCACGAACTATTCACTTCTCAATCAATTTCAATTGATTCTTTTCACTCAATGAACTATTCAATGATTAGCTCACTCGCTGAATAATGATTGATCATCTCATCAATAGCTATATATTCACTTACTGTCTTAAATATCAACTTCCCCCAAAACTCACTGAACTATTACCGACCAGTTCATTAATTCAATCAAACACTGAGTAATTCGTTTACTGAAATATGATACATTTCAACTGATCTTCGTTTAATGAACTATTCAATCATCAGCTCGCTCACTGAAATAATGATTGATCAGTTGATTATCTAACCAATAGCTATATTATTCATTGACGTCTTAAATGTCGACTGCCCCCCTCCAAACTCACTGAACTATTCGCCCGTAAGTTCATTAATCCTATCAATCACTGAGTAATTCCCTTGCTGAAATATGATCAATTTGTACTGATCCCCTTCATTTAATGAAATATTCACTTGTCCGCTCTCTGAGCCAACTTATTGACCTTCTCGCTTGCTGTAATCACTATTCAATCACAAATTCGTAAAACATTACAATAATATTTTTGGGGGTGATTTGTTTTTTCAATAAATATTATCTGTATATCTGCCATCTGGTATTTCGGTAGCTTTTTGTTCTGTGGTGGCGCCACCTCTGCCCTCTGCGCCGCCGGCCCGGTTCACCGAATCACCATATTGGATTTCACACAATTTGGGGAGACCGTGTTTCATGAGACGCCGTCCGCCAGCGAGCCTCCGAACGAAGCCTCTTGCCGCCGATTCGAGCGTCCGCCGACCCAGAAAAGCGCCGAAGAACGGCCAGCGGAGGCCGGAGCCATACTGCGACCTTCCCAGACACCAGCCCGACGGCGAGGTTAGCGATTTTTAGTACGTTTTAACCGAATTCGATTACCCGGTGTAAGATTAGACGGTGGTTTTTGTTCTGAGAAAAAAAAAATCAATTTTACCTTGTTTTTGGCTTTTGTTCAAAATCCAATCGACATTTCAGACAAATCCCAAATCTACAAAAATACCGGCGTCGGTCATTTGTTTCTCTCCCCCCTTCGATTTTATCCATAACTCGTTCGAAATACTTAAATGATCATCAAAAATACATAAAATAGTAGAGGATACATAAATTTGTTCGTTTATTTTACAATAGGGACCCGTTCCATCGAACCGGCCGGACAAACCGTAGCATTGTGACAAAAAATGGCGGGAAAATAAATAAATCTATACTGGTACAGTTTTTCCCAAAGAAAATAAAAAAGTTTCTGTTTTTCTTTTTTGTTTTGCCCTATCCATTGGGACCGTCGTGACTCGCTTGTTTTTCGATTTCCCCGGGTTTTATCTGAATAGTAAGAAACAGCTCTCCGCAATGGCCATCTTTTGTTTGTATTTAACCTTAATATTGACTGTAACTAGTTAACGGACCCATTAAAAATTACAAAACGAAGGATTATTAGATCTCGAGTTGTTACTGGACAGATCAGCCATCACATTTTCCCAAAATCCTTTAGACAAATTAGCTGCGGTACCTTTAGATTGGACAGTCATCCACTATCATTATGCTATAACTCATAAATAGCTCGTAGTTTGATGTATTAAATATTGAAAAATGTATTTTGTTAAATATTTGGTAATACCTGTTTTTTAAAATTAGTTTCACTGGTCTGACAGATAACTGGTCGACCCCCATGACTTATTGGCTCACCGTTGTCTACAAATCCAATTATTTGTTTAAAATTAACAACTATCAAACTGATTGATTAAAGATTGAAATGAATATTTTGTTGAATTAATATCTCTAGATCTCTTTCTGTCACTGCTATGGACACAGAGAAACCTCCCACCTTTCTGCCAAGATCGGACAGCCTGTACAATTATGTATGCTCTATTTAATCATAATTAACTTGCAATTTGCTAAATAAATCTTTAATAGTAAGTTTTTGTGTATTTTTTAATTGTGAGCCTTGTTGGCCTAGTTCGATAACCTATAGACAGTCATGAATCTAGCAATGGGAGGTAACAAACCCAAATATTTATGTTTATATATAAAATAATCAAATATTAAGAGTTCATTCAGCCAATTAACTTTTTTTAAGTTGGATATTTTATTGGTTTGTTGGTCCCTTCAACCTCAGTTGAGATATCCCAATTTTTAACATGTTGGAGGCTTGTCACTTAATATTACTTCTGAAATATTTATTAATTAAGTATTATTTTTGCTTTGTTTCAGTTATGGTATTGAGAGATGGAGGGAAAGGTTTACGTAGAAAAAGGCACGTTTTGTGCAGTGAAGAACTGCAACAGCAGTTACCATATAACGAGACACTTGAGCGGTGATGAGGCCATAAATTATTTCCGATGTCCCCGTGACGAAGCTGTGAAAATGAAATGGATCGAGGCCTGTGGGCGGGCGCAGGTCCAGTACGTGTGCTCACTCCATTTTGAAGAGGAGCAGCTTGTACGTGACCATGAGAACAGAAGTGTATCGCTCCAGCCTGGTTCGATACCGACTCTCAACTTGCCGAAGAACGAGACTTCCGAAGACATGGTCGTCGAGCAGGTCATGCTCATGGAACCGGTCTCGATGCCGGCCAGGGGCACAAAGCCTATTGCTCGGAAGTCGACTGTCCCTCCTATACTCAAAAAGCCGATGCGAAAGAAGGATGAAGACGACCTGGAAGAATTCAGCAGGATGATGGAAAGCGAAGTAGAGCCGGTAGAGAAAAGCGAGTCAGTCGAGAAAATAACCGAAGAGGAGTTGCTTGAATGCCTCTCGTCCCCGAGCCACAGGGACGAGGAGAAAACGGAAGAGGTCGATCCGTCACTGCCAGAAGCCTACGTTCTCCTTTCTAAATGTGATCTCCCTGAAAATACGACAACTGTGTATTTAGAAAATGAAAACAATCTGTAATTATGATTTAACGTTTTGTGTTTGTTATATGTACATTATTTTTATTGATATTTTAGACAGGAAGAGAAGGAATGTTGCGTAGGCGATTGCCCGAACACGGAGTCGACTCGGATACGAGGCAAGCCGCTCATGTTCTACGAGTTCCCAAAGGATTCAAAGGCTAGGCGTAAGTGGATCGAATGGACCAAGGTCCACCCCAAGAGGATGGACCCGATTTACATATGCTCGGATCACTTCACACTCGCCGACTTTGACGAAAAGAATGAGACTGAGCTGAAATCGTACGCTGTGCCTAGCAAGAAGCCACGACGTGAGGAGAGAATGCGTGAAGAGGCGCCGCCCGAGAAGCAGGGCCGGTCGCGTCTTAAGTCGACTCACGTCGTACGGCATGAGTTGGAGTCTGAGCCCGAAGAAGACGAAGAAGCCAGAAAAGCCAAAAAGGCAAAATTTTCACCAAAGTAATTTTTTCCTTCTAAATAATAGTGATAATAAAAACCTTTTTCAACCCAGAACCCTAAATAGAAATTCTTAATCTTATTTCAGAAAGACTGCAGAGGACGAAAAGAAAACAAGAAAATCGTCCAAGCTGAGTGGCATTAAATGCTGCGTCGAGGGCTGTTTGACAAAACAGGGCGACGGACTTCACTTCTATCCATTCCCGAATGAAAAACCTGTACGAGCTGCTTGGCTCGTTGCTTCTAAGTATTCAGGACCGATGACGGAAACGACGGCTGTGTGTTCGAGGCATTTCCTGGCCAAAGACTTCGTCCCAACGCCTGGTCAGTTAACACTTATTAAAATATTACAAAAAATAAATAATAATAATACTAGTAATTTTTTATTAAAACTCCAGGATCTGTACTTCCGTCGACCAGGTTACGCAGAGGTACAATACCTTCTAAATTTTTACCTGACAAATCAAAGAAGTTCAAGGCGACTCGGAAAAGGAAAATACTCAAAGAATCATCATCTGAAGACGAAGGTCCTGAGTAAGTATCATTGGTTAAATTTTTTCGATTATTTACTCATTCTCTCTTTGGCTAAATCATGGACTAATTGAACAACTCATTGACCTCATTTACAGACTCAATGAGTGTTTTTTTTTAACTGTTCACTTTTTGACTGACAAACTATTCACATGGATACTCACTAACTGAACTGTTAGATGACCCGTTCACTCACTGAACTTAACCTTGACACATTTGCTCACTGATATGTTCACTCACTGAACTTTTCTTTATTCACTCATTGAACTGTATACTGACCACTCACTACTAAAATGTTGACTCGTTCACTCATTTAACATTATTTTGACCCACTCACTTAATGAACTGTGCTCAGTAACTGAATTGTTAAATGACTTGTTTATTTGCTATACTTTGATTTATTCAACTAACTTTTCTCAGATCCATGAGCTCATTGAAATTTCTCACTGATTCATTCACCCACTTATTTTTTTCACTCACAACTTGCCACGTTCAATTGAAATTCTCTTCTGTAATTTTTAAAATTTATTTTTTAGCTCATATCTCGACCAGTTGCCGCCTGAAATAAGGAAAGGGCTCGAACAAAAAGAAGAGAAGACAAAGAAGCTTGGTAAGAAAATAGAGATAATCGCCGAGTTTGACGAGGAGAATGATGGTTCGATAAAGAAATCGTACAAAGTTGTTATCAAGAAGATCAAACGTAAAGGGCCAGAGGGCGAGAGAAAACGTGGCTTACTCATGGACTGCAAAAACAGCCTGATACTTGTCAAAAAGATCATTGAAGGGCTCGACATCACTCGAGTAAGTCTTCAATGTGACCAATTTTGATCAATTTTTGTAATTTTAATTTTTTTTTTTTTTTTAAATAAATGTAAAGATGCAGGAAATTAAATTTAAACCTGGAGATGTCGAAGAATCTCGAGTGGTTTTGACAGGGACAGGCGGTGGTCCGAAGCCCCAAGGGTCATTGCCGGTGCTCGCGTCTTTAAACCAGGGGTCGATGTCACCGGTCACAACTCTCAAAGTGCCTGTCGTCAAGACACAAGACGGCCAGGCGTTTGTCCGCGTTCCGAACCCAAGTGGCCAGCAGGTCCAGATTTCGCTGCCGCAGTCATTCATTGTCCAGGGCCAACAGCAGCAGCCCCTCCTTCTCCTCCAGGGTCAAGGCCTCCAGAAGCAAGTGCTGCTCAAGGCGCCGCCACTAGTCAAGACGCAGGACAAGAGTCCGTCAGCGTCCTCCTTGGCAACGACGACTGCTACGACTACAACAACTGCTTCGGCTGATAAGCCCCTCCTGCCCAAGGCTAATGCCGTTGTCAAACAAGACGAGGAGAAAGAAAAGCGAGCCCTCAACAGCGCCGAAGAGCTTGCCAAAATGGAGGATGAGATGGCCAAGTGCAAACTGGCCTTCGAACTTCAAAGGTAAAGGTAATTTGATTTTTATTTCTTTTTATACATTTATAACTACTCTTCTCAAACTATCAATAAAACAGTATTATTTATTATTAATTATTACCTTTAATTTATATTTTATAAAAGTATATAAACTTATTTTGCAGATACAAGAACAGCGCACAGAAACAGGGCGCCAAAATCAAGGTGCTCCAGCAGTCGAAGAGGAGGCTCGAGCGCCGTCTACACGTACTCAAAAAGACACTCGACCTGGCGCGCAAGGAGAGTTTCATGTGTGTACTTGAACCAGCTGTTGAAGGAAAAACGTGAGGCACAGGTCTTTTCCTCTATTTAACATCGTATTTGTTTTTCCAAAAGTGTAAATAGAACGATTAAAGGGGAAAAAAATTTAACTTGAGAGAACAGCCTTGCCTGCACCCCTCCAAAGTTTAAAAAATATGATTTTATTTTCATGAAATGTAAATTTTGTAAATTGTTGTTTAGGAAAAAAAGTACAAGAAAGGTATATTTTATTTTTTAAAAACAATAAAACATTTAAAAATAGTGTTAGTGTACAATTATTGTTTATTTATTTGTAAATTAAAACAGCAAAGCACTTATAAACACAAGAAATAAGCTGAAAAATGCAAAGGTACACAAGTAGTACAAATGGTTGGAAAAGAGAACTAATACAAAAGAATTAACGAACCACTCACTGCACCCATGTACGAAACAATACTTGAATAAATGACTAGCAGAAATAGTAACCTACAATTTCAAGTAATGAACGATTTACTAGATCAATGAATGAACGACTCCCAGAAACGATGTAGAACGTATTTGAATGAACGATTTGTGTACGTCGTGTACAAAAGACTCACTGAACCAAATATTAATACAATGAACAAACGATTGTCAGTTTCAAAAAATTATTCAATTATGTACTAATGAACAGTATAGTGAACGAACGATTATTAGATGAACGACTGATAGATTTATGATACGAACGAACGACTCAGTGAACTAAGGATTGATATATTGAATGAACGATTGGCAGAATCCACGAATTTAATAGATTAAATACACTTATAAATGAACTATCTAGTGAACGAACGAATTAAAAAATGAAGTAGTGATTAAACAACCCAACTAAATGTTGGTATAGTTAATGAACGACACGATAAACTGAACATTGATATAGTGATCGAACGACTCGACTAAAGATTGGTATAGTGAACACACGACTTGCTGAATTAAAGATTTATTGGGGAACGAACGACTCTACTAAAAGAATTGATGTAATAATGATCGATCGATTCTACTCAAGATTCATTAGTGAACGAACGACTCATTGAACTAATGATTGGTATAGTGAATAGAGGAGCACTCAACAACGAATCAGAATTTATGAATTTATCAAACGAGAGAATGAATCACTGAACGAATCAACTATCGAGTTAACGAAACAACGAACAAAAACCTCTAAAAAAATACGACTCCAAGAATTAACCTATTACCATTGAACGGACAAACTACTCACAGAAAAAATGGACGATTTAGTGAACTGAACCAATGAACGATTCTCTAATTCATCAACGATTCACGAAACATTGAACGGTATAGTGAACAAAGGGACGATTTATTGAACGAATTTCTTAAAATATAAACGACTCGCTGAAATAATAAAACAAATTAAATGACGACTGGAAGAACCGATTTACGATGAACTCAAAGAAATCATAGACGGTATAGTGAACGAACAATTCAATGAACTAAAGATTGAAGTAGTGAACTGAAGACTCGAAACGATAAAATAACCCTTAATGAACGATTCATATGGCCATTGTACTTTTTTCTGAACGAACGATTTGCTGAACTATTATACGATTGCGTGAGTGACCAAATAAACATGAAGTGCATACACTGCAAAATTGAAGAACTTTTTAAAAATGTCTTCCCTTTTAATTTATCGGATTTAATTATTTCTTTGAAAAATTTCTTACTTTTGTCGATTTTATATGATTGAAGGTTTTGTCTCTTTTTAATTTTCGGGATCCCACACGACATTGTCTTCTTATTCTCCTTGCCCCATTGTTTAATGAAATTTGCACAAATTAGCCCGAATTGCGTGCCCGGCTCGGGCTAAACGATTTCCTCTCATTGAATTGGATAAGGAAAAGATAAATAAATAAACCAATTTTCGATAAACCGCCTCCCCCTCCCCACCTTGTGAGAAAGACGCGGAGGTCGTCACCGCCTTTCCATTCAACAGAATTCATAAAACGTAAAATCAAAATTTTAAAGTAAAATTTCTCGCCCCCCGGGTACACACGCTGTTGGGCATTCGGGCCTCGGGGCACAGCGAGAATCGACGGACCCCCCTCCTCGGAAAGGTGGAATTCGAGGAATTTACAAAAATTGGAAAAGCGTCAGAACGACTAGAAAACCGGCCGTCCGGACTAGAAAGTCGCGTTAATTTTCAAACGGCAATGAAAACTGCAAATAATCAAGAAAAAGAAACCACGTTGACAACAGTGCGTGAACACACTGATATAATACAGGGGATTGAGGAAGATGCATTTCTGTATTTACCTTCAAACGAATTACCAATTTGCTACCAATACTATGTTTTGCTGAAGTACGAGATCATATGACAACTTGATTTACTTACTTGTGTTGTGTCATAACCCTGATTGATATGTTGAATGTGTTATGTGCAACACTGATGTTTTGTAGTAACACCGATCGATACGTATGATGTGTTTTGTGGTAATCCAGATCGATACGCAGGATTTGTTGTGTGACAACTATAATTTATATGTCGGATGTGTTTTGTAGTAACACTGATTGTTATGTCGGATGTGTTTTGTAGTCACACTGATCGAAACGTAGGATGTGTTTTGTGGTAACACAGATTGATATGGCGAATGTGTTGTGTGACAACAATGATTGATATGTCGGATGTGTTTTGTGCTAACACTGATTGATATGGTGTCGGATGTGTAGTGCGGTAATACTGACTGTGTCGGATGCGTTTTGTTGTATCACAGATTGTTACGTTAGATGGGTTTTGTTGTAACCCTGATTTATATATTTGACGATTTATAGCAAAAGTGATTGTTTTGTCCTGCAACAATGATCCCTATTTTGTTTGGCCAATCTGGTTGATATGTAAGATATGTATTATTTGTAAGACTTGTGGATAGGTAAGTTATACAAATTACCAAGATTTGAGTGCTATGTGGCTAAGCCTCGTTATGCAACGAGTTTCTTGCGTTAATTCATTTATATCTGTTTCCCACTTGCAATAGTCCAAGGTGGGGTTAACAATTTAATAATTTATTATTATGTGTCGTAAACCCCGTGTCGGAAACCGTGGATTGTCTTAGCATAATGCTTAATTAAGCCCCTGCGAGTGCCATTAGGCGATGCAACCTCCGCGTGTGTCCTCACAAGGCGAAAGATGTGCCCTCGCCGCCAGCCTTTTAAACTTTTTCACTGTTTCTTCTGAAACAAACAAAAAACCAATTCCATTTTAAAATAATTTTTCAATACGGCCTCGAGAAGCTTTTAAAAATCGATGTGTACAAATTGCAAAATTGATTTTCTGACAAAATGGATACAGACATGTACGATAAGTACGCGGCCGTCGTGAGGGGGGGGGGCTCGAAAAACCTTGGGATTAAGAATTACAGTCCTTTGTAAAAAAATAAAATTTCTCTTTTTTTTCACCCAACCTATTATCTAAAAATGTTCGCATACGAGGCCCATCGGATTGTTTTTCTCGGAACACGTAGCATATAAACGATCGAAATTGTCTGAAGGATTTATCCCTTAATAAATTAGTGAAGTGTGCCCAGGTTAAAGACTGCTGAACCTCTCCTTTTTTTATTTACCGGAAGGCTCGTTACGGGAACACATTCGAAATAACCCACGAATCGTTCATTTCGTTCACTCGACATTCCATGGTTCAATGAGCAGTTCCTTTACTCCCCTGATCGTTCATTAGTTCGCTCGATAGTTCATTGAATTGCAACATAGTGCATTGAATTGACCTTTATTTCACTCGATGGTTCATTGGTACAGTGGGTAGTTCGTTTAATCTCTCGATCGTTCGTTCATTAGTTCACTCGATAATTCATGGGCTCAGAGGCTTCATGGGTTCGTTTAATAACTTGAACTTTCGTTAGTTCATTGGTTCAGTGAGTAGGTCGTGTAATCCCCTGATCGTTCTTTTGTTCCTTCAATCGTTCATTGAATTGTTCATTAGTTCACTTTTTAGTTCCTTGGTTCAGAGTGTCGTTCTGTCCTTTCCTCGATCGTTCATTAAATTGTTGATTCGTTCACTCCAACGTTCCATGTTTCAGTCGTTAGTTCGGTCCTTTAATCGTCCTTTTTTCACTCAATCTATCCGCATCGTTTTTGCTTATTAGTATGTAAGGCTCAATAAGGCTGACTCAAATCATTTATTTGGCCTTCAACCTCTTCTGTAAAACTTACAAAAAAGTTAATTGTAATAAATAAATACACATAAAATAAAAAAAACGGACGGTGGCGGTCTCCGGGAATGGTGGGAGAGGAAGGTGGGAGAGCATAGCCGGCGTCCGCCCCCAGGGTGTCCAGTCTTCACCGTAACTCCGACCAGAAAAGAGAAACAGGAGAAAGGACCGAAGAGAGTGAGGAAGGAACGACAAGCAACTCGTCAAAATTGGGACCAAAAAGCTATTAAAATATTATATAATTAAAAAAGTTAAATTAATAAGCTCATGGCATTTGACCTGTGAAGTTGGCAAACAGAAGGAAAACCCAAGACCAAGTGAAGAAAAAAAAACAGGTAAGCTTATTTAACAATATTAAACATAATTTTTTTTTTATTATTTTGCGAAAATGGTTATGATTCATGAAAATCGGAATTTAATATGGCCAAAGGGAAAATGTCAAGAGCCTCCCTAGCTCAATCAAAACCCTTCGTCATCAACACCAGCCCCAACATTTTGTCAAAATTCAAACCGAATTTAAAAAAAAAATCGCTAGATTTGCTTTAGTGTTTTTGTATTATTTTTGTTAAGGTACTATGTTCATTTGGTTATCGTGTAACTCGACCGAGGGGATCATTTAAGGAACCAGTCGGCGATTCAGTAATCTGCATTTTGATTACCGGTCGTTCGTTCTAATTGATATGTTGGACGATCTTAGATGTATTGTGTAGTAAAACATTGATATGTTTGGTATGGTATATGGTTACACTAATTGATACTTGGAGTATATGGTGTGTTGTGTGGCAACAATGATTGATTCGTTGGTTGTGTTTGTGGCAGATTGATATGTTTAGTGTGTTAGTGGCAACACGGATTGGTGCCTTGGACGTGATGTGTGAAACGCTGAAAATCGTGTAGAATGTGTTGTTTGGCAGCACTGTTATATTAGTTAGTTGTGTTATTCATGTAAGACAGATAGGCAAATTTGGTGTGTTATGAGGCATCATTGATTGATACGTTAGATACGTTGTTGTCAGACTAATTGATATATTAGGTGCGAAAGATTTCGATGGATATATGGCAATACTTATTGATACCTTGGCCATGTTGTGTGGCCAGTCTGATTGATATATGGAGTGTGTTATGTCTAGGTGGCAACACTGATTGATACGTTGGATGTATTGTGTTGTCAGACTGATTGATATATTGGGTGTATACGTCCAATGAAACACGAATTTATACGTTTGATGTGTTATGAGGCAACACTGATTGATACGTTGGTGGTGTAGGCAGACAGATAGATATTTTTGGTGTTATGTGTCAACACTGGCGAGAACGTTGGACGCGCGCGCGTGTGTGTGTGTGTGTTGTGTTGTGTTGCAAGATTGATTGAGATATCAATGAGCTGGTCGTTCTGCCAGTGAACCATTCAATCCTAATGCTATTTGTTCATTCAGTGACGGCCAATTAAAATAGGTATATTGGGTAAACGGTTTCGTTATTTAACAACCCAATAATGAAAATGGATCGAGATTTCACGAAATTCTCGGCATACACAATACACGGATGACAAGAGTTTTGGTTATAGCAGGCCGTCACGCCCCTTATTCTATGTTAATTTGTGTCATAATCATAAATCGGACCCGATCGGGCGCGTACGTACGCCAGTTCGTCTCGAACACTTGCCCAATGCCCAACACGGATAAATAGATAAACGGTCAAATTTCGTCACCGACGATGCGCTTTCTATGGCTCTTCCTTCATATGGCGAGATGACTTTGCCGAACGAGGCGAAAGTTGACACTTGTCGTTATTGTCCCCGGCGAGGCCCGACCACGTCCGTCGGCTCGGGACCACAGGAACGCCCCCGACAAAAGTCCAGCGCCAGAGAGCGGTCGCAGGGTCACCTTTGTTGCCCAACTTCGTTTCACACACAGTAATGTGATAATTACAATGTTTAAAGTGTCCCTGGAAGTGAAAGGGGAAATGTGAAATGGTTTGTAAATTTTTTTCTTTTGGAAAGAACCGGCAGCGTTTTGTGTAGTTAAGAGTATCACCTTTTAAATAAAAAAAAAACCTCGGCCCGGGCCATAAGTGATTGATACAGAAGGTGACTCGGTTGTTCGTTCATTAACTTGGTCGGTTCAGTTTTTCATTAAATGTTCAAGGTCCATAGTTCAGTTAATTCGTCAATTTTTCTTTTGTGCATTGAATCGGTTCTAATTATCAGTGAAATGGTTTGTAAATTTTTTTTCTTTCGGAAAGAGCCGGCATTGTTCAATGTTGTTAAATATTTGAATCATTAATCGAGTCGATCTTCAGCATTTTAAATCAGCGATCGTGTTTAAAAAATCATCCCAAAGGCCATGACGCTCCCGAGGTCTTGGCCATTCCCGTGTCCAAACTCGTCTTTAGATATTTTACGCCTCTTTTTGAGCCAGTCGTGCAGGTTCATTTATATTTTGAGGCGATTTATTTTTTTTTCATCTCGTTCTCGCGAATGTTTTTTTTTTGTATACAAACCGGCCGCGAGTTCTTTTTTGCATAGAAAAACCAGTTCCGAGCCGCGAGTGGATGGAAGGGTGCGGTGTTGACGGAAGGGGAAAAAAGCGATACCGGGCGGTGCCACGAGCTCTCCCCGGTGACTTTTCATTTCTTGTCCGTCGTTTGAACGATTTGTTTTGTTTTTAACCCACAGGATGGCCGGTTTGGAAGTGCTCAAGTACCAGGAGCTGGACAAGGACGTCAAAAGTGGATACTACGAACCTGGTAAGCCAATGAGGTGCTGGTGATCGAAAAGAAGAAAAGAAACGACACGTTTAACCGGTGAACCCGTACACATTTCAAAACGAGTTTACCCGGTCTTTTTATCTGTTTGAATTTATTTTTCCTATAAAGTTCAATAATCCCAATTCTCTTGTGGATCTTTATCTGTTGTTCCGTTGGCCAGACTAGGTGTGATATTTTTCTGGGCCGCGGCTGATTGGGACAAAGGGGCGGCCCGCTACGGATCCTAAAGAATGGGACCAAACGGTGGATAGGAGGGTGGACAGGATGAAAAAAACTCCGGGGACCCGGTTGAGAGAACGGTAAAAAGTAAAAGGCTTTCTTCCGTTTTCTCTTCTTTTACGGATCGAGTGGAAGAGTCGTCTGCTTGGAGCTCTATGGACGACTGAATCGATCGGCCACCAGATGAATAGTGAAAGGATCAATGAACGTTCAAACAGATCAGACGGTGAGTGGATCTATGAACGAACGAATCAATCAGTGAGCGGGTCTATAAAGGAATGAATCGATCAGTCATTGAGCGAATTTATGCCGACTGAATCGATACGGTCAGTCAGAGGCTTATTGAAAATCTGAATCGATGTCAATGAGCGGATTGATAAATGAACGAGTCGATCAGTCAGTGAGGGAATCTATGCTGACTGAATCGATACCGTCAGTCAGAGGTTCACTGAAAATCTGAACTGATAAGTCAGTGAGTGGATCGATAAATGAAAGAGTCGATCAGTCAGTGAACGAATCTTACACCGACGGACTCGTTGCGTCACTGAGAGGTTCACTGAAAATCTGAACTTATAAGCCAGTGAGCGGATCTATAATGAACGAATAGATCAATCAGTGAGCGAATCTACGAAAGAACGAGCCCATCAGTCAGTGAGCGGACATGTGAAAAAATGTGAGGAAGGAGCCGACCAGACAGCGTGAGAATGTATGATCGGATGACTATACCGCTGGTGAGTAATTATATTAACAACTGAATCTATTTTTTCAATGAATGGTTCAAAGAATGAACGAGTAAATCATAGGATTTTTTCGAATTGTTCCGGTTAATCCTGCGCGTGCGTACAATATGATGTGTACTAAACGGCGAAGCGCGCGACCCATTGTCTTTGTAAGTCGATAATTGATGCCCGTGTAGGAAAAAATAACCGATAACAATAACCTGCTTTGGGGCTGGATTTTTCGTTTTTCCCACACTTATGGGAAAATCGCCCTCTTCCCATGGATCCGAAGTGTCGTAACGCGCGTCAAAATGGGGAATGAAACGGTACGGCACAGAAAGGCGAGAAAATTCGATTGTCAGATATATAAAAACAAAATGACCTTGTGGTAAAAGTTTTTTTTGACCTAATGGTCTAGCATATTGGCCAAATCTCAATGGTAAAAGTTAAAATAAAATATGTCGAGAAATGTGCTTGTTCTTAAATCGGAAGGTGTGGCAAAGCAGAGGGTGACGTTGGTAAAATTCCGAACCCGGATGGAAATGGACTTGGCGATTTTGTTTGTATGGTCTTTTTTTTTTAAATCCAATAATTGCAGGAATTTGACGTCCGCTGTGGGGGGGGGAGAGGCTGTATGTAGTTTAACCGGCCATGGAACGTGTTTATGTTTTATTCTCGTCCTTGGACAGTAAAAGAAAAATTCCTCCTATCTCCTTCCTGTCCAGATTTCCGCCAACTCCCGACCCCGAAGATGGGTGAAATAGCTCAAGAGAGTGAAAGTGCACTTGACAGATTAAAGCGGTCCACGTCGGTGAAGTTTTCCCGTTTTTGGATAAAAGGGCAATGCGTGTCTGTTTATCTGAACGTGGGTTCCACTCATTCCCTTATTGATTCGTTCGTTCATAGAATCGTTCAATGATATCGATTCGAACTGATGATCTAACTGATTCAAACTGAAAGATCGTTCATACTGACCGGCAGATTAGAGTCATACGTTCATCGATTGGTGGACTCGTTCTTTTATAGATCGATAAACGAACGAGTCGACCAAACGTGAGCCATTGGATGGACGAACGAATCGTACGATCAGTACGCGGATCTACGAACGAGCCGAACAATCAGAGAGCGGACATATAAACGGAAAAATCTACGAAACTATGATCGGATCTATGAACGAATGAGTCGACTAATCAGTGAGCGGATATATGAACGAACGAGTTGACCAACCTAAGCTGGTTTATGAACGAACGAGTCGACCAAACTATGAGCGGATTAATGAACGAACGAGTCGTCCAATCAGTGAGCGGATCTATGGACGAATGAGTCGACCAATCAGTGAGCGGATATATGAACGAACGAGTTGACCAAACTAAGCTGGTTTATGAACGAACGAGTTGACCAAACTAAGCTGGTTTATGAACGAACGAGTCACCAAACTATGTGCGGATCTATGAACGAACGAGTCGGCCAAACTATGAGTGGATCAATGAACGAACGAGTCATCCAATCCAGTGAGCGGATATATGAACGAATGAGTCGACCAATCAGTGAGCGGATCTATGAACGAATGAGTCGACCAATCAGTGAGCGGATATATGAACGAACGAGTTGACCAAACTATGTGCGGATCTATGAACGAACGAGTCGGCCAAACTATGAGCGGATCAATGAACGAACGAGTCGTCCAATCCAGTGAGCTGATATATGAACGATTAAGTCGACCAATCAGTGAGCGGATATATGAACGAACGAGTCGACTAATCAGTGAGAGTGCGTCAACTACTTTACGAATATGCCGCACATCAGTGAGCCGGTTAATTAACGACTCGCTAGTTGAGCAAACTCTCTCGTGAATGAGCTCCGAAATTATTCAGTACAGATTCCATCTAAATATAAACATTCCACTTCACGTTCGGAAAATCTCCAGTCCTAGGTTTATTCTAAATCCGTCCGTTACAACATTTTTCCGCTCAAATGAAAGTGGACCCCCTCTTTCCGGCGGATTTTCTATTTTCCATATTCCCTCCTTGTTTCAATATCGCAACACCTTTCGAACGATTTTCCCCAATTTTGGAAAACAATAACGGTAACACGTACGAGTTCGGAGAACGTCATGCTTTGGGGGGAGGGGGTGAATAAATTCATCTGGGCAAGGGTGAAAGTCGCCCCCGAAAGCTCTTGCTCTTCATATCGCACCCCGGACTGGACAGCAGGAGCATACGATGCAGTGTAAGTTTATTTTTTTCTTCTGCCCGATTGCATGTCGAGGCGGCACCCTGCATATACATACTTTATTTTTTGTGAATTAACCTCCCCGGCTTCATTAAATATTTACGATTTTTGCAGATAAAGAGGTGGACAATTGGTTCCTAATGGGTTCGCCGATCCCGATCGTCCTCATCCTCTGCGTCTATCTGTACTTCGTCCTTAAGCTCGGCCCCAAGATAATGGAGAAGAGGAAACCGTTCGAGCTGAAGATGGTCCTCGTCGGGTACAACCTCTACCAAGTCATCTTCTCGTCCTGGGTCGTGAGCCAGGTTTTCGACCTCGACACGATACGACACCTGTACAAATTCGCTTGCGTGCCACAAGAGAGGCACCTGAACAAGTACATCGAACTGGTTAGGGAACAAGCAACCACATTACACACAAATAAAGAAATCAATTCTTTTTTTTCCGTTCTCCTATAGATGAACGTCATGTCGTGGTGGTACTTCTTCTCCAAGGTGATCGAGCTTTTAGACACGGTAAGTGACTTAAAACAAAAACTGGGCAAAATAGAGTGAGACTGAGAAATGAACGATACGGTCACTCTTTACTGATTATTCGGCCATTTATTGAATGATGTTAAAAATAGGCTGAGGTGTAGGCGAGTTAAGGTGAAAAGGTGTAAGTTGTTGGGAGGAGAAGGCGGAGGTGGAGGTGGGTTCGTCGTCAGACCCCATGAAGGTGGAAGTGTAGGGTGGAAGTTGTAATGTGGCAAAGCGGTGATCCGGTGAATGAACGAATCACTCAGTGAGTAAAGAAATGAATGGACAAGTTGTTCAGTGAGTGATCCGGAGAATAACCAAGTTAAGAATAACCACTTAATGAAATATTCGCCCCTGAGAGAGAAACAATTTAGTCATTTCGTGAAAGCATCGTTCAGTCAATGAACCGTTCGTTCACTTAATGAACTATTCGCCCCTGAGAGTGAAAAATTATCATTTCATGAAAGAAACGTACTATCAATGAACAGTTCGTTCATTTAACTAACTATTCGCCCCTGAGAATGAAAAATTTCTGTCACTTCATGGAAGAATCGTTCTATCAATGAACTGTTCGTTCACTTCATGAACCATTCGCCCCTGAGAGTGAAAAATTCGGTCACTTAATGAATTATTCTCCCCTGAGAGTGAACATTTCACTGACTTCGTGGTAGAATCGTTATACCAATGGACTGTTCTCTCACTTAATGAACTACTGATTGTTGGAGTTAAAATTTCAGTGATTTCAGGATATAATCGTTTATTCAACGAACGGGTCGATTAGTGTTTGATCAGTTAATGTAATGTTTAATCAATTAATTATTGATTCAAAAAGAGATTGAACTGATCGATCAGTCGAAGAACGAATCATTAAAAAATTGAACAGAAGGTTGAGAGTGAATAATTCAGCGATTTCATGATAGAATCGTTCTATCAATGAACTGTTCGTTCACTTAATGAACTATTTACTCTGAGAGAAAACAATTCTGGGGTCATAGAACCGTTCGGCCATTTAGTGAATGGCATTTCGAACGACCTGGCTAATAAACTGGCCCCCGTTTAATCGATTCCGATTTCCAGGTGTTTTTCGTCTTGAGGAAGAAGCAGAACCAAGTGAGCGTCCTTCACGTCTACCACCATTCCAACATGCTCGTCTCCACCTGGGCGTACCTCAAGTTCATACGAGGTGTTTTATTTATTTTAATAGTTTTTTTATCTTAATTAATTTATTTTTACTTTTTCAGGCGAACAGGCGATTATTCCGGGCTTGATAAATAGTTTCGTGCATGTGGTTATGTACAGCTATTACCTCTTGGCCGCTTTGGGCCCTTCAGTTCAGAAGTACCTCTGGTGGAAGAAGTACATCACGAAACTGCAACTAGTACGTTCCGAATTTCACCGTTGGATTCTTGTTGTTTTAATTAATTAATTTGAACAGGGCCAGTTCGTCGTAATATTGATCTACCTCAGCAGCCTCTTAGCGTTCGACTGCAACCTGCCGCGAGGCCTGACCATCTACATGAGCGCGACGACAGTCACATTCCTCATCCTCTTCCTCAACTTCTACCAGAAGAGCTACGCCGGGCAGGCGAAGAAGATAGACTAGCACATGACTTAGAATAAGAAAATTTTTAATTAACACACAAAAAAATTATATTTAATATTTTCTTGTTATTATTTATGTTAAAACAGTGTGTTTGTATTTGGTTGTAAATATATAGTTTTTTCTAATTTTTTTTAATTGACTCATTGGTTCGTTCGGTCAGTCAGTCATCTCCTCATCAGTTTTTTTATTTTTTATTTTATTTTTTTTTTTAATTTAGAAATTACCTTCACCAAAATTCTAGAAAAAAAAACATTAAAAATAAAAAATAAATCAATTTAAAAAGATATATTTACAAAATACACATAGGATTACATATAATTTTCTGTCTCACCTCCTCTTTTTATTAGAAGCCTTAAAAACCTAATATTATCACAAAGTCAAGCTTTTGATGCTATGGAGGACGGAAGAAAACAAAAAAGATGGGGATACACGGAAGTACCTTATCTATCCTTTTTTTTACAATTAGTCGATAAAAAATATATATTTATATTATATAATATATTCAGAGATAATAAAAATCTACAAGGGGCCGTTGTGTTTGTTACATTTTAAATATATTTATGTCTAATTGTTAATCAGAAGGCATAATTGGTTAAAAAAATTAAAATTAGGGTGGGAGCTAGAACAATTACAAAAATAAAGGTACCGCACCTCCAACGATTCTAAATAATAATAATAATAACAGAAAACAGTCGTCTTTGGTTAGGACTAACGCTAATTAGGAAGCATGGTGCTGTCGATTTAAAAAAATTCGATTGATTCGTTTTCCCCCCAGGGGTAGGAACTTATATACAAGAAGATCTTTCAAAAAGTAATAATAATCATGATTTCAGAATCAAGGTGTGAGAGGTTATATAGTTGATTATTATATTACAGTAGTTGATTGAACAGTGAGATATTTGAGTCGATTTTTGAGATAGAGATTATATCAAGGAGTCGATTCAGTGAGAAGATTATTAAGATAAAGATTCGATTCAGTGGGGAGGTTATTGAGGTAAAGATTAGATTAGTGAATCGATTCAGTTGGAAGGTTATTGATGTAAGATTAGATCAGTGAATCGATTCAGTGGGAAGATAATTGAAATAGATTAGAGCAATGAGTCAATTCAGTGGGAAGGTTATTGATATAAAGATTAGATCAGTGAATCGATTCAGTGGGAAGATTATTGAAATAGATTAGATCAGTGAGTCGATTCAGTGGGAAGGTTGTTGAGATAGAGATTAGAGCAATGAGTCAATTCAGTGGGAAGGTTATTAAGATGAAGATTAGATCAGGGAATCGATTCATTGGGAAGGTTATTTAGATAGAGAATAGATCAATGAGTCCATTCAGTGAATGGATTCAGTGGGAAGGTTATTAAGATAAGATTAGATCAGGGAATCGATTCAGTGGGAAGGTTATTGAAATAGATTCAGTAAGTGAATCGATTCAGTGGGAAGGTTATTGAAATAGATTCAATAAGTGAATCGATTCAGTGGGAAGGTTATTGAAATAGATTCAATAAGTGAATCGATTCAGTGGGAAGGTTATTGAAATAGATTCAGTAAGTGAATCGATTCAGTGGGAAGGTTATTAAATTACAGATTAGATCAATGAGTCGATTCACTAAGAAGGTTACTGTGATAAAGATTAGTTCAGTGAATCGATTCAGTGGGAAGGTTATTGAGGTAAAGATTAGATCAGTGAATCGATTCCGTGGGAAGATTATTAAGATAAAGATCAGATCAGTGAGTCAAATCGGTGAGTGGATCGGAACGTCAGTTAAGTTTGGTGAGTTAATTGCAAACGAATCATTCAGTGAAAGTTCAGGTGGATAAACCAGTGAGTGGATCTATAAGCCTTACAATAGACCGTCGGTGAGCGGATCTATGAAGGAACGAGCCAAATAGTGAGAGGATCAGTGAAAGATTGTGTCGACCAATGAACGTTCAAATTGTTGAGTCAATGAGTCTGTGAACGGTTGATCGGTTCGATAAGGAGAGAATAGAGTTAGAGATAGCACCAAAATAAATCAGAGATTTCGTTAGCGATCAGTGAGCCATCTGAAAGTTTTAGTTATCGTCTTCGGCTATTTTCTACAAAAACAAGTTAATTTTGAAAGATCTTTAACAATTTTTTTTAAATAAAAGAAACGGTTTCAGCTTTTGTTCTTGCGCATGGTGAACCTCCTCCAGAAGCCTTTCTTCTCCTCTTCCTTCTCCTGTTTCGGCTGTTCGCACTCCACCGCCTCTTTGGCCTCCTCCTGTTCGGCGGCGAGCGCCTGCTGCAGGTCCCTCATCATCTTCTTCCTTATCGTCTTCTTCATCGAGAGGTGTCTCTCGAGGTGTTTCGCCTCCTCTTCCGACTTCTTCTTGCACCGCCGCCGCCACGCCTTTTCCGAAGTCTCCTCTTCGCCCGCGGTCGTCTCGCGCCGCTCGGATCCGAATATGTCACGGATGTGGGGGATGCTCCTTTCCGACATCCCTGGCGGAAAAGGGTAAAAAAGATTTAAAAAAAACGTTATTTACAAATCAATCGATACATGAATCAATCACACTCTTTTTAGACTGAACAATCCGCCAAAACCTCTCGACCAGTCCAGAAAAAAATTTATATATTGAAACAAACAGATTCAGGTAGGAAATTCTGTCGAGCGTGGAGGGGGATCCGCCTCCAGGTTTTTGTTTTCGTTTTTGAACTTGAAAAAAAATTAATGGGAGATAGGAACGATAGTGATGCTGTGTCTTTTTATTGATTTATTTTTAAATTGTATTCAAAAGATTTTCCTTTCCTCTCGATTAATTTTCCCTCTGACCGCATGTCAAGAGACTTTCACGAGGATTAGAAAGGTGATCCGGTGGGATGTCCTTGGTCCAGATTTTTCTCACACAGCCTCTCACCGTCTTCCGTGAAAAAATGGAATAGAACGGACGGGGAAAAAAAGAAAACGGGAAAATTTAATTTAATATTGACAAAAATAAAGAAAACTTCTTACCTGTTTTTGGACGTTGTTGCGGTTGTCACCTGGTGGTGTCCGAGGGGCCCATCGCGGACGTGGCCTCGCGGTCCGGGTCTAGCGTCGGACTGGCCCCCACTCCGGCCAGGGAGACGGAGGAGCCCCTGGTGTGGAAGGAGAAGAAGAGAATTTGAAGAGATTTCCTGAAGAGATTCTGACCCTATGGCCACTCTGAGAATCATTAGATCGGTTGAAAAGAGGATTTATAAAAAACGAGTCGAGGGATGAATCAATGATTCGGATCGTTGATGAGCTGAATACGGACCGAGCGATGCGTTAAAGATTAGATTCAGAAGTTGAACTGTTCACGAGTAGAACAATCACTGAGTTAAATGACCGATTCGATTAAGTAGTCGGTCACGAGTAGAGTAAGCATCAAAAAATTAATCTAAGAATAAATTCAGATGTTGAACTATCCATGAGTTGGACAATCATTGAGTTGAATCAATGATCCGATTCAATTAATCGAACTGTTCAAAAGTTGAGTAAGAACTAAGAGGTGAATCAAAGATTAGAGTCAGGTGATGAACTACTCATGAGTTGAGCAATCACTTAGTTGAATCAAGATCCGACTCAGTACAATCATTCATGAGTTGAATTACCAGTGAGAGATGCATCAAAGATTAGATTCAGAAACTGAACTCTTCATGAGTTGGACAATCATTGAGATGAATCAATGATCTACTCATTAGAATCGTTCACGAGTAGAGTAAGAACGGATATGTTGTGTCAAAGTTTAAATTCAGTAATTCGATTCAGTAATCGAATCTTTTACGAGGAGTTGAGTAAGGACCAGGTGTATTAAGGATTAGAATCAATAGCTGAACTCTTCATGAATTGAACAATCATAGACTTGAATCAATGAACTGATTCAGTAGACGAATCGTTCGCTAACGTAATCTACTTAATATTCTTTTTTTACATGATCTCTCTGTCATCCTTTACAATAAGAAAAACAAAAATTCCTATCTGCGCACCTCCTTGCCCAAGGATCAAGTACAATTGATTTTTTAATTTTTTTTTTAAATTAAATAATTTCGGTTTTTGTTGTCTTTTAATCATTTTAACACGTTTTATTAACGAGTCCTTGTTTTTCGATTCTAACACACTACTCTCGCCCTCCGGGTGTCAATTGGGAGATGGTACACGGAGGCCTCAGTCGTCAAGGACGCCCCTCCACGGTTCCGGGTTCTTGTAGGAGACGTTCACCTGAGAATTGGCTGTTGGAGGGGAAAGAAATTTTTAGTTCTTTTTTTTTGTTTTGGTTTTTTTGTTCTTACAGAATATGCTGCTCGGGGTCGGCTTAGGCCTCCTCTGGCTGATACCCATCCAGACCTTGACGACCTCTTTCGACAGGTTCTTCTTGAGTGTCTCCTTCTCTTCGAGTTTCTTCTCTTCGTCTTTCTTCTTCTGTTTTTCCGCTGTTTTTGTTTTATGATAATTATTATTTTGAGGATTTAAATATATTTTATTTTTTTATTTTATTTATTTTTTTTTACCTTCGATGGCAGCTTTCTTTTTCTGTAGCCACATCTCCCTGTTGGCGGCAATTATCCTCTTGTCCTGCTCCTCCTTCTGCGTCTTCTGCATCTTCCTTTTCTCCTCTTCGCGCTTCTTCTCTTTTTTCTTCTCCAACTCCTAAGTAGAAAAAAGTTTAAAGTTTTTATTGATAAAAAAAACGAATTTTTTTTACCCTTTTCTCTTTGCTTTTGACCCATCTGGCGAATGCCTCTTCGTTCTTTTTCTTCCTCTCGTTCTCGTCAGGATCAGCGTGGCCGTTCGTCTTGTTACACCTCGTGGGGCCATCGTCTTTCGCCTTTATTTCCACCCCGAAAATAAAAATTAATTAAATTTTCAATTTATTTCTGCAAAAATGATTCGATTTTTTTCTTTTTACATAAGAATCGAGCTCCTTTTTCCGCCCGTTTGCCCTCGCGTCCGTGAAGTTCTCCTGGACGAAGCATCTTTGGACGGAGCACATTTGAACTTGGGGGAGGGGGTAAAAAAAAAACGAAAAAATGGAGGGGAAAAAACGAAAAACCAACCACCAAAGAAAAAAAGAAAAACCCGCGCTTTATTTCCAAAATTAGCTTTTCGTGCTTCTCTCGCAGCGGCTACGAATCTCGCCTGGCCGAAAAAAATCATGGGTCAAAAAACGTCTATTCGAATTTCTATTAAAACCTAACCAAAAAAAAAAATCCAAAAACCAAAACCCACTCACCCTTTAATAACGATAGCATATCCTTTGCCTCTTGCTAAATTCTTCTCTAAAGAAACAACAACAACAACAACTTAAATTCTATGCTGCCACTAAATCTGACGATGAAGTAAAGAAAAAATATAAATATGACAACTACTGTATTAAAAAAATGCTACTGGCCCGAAAACATATGATGGATCAAGAATTTAGAGATTGTTCACACATGAGACGGTATTGTTAAAAAAAATTTATTTGCCCCATTGGAAAAAACGTCCTCGTTATTCTATTTCAAAATTTTATCCAACATACATAGAATGTTTTGCAAGTTTACATTGATTTTATTATGATAAATAAACCGTAAAAAAAATAAATACAAGATGATATGGGCAGTACAGGATAGAACTGGCGATGTTATTCTAGGGAAAAAAGAAACAAGGGGTGAATAAGGCCAAATCAGGTTATAACACTGTTATAATAAATACATCCAACAATAATTACAAGATTATTCAATATATAAAAGTCGTTTACTGGGAGGGATGAAGAAAAAAGCGAATAAGGGGTCGTCAGGCTATACTACTGTTATAATAAATAATAATTACAGGAACCCATTAATTGATATCAGAAGTGGTAAATACAATCCGTGAAAGGGATAAAGGACAGAAGGGTATATGGTTATGGCAGGTTATAGCATTGCTATAACAAGGCATGACGTTATAAAACTGTTATAACAAGGTTATGCCAAGTTATATTACTATTATAACAATGCCAATAGCTAATCTAGCTTATATCACTTATAACAAAACGCTTTGTTATGATAGGTCACACTACTGTCATAACTGGGCCCATTTTGTGTCAGGTTATAATAAAACGCTGTAAATAATGTGTTGTACTACTAACTAGTCACAAAATTAAATAGCAAAGCACTTTATGACGAGCTATACTACTGTTATAACAAGGCCCACTGTTATGTAAAGTTATATCACTGTTACAACAAAAATTTTGTTATGGCAGGTTATAATATTGTTTTAATAATTGGTTGGTTGAGTGCTGCAACAGAGTGTAGATTTGGCTCTACAATTTCAAATTTTTTGACTGGTCATTTGTTTTCTTTGTGGTTCAAAACTTACTACGTTGGGTTTTCGAATATCCAATGAATTAAATTCAATATTTTTCAGGGTACGCTTAACCAATTAATACCATTCAATTACTTAAGCTTTTAAATTGAGATAAAAAAGTCAGTGTCACGAGCGGAATTCGAACCCACGACCATCGGCTTGATACGCCGCTACTCTACGACTTGAGCTATCTTAACTTCGTTCCCCTCGGGTACTAACTTCATTTGAAAAAATAGCAAAAAGGAGGGAAAATTCAAAAGGTGTAGTTGAGATGGGAAGTTAGTCGTTAGGTCGAGAGCTAATGAAACGACTAGGATGGATTGAACTTTTATAAAAGAGAGATAGTAAAAAGGTGCGATTGATCGAGTGATATTGATGACGGGTGAAAAGAAAACCCAAATCTTTAAATATTCGTCTTTTTTTATTACTCCATTGTCTTCAATTACAATTGTACAATACTGAATAACAATAATTAATTAATTTCACTGTTGTATAAGTTCTTGTCTAGTTATTTATTTAATTGTTTTCAATTTTTGCCAGCCCCCCCCCCCCATAATAGGAAAAAAGCCAATTTTTTGAAAACTGTTTTACAACCTCTCTATTTTATGCATAACCATTCCTTACCCCAAATTATATTTGAAAACCCGAAAAAATTAATTATTTTTAATTACTATAATTTCCCTTTTAATATACCCATACTACGAAAGCACTTACTCTTAATGCTGTCTGAAAGATTTAAATATTTTTGTTAAATTATAATACCCCCTCAAAAAATTAATTTGTTAGCTCTACAATTAATTGTTGGTATTTAATTATTTATTGTAATTATTTGAAGAAAAAATTAATTGATTATAATAAAATCGAAGGAGGGAGAAAAATAAAAGGACGGTATCGCCCAATGATTAATTTTATATTGTAATTAATTATTAGTCAAAAATGTTTTTTACAATATTAATAATCGATCAATCAATCAATTAAATATTACGGTAGAAATATTTACAATCTAATATTATGTTTAATTTTAATATTAATATATTCTGCGTGTGAAATATCTAAATTAACAACCTTTTTTTTTACATTCTATTGTATTAATATATATTTTTTTTAAATCGCGGGCGGGTGAGACAAGGCGAGGCCCGACGGACCCACGGCCGCGTCCGTACTTTTGCGGTTCACTAAATATAAGCGTGTCGAGGCTAGATCGATTCGAGAAGGAAAAAAAGAAGAAGAAGAATAAAAATTACTATCCAGTCAATAGTCAACTTTTTTGATCAATATTGACCTCGTGCCCGGGTATGGTGGAAAACTAACCCCTTCCACCGCAACCCAAAATGTTTGGACGATCCAGGGTGGGGGTTCAATACCGAGACTAATTCTTTAACCCCCACCCCAAAATTAGTAACAATTTATTAATTTATTATATTAGTAACGTATAAATAATGTACATTAATTGTTTTTTTCAATTTATACATTGATTCCTGTATTTTTTTCAATTATATCAGAAATGATAAATTTTTATGCGTAAAAAATTACAAAAAAAAACATATACATTATACATATCTGGAGAAAAAATTTGCGCGTCGCTGAGGAAGAAGACGTTGCATATGTTTTTATACATTATTTTTATAATTTTTTTAATAAGTAAAAACGATTGCTTTTTATTGTGATGAAATCGCTCTGGCGAAAAACAACTGTGCCACGTCCATTGACGGTGATGAAGAAGTATAAAAAAATCGCCTGTGACAAAAAGAAATCATTAGAGTGTGGTGGAGGATTGGCCGCATTCGTCTCACATGTCTAAATGTTTCGCTTGTAGCCGTGGTCTGTCAGCTTGCTGTGGCAGTTTGCAAAGCAGGATACGAGGCATTTGAAACGTACCTCCTTGAATATAGACACCAACCAGACTGAAAAAATAAATAAACGAAACAGGTAAACACGTTAGGTATTAGGAAAAAAACAGATGATGTAGATATAATTGTTTCTCGGTTCCAGTCGCCATTTCCAATTCCTACTTCCCAATTCTGGATTCAGTTGAGTATCAATGCGATAATCGATCCGTCCATGAAAAATATCGATTCATAAAATAATCGATTAAATTATAACTATTCAAAGAGGGTTCTCGTATCAATGAGGGTAGAATTAATTGGTTTTGTTTGGCATAGTGGTATAATAGGAAGAAAATTAAGTGCTTACAGTGGAGCTATGGAGGTGATGAGGCATACTGTCACTGTATCGTGCAGAACGGCATCTTCTGCTGTTTCGATTCGGTCGGCGACTCGTCCGTCTTAGGGGATTCGGGCGCTGCCGTCCCTGGGGGCGGCAGCATTGTTTGTCATCTAAGGGCAAGGGTCGACACCATGGGCGCCCTCGCCGGCTTGTTCCCGAGCACTTTGTCCAGCTCAGACATAATGGTCGAGTTGAGCTTCGGCACAAGCTGGAGGCTGTGGATGCAGTGGTAGAGGTGTTGGACGGTCGTCGCCCCGAGGAGGAGGCACTGGACAGAGTCGTTCTTCGAACACCAGGCGATGCTCAGCTGGGTCAAGGAGCAGCCGAGGCGTTCAGCGATCTGTTCTACCTGCTTCAGCTTTTCCGACTGACCAACCACCTTCTCCGACTTCTCCTTCCCCCAACATCCCTTTAAAAATAGAAAGAAGCGGAGGTTTAAGAAAACTCGACTCCCTCTTTTTTGGCCTTACTTCCTTGGACTCCTTGCTGCTTGGTAACGTTTCATCTTCGCTCCAACTAAATGACGTGTACTTGTTGTGCTGAAACAGACCGGTTGTGAGATACGCGATGGTTGTAAATTTCAATGTAATCCTTGAACATAACTAGACAAACTGCCGAACCTTTGTGTAACCTTACCTTGAGCGCGGATCGTGTCAGGACTTGGGCATTGGCGTCATCGACTTTGGGCGAGACGAGCCCCATTCCGATTGGCGACCAGGCCATGAGACCGACTCCGATCTTGTTGTACAGTTCGGCCATGTACAGCTCTGTCTTCTCCCGGCAGAACATGTGGTATTCGGCCTGTTCGATGATGGGCGTGATGCAGTTGAACTGCCTGCAGTTTGAGTACGCCTCCATTATCTCGACTGGTGACCACTTCGCAGTGCCCCAATACATAACCCAGCCCTGGGATATAACGTGGTTCATCGCCCGGACCGTTTCTGGAAATTTAAATAACAAAAAATTACAACGAGGTGGCGAAAAACTTCAGGGTCAGCTCTCACCTTCGGTCGGGCACATCGGGTCGCATTTGTGGAGTATGACGACGTCTATATAGTCAAGCTTCAGGCGGACTAGAGAAGCCTTCACGCTTTCGATTATGTGTTTTCTGCTCAACCCTCTCTCATCGGACCTGAATAAAAAAAACACATATAAGTAATACATCTAAAATCGATTCTATCTATAAATCGATTACTACGTCGCCATTTTGAACAAAGATTTATATGACAATCTATCAATATGAAAAAGCTATTCAAATATAATCGATTATTAGATGTGTAAGCCGGCCCCGTCTTAGTTAAGCTGTAAAATAAGAACCATTTAGGTAAACAAGGAAAACCGACAAAGTGGTCTTTTGAAGAGGCAGACCCAGACCGGCACGACGTGACACATCTGGCAAATCTAACTAGGAAATGGTTACGCACGTAGCCAGCTAGGTAAGAACGTCCAAATGCAAAGCAGACCCAGTCGGGAACAACAAGGCACATCTGGCACATCTGGCTACCCAGGAGCCATTTAAGTAAGGAAAGAGAGTTATCATAAATTGGGAGTACGTCAAATTTGTACGATACCGCCGTCATTGTCGGCCCAGCCGCGTCGGGAGAACTCCCCCCGACTTTTAGAGTTTCCTTTTCGCCCCTACTCCGGGAGAGACCCGGTATAAAAAGGGATGATTGGAAAACCAAAGCACAGTCAAGGATAAGAGGATCACCCCCATTCAGTCGGCATCAGATCCCAGGATCGGGACAGGAGCAGCCACACTCCGTCTGGGATACACCAAGGAGACGCAGCCAACCAGAGCCAACGAGGACCCCCGTGTCTACCCATCGTGCCAAGCCAGAGGTCGAGACAAGAGATGCTGTGGACCTGGATCGTGGCGAGTATCGTGTGGGGTAAGTCCCGTTGTCAGTAGACTCATCCCAGATGTAGAGTTGTGGCTGACTAATAGATAAATTAATATTAGCTATTAGAGTATCGTTAAGAGAAGGTGTTTTGTTCAATAAATGTCTCTGAATACTGTCTCTGATTTATTGTATTCTGGAACCTTACCTTCCCCTACCCAAAAATAAGTAGCGACGAGCGTACGCCGACTTATCTCTTGTCGTTTATAAAAAAGAAAGCGAATATTGGGAGATAATTCGGTCTCCTCGACGTCGTCCGCTTACAGATGTTTTGTCGGCCATTTGCAATTCTGCTGAGTTTCATTCGAGTATCGATTCATATGATAATCGATCAGACCAAGAACTGATTCTGGATTCAATTAAGAGTTCTATCAGTTTGATAGCCATTTGCAAATTCCAACAACGCCATTTTGGTTTTCATTCAAAAATTGATGCATGATCAATAATTTAAAGAATCGATTGTTGCCTATTTAGCTTTTTGATATGCCATCTGCGATTTATAAGACATGCCATTTTGCGTTTCATTCCAGTATCGATCAGTTTAAGAGCCGATTTTGGCCTAATAGATTTTCGGCAGTTTGATCGGCCATTCGTAATTCGTAATCGTCATTTTGAATACAGTTAAGTATGAGGTTCATATGATAATCCAAGAATCGATACTCGAGTCCATTAGATTTTTAGCGGTTTGATTGGCCATTTGTAATTCTTACATTATCATTTGGACACATTTGAAAATTGATTCTGGCCTAATAGATTCTTAGAATTGTTTTGGCATAAAACAAGTATTCCTCCACCCGCTACTCACTTCGAGTTGAAGTAGATCTTGGTCGTGACAATGTAGGATGACCTCGGCCACGGCTTCCTCTTGAGGATCTGGCCAAGGAAAAGCTCCGCCCTCGGTCCCGTGTGCGCCTCGCTCAGGTCGAACAGGTTGATACCCGCGAGATAGGCTGCCTCCACGACGGCCTCCGCCTCCAGCTCCGACACGCCGCCGCCGAACGTCACCCAGGCCCCTGGAAGAACAAGACGACGACCCATAAACTAAAATGAAGTAAAAACGGACATAAAACACACTTGGATTTTGTATGAGGGGGTGGTGAAGCAGCAAGAAGTAGGGGCCGAAAGCATAATGCAGCAATTTTGGTGATTCGATGGATCTTCGCGGATGTTTCGCGCAAGGCATTATTAAAAGGGTAAAGAAGGGGGCTGGGGAAAGGGTTACAAAACGTACAAAATTGGCATATCCTACGGTTTTTTAAATTTCTTTTTAGATGGGGGGAGACAGCCGGCCGATGAAGGTCAATGTGCCGAGGTCGGGGCAGGCGGATCGATCTTCCCTGCCGACGCGGCGTACCGGAACAACGCCGAGCCTCCTCGGCCCCCCAATCGATCCGCCGCCCCTGTCACCTGGGGTACCTCAGGAACAAAAAAGAAAAAATAGCTCAAAAACTAACCGAGACCGATGTTCGAGACCCGGAGTCCGCTTTTCCCCAGGTTCCTGTACCTGAGGCCAGGCGTTAGCTGCCTCGAATTCGAGCCCATATTCTCTGACAGCTCTTCCATAAACTCGATGCTGGCTATCGGTGCCCTGCAACTGGAACACAAAAAAGACCCTGGATTAGTTAAATCATAACTAAAAGGCAATTGATATAGTCACCTATGTAAACTATCGTGGATAAAATAGCATCAATTAGAACATACCTCGTTAGAAAATAATCATCCGGCTATACCGATCAAGTGTCGAAAATATAACCTGCTTATTTATAACTTCTCAAACGCAAAATAACGTGGTAGGTGAAAATTCACAATATATCAAATTAAAATAAGACAAGATAATGGAGTATAACACTTTCAACCTCCAGTGAGTTGAGACAGTTAAAAAAAACCTGAACATACAGTGAGAACATAAACTACTCCCATGTAACCTACTAGAATACGACCTACTCTTCGAAAACATCCTTGCTAGATCCATCAAATTTGAACGGCATCAATTCGTACATAACCTATACACTTATACCTTCATCCCGCAATTGGAAAGGGACAACTCAGAGGAATGGTAGGACCACTAACCGGTATAGAGGCATCTGAGAAAACATTTACCGAACATTGACATGTTCCCAACTGCAGATTATGTAATGAGGAGAAGAAAACAGACACCCTTATCATCTTCCAATACAAAGCAACAGCTTAGAGATTTATTCTAAAATACAAAAAAAAAAAAAAAATCTAGGGAATGAAATTGTAGCAACAACAGTCAAATGACCTGACACTTCTTAGAAGAAGGGTTGGGTCTATTGAACTGAACTGAGGAGCTAGGAAGCTACATACGCCGCTTCCTAGTATCCTCATTATACCACACCGTAGGTTATCCATCCATCTATATTAACGCTTAAATTATGATACGCTGTTAACTTTCAAGGAATGTAGCTAACATATACGGAAGGTACCAACACAATCGATACAATTATAACCTCCCTGCCACATCTATAACGTGAAAATGACACCAACTCGAACATAACCAACACCCTAACTTCCTTGACACATCCATTAAGTATTAAAGGCACCAACTGGTACATAACCTATACACTTATAACCTCATTGGGTTAATTATTTCGGAATATATACAAAAATCAAAACAAAAATTAAAAAGCCCGGGTAATCGTTCGTAATAACTTAATCATTCAACGATTCAATAATCTCTGGCACACTCGTACGTTCGATGAATCACTAAATTTCTTACCTTCCGTTTGTTAACTTGTCCAACCCCCTAGTAAAAGGATCTATCGTTCGTAGATTAACCATATTATTGACGGTCCGTTCATTTAAAGATCGACTCATTAACGCAATCGTTGTTAGCTCGATTAATAAATAATACCAAATCGAGCATGACCTCTACACTTCCATAACCTCCTTGCATATTCCATCAAGTTTGAATGACATTAATTCCTACGTAACCTATACCCTTGTAGACTCTATGGGTGATCTACGTATCATGTATTAACGGGTATAACTCAAAAATAATTTACACAAGTTCAAGATTATATTTCTAATATTTATGAATGATACCGACTCAAATATAACCTGCACCTCATTTCTAAATCTGTCAAGTTTGAACGACACCAATGTCTATTTAACCTAAAACTTGTAAACTCCATGAGTTATCCACGCAACGTGTATTAACGGTTACAACTCAAAAATACAGTATGCAAGTTTAACAACATACATCTAACATTTACGAATGGTATCGGCTCATATATAACCTCCTTGTTAAACGCACCCAGTTTGAACGACATCTATTCCTTCATAACCTATTATACCATAAGAAGTTTCTTTTATATATCTATGATGTGTGAATCACATCCTTTCTTACATAAACCATGAACTTGTAAAATCCCGAATATTATCAGTATTTTATTGTCGGTATTGACAGATATTCTTGTAAGTCAATAGTGTTTGAATTTTGTAACATCTGGCTATGTGGAGGAGAATGAACATGTGTTAGTTTTGTCGCTGTTTATAGACGGTTTTGTTGTGTAAAAGTGTTTCGACTTTCATGGATTTGGAGAAGCTGAAGCTTAAGTGTGACTTCACTGAGGATGAGTGCCTTGAGAGCAGCAGGCGGATGATCGCCTTGTGCGAGGAGAGCGAGCGCGCAGGGGCCGAGACGGTGGACGTTCTCGCCGCCCAAGGCGAGCAGATACGGCGGATATCGGCCGGCGCTGCGAAGATGAAGGAGGACCTGGAAGAGGCGAAGGAATCGCTCCAGAAGATGGGGTGGTGCTGCTCGTTTATATCATGCAAGGTATGGGGGAAGAAGCCAGCCAAAGAAGAGAAAGACGATTCCGAGAAGCCTTTACCCGTCGTTCAGCGTCCCCCGGCACCCCAAGACTACCGCGACACCCCGGACAGGCTTAAAACGAGGAGGACAGAGACGGACGACAACATTGACCTCGTCAACGGGATCGTCTCTGGACTCAAGGGGATGGCGGTCAGCATGGGTGACGAGCTGGATAAGCATAACAGACATATCGACTCCATCGCAGCCGTATGCGAGCAGAACGCCTTTGACTTGAAAAAAGTCAAAAAGAAAACCGACCGCATATTATTTTAAATTACTGAAATCACGTCAAAAACGCATACTAATTATTCTTCCCCTCTGCGGGTTGGTTTTTTTTATCCCGATAAAGCCCGGACTAGAACCGTTCCACAACACAGTAACCCCGCGAACTTAACGTCAAACCTTTTAGAAAACCCGTTAAAAAACGATTAGCATCGATTTTCCCTTTAAGCGTGACACGTTTTTTTCTGCCTAGGAGCATAACCAGAACCGTATCGAGGGGCTAGCGTAAGCACGCACTGTCCAAATTCCGCATTATCATTCTTATGCGATCTTGGATTATCAGATCACAAGTTATCATTTAAAAAAAAAAAGATCAAATATACATATTTTACTATTTAAAAAACATTAATAATAAAAATTGTTTACTTTCATGTACCGAAGTTTGATTGTTTTCTGTAATGTAATGGTACTCGCGAAGAGGTTGTGGAGGTTATATACGAGTTGGTACAATTCAGATATGTTGGATTTATAAAAAGAAGGTTGAAAGTTATTTTTGAGTTACAATCGTTTATACACAATGGATTATAAGTATATAGGTTTGGTAGGATTTGATGACATTTATACGTGATAGATATGGCAAGGAGGTTAAGGGAGTGTAGATTGATGTCCTAAATGGCAATGTGATTATAGAAGAGTGGTTTATGTCGAGGTGATATAATTCTTCATCAAAATCTATGCCAAATTTAACTATCTAGGTTATGTGCCAGTTGATACTGTACAAACTATGGCACAGAGGTTTAAGTTGGCTATATGTGACCATACACCAACCAAGAAGGCTGAAAGGTTTGATGTTATGTTCAAATTAAAACGATAATTGTATAACCCATGGAAATTATAAATGTATAGGTTATGAACTAACTGATCCTTAATGGATATGGCAAGAAGGTTCTTCAGGTTTAGGTTCGGTTTGACTTGGTAGCATTCATATATGAAAAGAAGGTCGAAAGTGTATAGGTTACATACGAGGTTATGTTTGAGTTATACTATTTATTTGTCATACTTATAATTGGGTTGAGGTGTCCATGTAGATCGAAGTCACGATAACTCAAGTGGCAGAGCAGCGACATATTTAGTCGAAGGTCTTGGGTTCGAATCCCGCACGTGCACTGACTTTTTTATCACAACCAATACCTCATTAAAACATTAATTATTGGGTTGTCCGGAAAATAATGCAGGATTTTAAGTTTTCATTTAAAAAAATCTATATAAAATATTCTGTTTACGTTTACAGGATTACTCATTTGTATGAATGTCAACACTTATTAATCCTCTTCCAAATGATATTGTTTGTTTACCTCTGTAGCATTCCGCTACTTGGAAATAATTCAGTCATCCTTATAATGTCAAAGCGAGAATTTCGTACGATTTTCTTTTACGAGTTTAAACTCGACCGAAGCGGAGCCCAAACGGCTAGAAACATTAACCAAGTCTGGGGCGAGGGTTGTGTTAATGAGTGCACTGTGCAAAGGTGGTTTAAAAAATTTCGGGAGGGAGATTTCAGCCTTGAAGATGAAGAAGGTCGTGGAAGGCCTTCCTCTCTTAATGATGATGTTCTGCGATCAGTGGTGGAAGAAAACCCCAAAACAACTGTTCGAGAACTTGCAGAGCAACTCAAAGTCAGTAAAACGACCGTCGCTGACCACCTCAAGGCGATTGGAAACGATCGCCAAAAAAATCAGCGCTTTGATGTTTGTGCATCACTTCTTTGTCGAAACAAAAATGACCCATTTCTGGCCAGAATTGTTACATGTGACGAAAAGTGGATTCTCTACGATAACACTAGACGTTCTGGACAGTGGCTCGACAAAGGAGAAGCTCCAATACATTTTCCAAAGCCCCCAACTCATCAAAAAAAGGTAATGGTTATGGTATGGTGGGCTTCATTTGGTTTAATACACTACAGCTTCTTAAATCCTGGCGAAACCATCAATGCTGAATCATACTGTAACCAAATTAATACCATGCATCAGAAATTGGCAGTAATCCCTCCTTGGTCAATCGGAAAGGGCCCATTTTGTTGCATGACAACGCTCGACCGCATGTGTCACGTGTAACGTCACAAAAATTATTGGAGCTTGGCTATGAAACTTTGCCTCACCCACCCTACTCTCCGGACCTCTCGCCTACTGACTACCATTTTTTTAGACACCTGGACCACTACTTACAACACATAATATTCAAAAATCAAACGGAACTGGAAAATGCATTTATTGACTTTATCAATTCTAAAAATTCTGAATTCTACTCAGACGGAATTAATAAGTTACCAACACGTTGGGAGAAATGTATTGAGAGTATGGGAAATTATTTTGATTAAAGAAGATTGCTTTAAAATAACTAGTTTCTTTTTTTTGTTTAATACCAAAATCCTGCATTATTTTCCGGACAACCCAATACTTGAAAGATGTTATTGTTTAGGTTATGTTAATAGAAATAGACGTATAACCCTTGGAGGTTATTAAGGTCTATGTCTACTTAATATGTCTAGGTCATGATGTCGATCCAATCGGGAATCCCTTGGGGTTCAATGCGTTAAAAAAGATTCAACCTGGAAGATGTTCCAAATTGAATCGATTCTTAACTCATTGACGCGATTCACCAATTGAGCCATTCTGTTCGTTGGAGCGATTCTAACGCTTGGAATCGCTTTAAACTAAGAATACAAATATTTAATTGGAAAACAATACAATTGGAAATCGCTACAAGAGTGCAGGAATCGCTTCAATCACTCTGTTATTGATTTATTGACTCGATACCCCCGATAAATCGAACCGATTCGATTGGGATTCCTCAATTAATCCATTTAGACATGGTATATCTTAGATATATGATAGCCACTTGGCTTAACTGCCTACAGTTATGTTACGGAGGTGTACTGTGCAGCGGCGTATAAGACCTGATACATGCAGTTCCGCCTGAGGAGTTTGGAAAAAGGGTTGCTTCAGGTTGCATGTACAGTATGACATCTTTGTCTGCAAGATAACAACAAGTTGTATTCGTGTTTCCTGGACTCTCCGCGTGCTATTAAGAAGATAGGTCGAAGTATGCATGGATGCAAAGATTAAGCCTACCCAATCTCTCGAAATGAATCAAGGGATTTGTTCGTTTGTGAGCAGGTCACGGAGAGTGTACTGAATCAGAGTCACACAGGGGTTAGGGTACCAGATCATGTCTCCATAGACGAGGGAGGGTGCATAACCATCTGAACTACGGGGCAGCGAAAGGTCCAAGTCCAATCTAGCAGTATGGTGTCCAGTGGCTTAGTGGCGTTGCTCCTTAGTGAAAAGCTTGTTGTTCGCTGGTACCCTTATGGGCTTCCTTTACCTAAGGCATGTTCCTATAGGGGGTGGCTAGAAATTCCTCTTTGTAGTTTTGGTTACTGTAGCAATAGTTTCGAGGTCCCTCAAGGAGATAGAGTTGTCGGCTCTTTCTAGGGAGCGCGTTGATGCATTTTAGCCCTTTCGGGTTCCCCTTTATATCTGGCACACGGTTGACCTTTCGGAACAGGCAAGCAGGAGAAATCTGTACGATGGGTCTGTGGATATGGTGACTTCTACACCGAACTTCAGAGTGTTCATACTACCTACCCTAACCATCCCTAACCATGAGCGGAAGTGAGTCGCTCCTCGAGATTAAAGAAGCGGCCGCAGGACCTACTGCACCTTGACCTGAATAGATATATTGTACACTCCTGATTTTCTTTTAACTGGCTACCTTCAGGTTTGTTAATTAGCCTCTAATAGCTTTGCCAGTAGCTCTTTAGTGTAGGGTCTTGCTTGCGGTTTTCTGAGACCTGCACCTATACCATCACAGAAACATAGAATGTGTTCTGCGGTGAGTCGCTCCTAACTTGAGAATTTAAACGTGTGATAAAGCCTATGTATCAGATGCACACGCAAAAGAACCTGGCTGAGTAATGACACTGCGGCCCCCAATGGAAAATATACACGTCTGCATAGGAGCTTTTATGTAGAAAAAACACACTTATTTGGGTGCACGTCCCAAAAACGTATAGGTGGTCTCTTGAGTCAATATACCTTAAATTCACGCGATGCAATTTTGTCATGGATACCGTCCTGTGATACGGCAGCTTGAGTCATTTTAATTATTAAAACAGACGGCACGTACACCATGTTTTCTTGTTTTGAACTACGAGCAGAAAGGTAGTTCTTTTTTTTCGCCTTACCGGTAGATGGTGGGTTGTGCAGGGGATCCAGGCCGGTTGTTGTTGCTGTCATTTGAGTTGTTATTGTTGTTGTTGTTTGCGTTGTAGAGGGCAACCGACTCGCCTAGGGAGCAGAGCACGATCTGAGACATGTCCGGGTTCGGCGTCGGGAGGGGCGGGGACGGGGGACGGGCAAAACAAAGGCGCGGGGGAAAGGGAGGGAGGGAGAGCGAGTGTGTATGAGTGAGAGAGAGGATGAGAGAGAAAGGACAGAAAGAGAGAGAGTGAGAGAGAAAAGAGAGAGAGAGAGAGAGAACGAGAGAGCGGGCCGGGTCGGTCCTCAACCGGCGAGCAACCCCGAGCGACTGCCGCCCCCGATGCGGATCCCCTCTCCTGCACCCATCCCACGTCGTCCCCGCCCCCGCCCCAACCCCACCCGGGCCGGTCCGTGATAACCATTGCGGCCCCGAACGGCACGGCATACTTTTAACTCGCCCCCGTCTGCCTCTCCCACCCTGTTTTTGGCTTTGTAGTTTATACGCCTTTCAGCTGCTGGCCGACCCGGTTCGAACCGGCTGGTCCATTTTGAATTAACCCGAATTAAATACAATTAACGACGGCCTTTTTGATCTATCCCGTTCTTATTTACAAAGGACATTTAAAAGCAACAACACAAAATAAACAAATGGTCCAAATAACAGCGTCAAACGCGATATTAAGGTCGACTGTCATTCATACCACCAGAAATCCTTGAGAAATAGATTAAACTCAATGCCATGTTTTAACCCTTAATGCAATTGTATAAACTATAGATAAAAATGAAGAAGATAACAATATTTGACAACAATCTACGGATAATATTCAACTTCATACCTGTAACAACTAGGTCATAAATTCATAGGCTGCTAAGGTAATAGTCAAGTACGTTATAAACATGTAAAGATGACAGTCTAATGTATACATCATGATACACCATACTTATGATCAGCACTGACACACGATAACTTGTCTGGTATTAATAAAGTAGGTTATAAACATGGAGGGTGGATACAAAAAGATTTAACCTGGTCCATTCACGTAGGGTTCATCTTCTTGATTATGACCTTTCATATTTTTTGTTCCCAAGTTTATCCGTTTTCATAATTGAAACTGTGGACCATGCTAAGATCACCACGGACACGTGATAACCTCTAGGTAACAGTAAACTAGGTTAAAAACATGTAAGCAATAAATGCACTGACGTAACTTTTAAAATAACCGTTAAGCAGATTATAGACATTTTGGGTCAATAAACAAATTTAAACTGTCAGGTAACAGTTATAGATATTTGGCGACTTTTTTAACTTATCAACTTGTCTCTTTCCATAGTATAGCAATACGACCAACACGAACTCTTTATAACCTTAATTTTAACGTTGTAGGGTATAGTTGATGATGGGTCTGTGAGTCGGAGAACACATGCTGAACCGGCGCACTTATTGGGTCTGTTTCCATACGTGGGTTTTGAGTTTTTCTAACGCATTTCGGCATTATGCCATCATCGTTGAGGAATTTGGTTATGCTTCGTTAGCACGGGATATCAAAACAGATAATTTAAAAAAAAATCATAACACACGAGTTGAACGCTTCAAGAGCTTTTACACATAATGCGTATAACTTAAATGTTACCTTAGAGGTTACATCATTGTATCTCATAATTAGATGTTTATAACCTTGTTAACTGTTATAGGAGGTGATCGTATCGTGAGTTATTACGTTCGTTACGACTATTGATAATGTTAAAAGAAATCTTAAGAGGGATATTAACCACTGCGTATACCTCAATTTACTGTTACCTTACGCGTTACATGAGTTCATTCGAGATTTATTTCAATATGTTTTTAACCTAATGAAACCTTAAAAGGTACATCAGTCTAAGCCAACTCGATATGTTTACAACTTCCGTAACTGTTACTTGACAGTATATCGGCCCTAGATTTTTGTAATATACCGAACAGGTATCTTACAGGTTATATCATTGTATGTCACCACTAGATGAATATCCTATTTAATCGTTATACAACTGTTAAATTTAAGAAAAATTTAAGCCTGACTATGAACACTCCGTAAGATTCTACATATCTTCAATTGTATATAGCCTATTTTAGCTAATCCTTACAGGTTACATCAGTGCAGTTACTTTCTATATGTTTGTAACCTATTAACTATTACCTAAAGGTTACATAAGATTAAGTCATCTCGACATGTTTATAACCTACCTGTTATCTGGTAGGTTAAATCTGTGTATTAGATGTTTAAACCCTGCCGAGTTACACCATACGTCGCGATGCTCCGATGGTCTAAAAATAATAGGGAAATGTGTATAAATGTGCTTTCTCCTGACCTGGACTGTGAGGCGAGGAGGAGTCTCCTGGCTTCGGCAGCATGGTGGTCTGCCGCGTGCTGTGCAGCCACAGCCTGCGCGGCCGCCTTCTCCTTCTTCTCCTCGTCCGTCTGGCCTCTCCCCGAGCCGCCCCCGGGCGGGTACGAGAACCAGAATTGGTGGGCCAGCTTGCCGGCACTGCGAACAAAAAACGTCAGGAAATATATTATGTAAAAGTCAAATTTGAAAAAAATTCTGCCGAATCGTATCGCTGTTTACGTGACTTTTTTTCTACTTTTACCTTTCACTTTACCCGCTTGGAAAATATTCCAGCGCGTTCTCTACACTTTTGGCCGAGTTTCACGATCTCGCACCTCCAAGGAGAGTTTATTTATTTACTTTTTCGAACGGCCGTGGCAGAAATATGTTTAAACGAGAAAAACACAACCTTGCCCCCCTCCCATCGCGGCTGATAGGTCTAATTTTAAAAAAACCAGTTCTTGTGCTCCTTTTTTAGATTTGTTCTTCTTCCAGGATTTTTTCTTCTTTCTTCATTTGGCTATTTGTTTAATTTACAAATCAAAGAGTCTGAACGGTCCGATTGCTGCCACCTCTCGGTGGAGGCCGCTCACTAACCGGCTGAGCCCGCTGGCGCTGACAACCATGCCGATAATTGACTCAATAATTTCAACCCAAATAAATAATTCAGTTAATGATTTATTATTAAATTTTTAATGGAATTCTTAATTAAGAAATTAAATAAATTTAAATAAAGCACCGACCACTTTTTTACATACGTACAATCTAGATGACACTATGTTCCTGCCAGGATTTCGACCTGTTTTAAGGTCATCATCAGAGCATACATTAATTTCACATTATAAATACACATTTTTATGGTTACTGAAGAATCAGTATAACTATATAGAACTATCTTAAATATGTCTACAAATTGACATAATTTAAATGTTAATAGACGATTTCAAATTTCTTTGAAGACCGAATCAGTCCCAATATTTCTTAAGACTGCAACAGTATTGCAAACTCATGAATCTACTGCATAAACATACACATTACGTTTATATTATATGAATGGACGTGGGTTCGATTCCCACATTCACCGCTGGCCTTTTTATTCACGCAACTTCCCTACCTCTCCAAGCTATATATGTTAAAATAATCAACGAAATGTACTTTGGTTTAATATGGAAGCACATAAGGGCATTAAAAAAAATTTACGTACTATTTTATATATGATTTTATATATTTTTTATAAGACATAATTAATATATATTTAGATATTGAGTTGTTTTTTTTAGAGAGAACGGTATTTTCATTATCTTCTTCCTTCCCATTATCATTCTCGTTCTCTCACAGTCTCTCTCTCTCTCCCTCTCCCTCTCTCTCTCTCTCTCTCTCTCTCTCTCTCTCTCTCTCTCTCTC